>CM035420.1:845000-1080000 GCA_020310875.1 Ceratopteris richardii | reverse complement strand
GTGTAATAACAATTTCGACCTTCATATTACAATGAATTTCAATCATTACCCTTCAATATTAAGCGTGATTTTCTCAACTAAGATTTACACATACTAACAATCTATTTTATAGGTCAAACCGAGATTTTAACATATTTGGACACATCAAAAGTTTGCACTTACATAGAGACGAACCATGATATGCGCAAATAATTTTAATCAAATTATGCACAATACACATCTATGGACAAAGAACAAAAATTTACACACCAAAGAAAATTTTAAGGTTCACGCATCTCTACCCCAACCAACATTTTCACAATTATCGACACAAACCATTTACAGTCACATAATTGATACGCACATACACATGCTCATATAGTTATAGATTGTAGCGATGGGAAATCAGCTAAAGAAGCCCAATAAATGTCGCATTATTAGTATGTGTCCATACACCTTTAGATTTGTTCACACATTTGCACACATGCATCCACATCTGCATACGTGTATATTTTTCCACCGCACATATGTGTATTGAAGGCATTTATTCCCATATTAAATGGGTAAAAGTTGAATAGACACTATGGAACATTATCGCTATAGAGTGCTTATCTACATCCGCATGTAAATTTCACATGCCTATGATCCCCCATGCGCCATTTGCTTCGTTCTCATTTATCATACGAATTGATGTACCATCAACACAGATCAACTTCAACAAGTATCACACACCACACAACTTCATGAGTGCTCAATATTCCCTCTCATGACGAGCATATAGAAAATTTATTTCCTTCACTTCCAATCTCTTGTCATTCAATAACTATTTCGTTGATGTTGCATATGTTCATAGAAAGCATCGACTAACTTCAGTTGAAAGAGGAGCATGTGTATTATCTAGACATTGAAGGCATGTATTTGCAGATCAATTCTGTAATGTATAGAATATGGAGCAGTATCCATTTAGCGATCCCACCTACATCATTGTCTACATTTCATCTACCTACCCATGCACCACTTGCTTTTCCACGTAATATAAGCCAATTTCCTCATGTGTGAACTTCTACAAATATCGTACAACTTCACGTTCCACATAATTCCCTCTTATAATGAATGTATATATATATATTTTTCTTCAACTCATTTCTCTTATTTTTTCAATAATAATGCTACTGGTGAGTTAGTGACAGTGATGAGGAAGACGGTCATGGTCTCAGAGAGATGGTTGTTACCCTTTGATAAAGGATTTTGGATGAAGGCATTTGCATATCATAAGAAGAGCCCTATGCCGAAAGTTCTTTTGGATTAAGAGTGTATACACTTTGATATAAAACACTGCATTATTTTCGAATCTCTTGATAACCCGTTCCCAGGGGGGAAGTAGACACATTTGAGTTGTAGGATGTATCAGTAATGAGATTTACTATGTACAAGATTTTTTCCACAATGGCTTTTCAAGTTTTGTAACTAATAGGAGATCACTACGCTGAAGATGGGGGAATATTCATATGTATCAATATCATTCCCTCTCTCTGCGTGTATATATATGTGTGTGTGTGCGTATGTGTGTATCTATGTATGTATCTACACACACTAAGAATATATCACGCATGTGGAAACTTCCAAAGACTAAGTCCTCCATGGTATGTATAATATGCATGATCTTGCTTTGCCTATCATCACTCATGTGTAAATCTGATGTGCATCATGATATAAATCGGCCAAATATACGCTCAAAGCAACTGAAATTAGCCTTGTTGGCAAAAACATTGTCAATCGGCCAAATATACTCTCAAAGCAACTGAAATTAGCCTTGCTGGCAAAAACATTGTCAAAGCCAATAAATGTAGCAGTTGTTCTATGCTTGTAATCTTGAACAGGCAGGACTTACAATTCTGTTATTATTCAGTTCCCCTCTTCATAGTATTGTTATTATCTTTTCTTTCAGTTCTCTTACTGTTCAATAATTATATCTTTCATGATATTATTTAGTTCCCCTCTAAATGTACTAGCCTTTCTTTTGATGTCATGACTCCAGTCTTATACCATCTATGTTTTGTTGTTCTTCCATAATCAACATCACGAGACCCTTCCATTTTTTTTGTAATCAGCATAAAGTGATTGAACACGCTTAATTAAGATCACGATACCCTTTCATTTCTCTTTGTAATCATACAGTGATTGAACACGCTTTCATACTTATTGAGACACTAATCAAACTCAGAAGACAATCTTAACCTCCACCGAAAATTCTTTCTCACTTTCTCTCTTTCTCTCTCTCTCTCAAACACACACACACATATAGTACATATGTGTACATACATGTGCAACGATGCGTTACACATTGCGAAAATGAAAACACTATTTATATGCTAAAGTTCAAAGATCAAAACACACACACAACAGTACATATATGTACATACATGTGCAGCAATGCGTTACACATTGCAAAAATGAAAACAATATTTATATGCTAAAGTTCAAAGATGAAAGTAGATAGCACCTGATGAGCATCACGCGGTCCTTCAATGTGAGGTCGCAATCGCTTGTTCTGGCATCCAAAAAATGATCGCTCTTATGGATTGTTTTCTTCGTGAATCCCGTTAAGCACATATTCCGTCAAGCATAGAGACTCCTCTCCCATTAAGCACATATTCTGGCTCTCTCACTGCTACATATATGGCACCATCACAAAGCATTGTATCAATAGAAATACGTTCAAGGAAATCCCAAGAACAGAGAATCCCCTCCTCTTAAGCACATGTTCCGGCTCTCTCACTGCTCCAGCCACCATCACAACGCATCGTATCAAAAGAAATAGGTTCAAGGACATATCCGGATCCTCGGACTGTGGACACAAAGAACGTGACCAAGAATTGCACAATCAGAAATGAAAGGTTGAGGAGTCATTCGACAAAACTGAGAGAGAGAGTGAGGTGTGCGAAAGACGCACAATGGCAGGAGAGAGGGGAGAGGTGGGAATTCAAAAAGACTACAATGGTGAAATAAGTCCACAAAAAGGGGAATCGCGCTATAAATGAAAGATAAAATGTCAAAAAAATTGGAGAGTGGAAAGGTTAAGCTATTCTAGTCAGAAAGCAGAGATTCCAGGCTCCAGCGAAGAGATTCATATTTAGTTATAAAATATAAGTGACGGGCAACTGTGTGAATTGCCCGTCATTTTTACGGAAGGATCAAAGTTCTGCCTGTAAAATTGATGGGAGGTTGAAAATCATGCACGTCATTGTTGAAGGTTAAAAAAATAATTGACCTGTTAAATACGGCTCAATACCCTAAAAACTGGCAATACGGCCGTCAAAATGCAACACTGATCACAACGGTAATACTAATACTGGGAGTCTTTGAGCTCGAAACACGCATTGAGAAAACGGCCGACCGAGGAGGGCAGCAGCAAGGGCGATGGCAAAGGCGGGCAGGAGCAGGAGGATAGATCTGAGAAAGCGGCAAAATACACAGAGAAGTGTTTTGGGCAGAGAGAGAGAGAGTGCTTTCCCGGTCTCTTTGCGCTTATTTTTTAATATTCATGATTGTAACTTTTGTTATTTGTATCCTATTAGTAACTAAATAAATATGTTTTAAGTCATGTCTATGGAAATGAATGTATGTTTGAAGCAATAATCTATATATATCTTTGGTGGGTTTTCTCTTAAATGTAGTTGTGTGTACTAGAAGAAGCCATAATGAATTCATGAAACCCCAAAAATTCACCTTAAAAGCAAAAAAAAGAAAGTGCAATTATAAGTTCATGTAGTCAACCACAACAGTATATAGTATCGAATCAGTACAATGACTATATAATATCGGCTCAACTATATAGCGAAGAAGCTCTATCATGCATAGTATCGACTCTATGCTGAATGGCGGATATAAAACTAAGAATGAATACATGTTCACACACAGAACTCACAATGCACACAGACGACAAGCATGAATTCACATGAACATGGCACTGCTGTTCCAATGAGCATGGCGCCGTAATGCCAATGAGCATCAAGACTACAGTGTCTATCCGCAGACTGCATTGCATAGTCGCCAAAGATACCAGGTCCTATGCTGTAATTTCTAATAACATACCAAAATATGTGCATTAGATATGTAATTTCCACATATGTGCATAACATATTTAGCCGTTTATCCACTTGAAAACATAGGTACGCCGCATGATAATATAATACTCCATCTTCAATTGCTTTGTGTATAGAGTTGGTCTCATTAGCACGAAAGTATGCAAACTCAAAGTACGCAAACTCAACACAAACTACGCAAAAGCACATATTCAGATTAATCATCACTGTATATTCTAATCCACCGAGATAGATCGTCACTGGACAGATATCAGATGCGTTATAACTCTCATCGATTTCGCATACAGCATGAGGAAAGAAACAGAACAGTACAAAATGTACAGATAGATATCACATAAATTATAACTTTCACCTATTTTGCATAGAATCGCAGGAAAGAAACAAAAGAGTACAAAATGTATTGGTACCTATTTCGAATAAGGAGGTCCGAGGAAGTCGACAGTGCTTAGTGCTCACTCCTGAGTGGAGTCATGGAGGTCCGACGGTGAAGGCGGGACTCGGGAGTCGGGAGCCAGTCATGGACGTCCGACGCTGAAGGCGAAAGCAAAACTTGAGTGCAGTCATGGACGTCCGACGGTGAAGGCGGGAGCAAAACTTGAAAAGCTAAAGCCAAAAGCATGTAGCTTCTCGTAGGCTGCAGGAAAATTTGAATTCTCAGCATGCGTGCTGTTCTAAAACCTTCAAAAAAGGACCGGGAATTTGGGATTGGAGAATCCTCATTTCAACACAACTGGCAAATTGCAAATTTATAATATGAAAGCATGAATTCCAAGCCTGAACGCCGTTGTGAATTGGCACGCGTAGTCTCTATAGTCCACTGCCAAAATTTGTGACCCAGTCTCAAGAAAGAAATAAATAATATATATATATATATATATATATATATATATATATATATATATATATATATATATATATATATATATATATATATATATATATATATATATATATATATATATATATATATAATCTACCCTTCCTAAAATAAATGTATGCCCTTCTAAAGAAGGTTCCAAAGAAAACCACCCTTCTGTGAGAAAGGTGAAATTTTTTAATCACCTTTCAACAGAAGCTTACATATAATTTTCCCCTTCTCTTGAAAGGCAATTTGTGCGTTAGAAGGGCTGTGCAACCTTCAAAAATGAACCCTGTATGTGAGGACTAAAACTCCTCTCATCTCTAAAATTTCCTCTTTTAGCCGTGATTATTAATTAATCTTAATATACTTATAGAATTTTGCCAACACCAAAGAACATGAATTGTGCTCATAGAATATAAAAAGGAATTTTGTAAACTTAACTTTGTTGCCGCAAAGTACTATGGAGTGTGGAGAAATAGGAATATGAAATACAATGCTAGGTGCCTACTCTAGGAAGATCTATGTCTCATTCAATTCACATCTTGGAATTGAAGACAAGGAAAGACCATTAAATCTCAACCTTCTTAGAATACAACTTTTAAACATGACGAATAAGAAGTTGAAAGGTCTATATTTTAAAATGCAACCCCCTAGGCACTCTTAAAATAACCCATCATTTCATGGGCTTATTGAATAGGATTTTCCAAAACTTCTTTATAAGATATATTTTTTTATATGGTGTAATCATAACGTGTGATCATACCATGTGAGCATGGAATAGGAGAAATCACACCATGTGAGCATGGAATAGGAGAAATTATGCTTGTTCTCAATGCATATTTTAGGGGTTGATACAACTTGTATCAATGCCCATGATTCCTTTATGATTTCATAGTTCATGCAAGTTGGATCCTCTACAACTTTGGTTGAGTTTATTTATTAAACCATTTTTCAACTATAGTTGAGTTGATGCAACAAATAATTATGAGTCATAGGAATGAGTACGTCCTTTCGGTTATGGGGAAGGAAACTTCGCACAAAATATTCATGTTTTTTATTTATGATTATGAGTACCCAAGGCTATCTAACTAGGCTATATAATGACTTGGAAATAACCTTCTGATTACAATATCACATAGGGGAATTAATACAAGAATATAGAACTAATATAGGAGACCCCAAAACCAAGAACTAATACGTGTAGAAAACTAAACTAGATAGGATACGCAAGATCCCATAACTAGAGATCGTAGGTATGAAACAAGATATCTCAATTAAAAATCCCTTGAAGGAGATGAACTAGATGAAAGAGATAACTAGACAAGATTATGTACTATGAGATTACAAGACGACAAGATGGGATGCCCTCACTACTAAACTAGGCAAGGAACAAATCTAGAACTAGAACTAGAATTTGGAAACTAATTACTAGGAGATTGCAACTTCTTGAGATCCCAAAGCTTGCATTGGCAAGACTCATGATGTATGTGGCCAAGCCCTTCTTATATAGGTGTTCAATTGCGATTACAAACTGATGATGTCATCCATGATGTCAACAATCCAAAATAAGACCTCTAGATGACAAATTCACTCAAGTAGACAATCCCATTTAGGGTTTTCCACATCACCCCATTTTCTTTTCATGAGTACACCACCATCATTACCACCCCATTTCCATCTTTTCGACCACCACAATCCTTTACCACTCCCCTTTCATCCATCAATCAAATGTCAAGGATCATTCAAAAGCTCCAAACTTATGTGCTTGAACATCAATACTAGAAGAAAAAAGAGCTACATGCAAATGAATTATTAGGAACAAAGGAAAAAATTACAAGAGTTCATGCAATTACTCAAAGATGACTATACTAAGTCCTTAAAAGTTAGCTCAAGAAATGTAGGTACTTAAAGACTCATAGGAAGAGATCACAATACCAAAAAGGACAATGACATCAAGGAAGACCATATACAAGTAGCTAGAACTTAAGTGTAATGAAAAGGCATGACTTAGGAAGAACATGAAGAGATGATGCAAGATTTTTTTTGGTGGTAGATTGATTACCCTTACTTCAACATTGATGATAGATCAACCAAAAACAAGCACAAGACCTATAGAAATCTTCCAAAAAATAAGCAAGAGAAATATAAAGAGTATTTTTTATGCAAATTCCAAAGGCATCCAAGTTCACTCAAGTAGACTAAGACACATTGATGGCCTACCACTACTAGACTCTAGAGAATGGGGATGCTTGGTGAGATGTGCTTGAACATGCATATGCCAATCTGAGCTTCTTCAACTTTCCACCCTCAAGGATAGATCTATGTGAGAGATGGTTGGGAGGTGAAGCGCACCTCTTTCTAATGGTATGTCAAATCTTGTAACACAAGTATTAGAGCGATCATTCATCCTCAACATTCATCAAGGAGATCCATGGCATTTAATCTTCATTTAACTTTTCTTTGCAAAAGAATGGAGAGTCTCCGAACCCCCTCAAGATCCACGGCCCCAAAGGGTAAGATATGCATGTGTGAATGGAGATAGGAGAGATATTGTATGGTTGGGTGCTATATGGGAGCATGTGGAGAGGGAGGTGGGAACTGTCCCTTAGATTCTTGGTTGGTCTCTCACATGGGTGCCACATGGAACCCATATGAGGAGCCATGTGGATGCTCCATCACATGGGGAGAGAGAGAGAGAGAAGTATTGTAAGGGTATGCACGTGGTTGGGAGGAGCATTCGAAGGAAACCTCTATGCATAGCAATCAAAAGAGATAGCCGAAAAGATCATTATCTTGCTCATGTGCTAAGTTTGTCGCATTCTCTGTCAAAAAGAGGAAATCCTTGGGAGGCTAACAATTGGTATCAGAGCACCTCTAGCACTATCTCCCTCACATGAGGCCTGGTCTCTAAGGCCTTCCAAATGTGCTTTCCCCTATCTATGGGATAATGAGGGCTTCATTGAGAGACTCCGTGAGTTGCAACTATAGAAGCCATTACTATCTATCTATCTATCTATCTATCTATCTATCTATCTATCTATCTATCTATCTATTTATCTATCTATCTATCTATCTGTCTGTCTATTTATCTATCTATCTATCTATCTATCTATTTGTCTATCTATCTATCTATCTATCTATCTATTTGTCTATCTATCTATCTATCTATCTATCATTCGATCTATGTATCTATCGATTAATCAATCTATCTATCTATCTATCTACATGATGGAGAGTGTTAATCTCCAAAAGAAAAAGCTATCCTTGATGTTAGAACACTTCTATATCATGAATAAATCAAAACCTTTACCAATTTGGAGAACCAATATGAGAGTATCAAAATTTTGAACTAATTGTGAAGAGAGTCACTACTCAAAAAATTTGATGCATATAACTCACTCATTGACTGATCAAATGTGTAAATATTTTTATAAAACTTTGTATAATGTGTCGGATAAAGGTTGCACACCTTCTCCAAGTTAAATCATCTCAAAAGACTCATTAGATCTTCATAAATGATTCAAACAGTTCACCTATGTCTTAAATTGTTCTCTAGTATAGTCGACTTTGACACCTTCAACTTCTAAAGCATGGTTCTCCCAAAGTACAACATGTTTAATCAGATGCTTTTAGCGATAGGTAGCTTTCCTTGCAACTTAAAGAATAAGTGCTTAGTTTCTCAAAACTTTACACTATGGAAGGAGAAGTTACCAAAACATTAGCATCAAATTTTGTGCATGTTGCAACTGCACTTCTTCACATTTACACGTGTAAATGTTCCTACTCTCAATTCTCTCAGCCTGATCACAATTAGGATCTGAAAACTTGTACAGAGGTCAATCAACTATAGAATTAGAATTGTACAAAAGCATTTCACAAAAGATTAAACATAGAAGAAGTGCTTAGCAAAAGATCGGACGCAATTTTTCTTCTTCTCTGAAAACGTTTACATCTGAATGATGAGAGAGAGATTTCTCACTTCTAAAGTGTCTAATGACTATTATAACTTCTAATTATATATATATATATATATACGTACCTATCTATCTATGTATATATCTATATTTCCTCATTCGATATGTCCACAAATTTACTGTAAAACTTGTCTGTGTTTTGTTAACATGTATCTATTGCAATAAAGTTTAGTACTTGTATTGGCTCTTTATATTACTATCCTTGATCATTAACACATCCGATGGAAAAGGAACTCTTATACCACTTGTTGGCTTGATCAATAGTAGACTTGGGAGCCATCACAAATTAGAATCAACTTACTAAATGTGGTGTAAGCTAAGTAATAGAGAAATTGAGAATTAGACTTAGAGGCAAAATGTATTCATCAATCCACAATGTGCTAAGCTTGAAGCTCAGTCATTGCATCAAAGTATCTTATTCATTAGTATATAATGAATAAAACAAATACATAAAGTGCAAGGAGGATGGATTACTAAAGTTTCATAAGGCATCCGACATATTAGCTTTCCATGTAGCCAAGATGTTGGGTCTATCAATCTGCATTCACGTTTTCTTTTGTGACATTATTCAAAATAATCAAGAATAGTTATCTTCATAAGCAAATTGCTTTGATTTATTCCATAACTTGTGTGGAGCTTCAAAGCGATGCAATTGTAGCACTAAAAGCATATGTACTGATTCATATTTATCTTGGAATCTCTTTGTAATTTCTGATAAGTTCTCAACGTGCATAGAAGTAGGCATTGACTTTGTGCATGTTGATGATAATAAGTAATGAACTTGTTGATACTATTGTTTGGTGTCTCTTCCTTTTGTCTCTATGTTGTGTAGTAGTTGTGTTAATGTAGAATATGGTGTTTTTGATGAAGGAGGACAAGATGCTGTTGTGTGAAAAAGCATGTAGTAAGTAGAATCATGATTAAAGTAGGATGCATTCAAAAGTTATGTAATAATGTAGTTGTTGTGTAGAAAGAGATAAAATATTTTGTGGGTGTGAATCGATAATGTATATTCTAATTATAATGATAATCAAAATCCAATAGGGAACTAAGACAACAACACACTATCTCACAATTGTTCATAATTCATCATGCTTCTAAGTCTATGTTCTCAAAAGAGATGAAATTATACATAATCCTATTCATGGTTTGTAACTTCTCCATTATTGTATCTTATTGGCTATTTATGGCGTATTCTAGTTGTAATTCGACCATTGCTGTATGGCGATCTTGATATTTGTATCCGTGAGAATGTATTTGTATGGCGATCTTGGTATTTGTATTCAGCCTACACACTTGAATTGTAATACTATCCTCTTTAGATTCAACTTGTGTTTCGTTCAGAAAAAAACGTAAACTTCCTGAAAGCAAAATAGACATGGCATGCGTGAGTTATCTTGCACATTTTAATTTTTGTCCGATGCTTTTTTTTAACCTGTATGTCGAAAAAGATACTAGGCAGTGGGCACTCGGGACGGGAAGTTGGCTCGAAGACCAAATATAATGTTTAACGCGCTTCATCGCGAAGAAGAGGTCTCACGCGTTACATTCGGTGACTTTCGTATAAAACGTCGTTCCCAGAAGCCGAAAATAGCTAGCACTCAGGACACATTTTCTCTCATCTGCCAAATCAGCTGCTGAAGAGCGTATCGAAGAAAAGTTGGACGGTGATCATCTTCGATTGAGGGGCCTCCTTATGGTCGTCCTCCCCCACCCGTTCCTACCAACGATCCTAACCGTAATGTATTCTTTTCGATCTTTGACGCCTTTTCAATTCTGAGAGTTCCTGTTGTATAATGGAATACTTGAAATCTTAAATACGTATGGACGCTAGGGCTTCCATGTCTCCGAGTGATTAGCCTGTGGGATTAAATATGTTAATAGAATGACCTCAAAGTGTTACGCTCCAATGTAGGAAATTCGATTTCCATTTCTTACAACTTTTATATTAAGGAGGGTTGAACTAAATAAGCTTCCTGAGAAAGAAAAGGCTCGATGATTCTTATGCAAGTTGAATATTGGCGGATAAATTGAATAAGGGGAATTAAACTGATGGACGAATAAAAGGCAAAACAAAGAAGGGAGGGAAAACAATCAACGGGGAGAGGAAATGGTGGAGAAAGTGGGCTCATAAAAAATGATTGAAGAGTCAATGACTCCTCCATGGTCTTTAGAGAGTTTGAAGTGGATGAATAGATTGAGGAAAGGGAGATTAAAAAGCATAGTGGTAAAAATGAAAGCAGTGAACGTTGGGAGGAAGTATTAGGGAGAGGAGAGGCGAGTGAATGGATAAATCAAGAGGGGAATCGTTGTGATGGTTGGTGAAACAGAAAGGATAGGGGAAGGAATGAGAAGGGAAGGGGATCAACAGGAAGAGGAGTGATGGAGGGAGCGGGGCTAACAATATCATTAAGAATCAGTACCCTAGTGTATTCAAAAAGAGAATGTAGCAGTTGCTTATTGAACCCCAAAACCTCTTGCAGTGTATTTTGAAATCGATTGATATGGTGCCTTGATGAATGAGCTATTGGATTGGACATGCACATGCACATGCACGTCAGGGCCTAAAATTCACGGGTAGCACAACCTCACATATGACAGGGAAAAAATATTTATGCTTGTCATATGACAGATTTCTTCCAAACATCTCCTGTCAAATGACAGATAATTTTTTGTGAAGACAAGTTGACCTGTTTTATAATGATAGGAGAGAATTTGGGCAGCATTATGGTGATGATTTGTAGTAAGCAGATTTTACTATCCCCTTTGGCTCCTAGCTGAGAAGAGGACGGAGATTTTTTGTTGCTTTCTGTTTAATTTGCAAGCACATTCCAGAACAGAAGGCGAATCAAAACACAAAAAGCTGATTTTTGTTGGAGAATTTTGCATTTCGTTCTAGTCATTGAAGAATAATTATCAACTGTATGATTACTCTTTGCGTTACCTTTATGAGTCCTAACATTCATGATACAAGTCCCAATGCTTTCCTTTGTGAATCTATGGAGCGTTGATTTTAGGACAGCCCCGATTCCCTTTCATATTTGAAGCTTATCTTATTATGATGAGGACTTAGAGGAGCAACAAGAACATGAAAGATTAGATTTTGAATCTAATTCTTTATAAGAGTTGCCACAATTCACAGGCCCATGGGAATGTCAATCTCTTCCAATCAGAGCTCCCAGAATATTGATAAGAAATGAAGACTGACTGGTTCCTAGAAACACTAAAGTTGTGAAGAACACTAAGGTACAATTCCATCTCATCCTAGAAGAGCTACTCAAAGTATACCTGAGTTGTGGAAACATGTGGCAAATCAGGTTCCAAAACTTGATTCCAATGTGTTAAAAATAGGCTCTAAGCAAAAAGTTCTAGAGATACCTCTAGACAAAATAGGAGACATGAGTGAGGTGAAGAAGGTAATACTTATCTTCCAATCACCTACCAAGGTTACACAACCAAAGCTATCTTAGATTTAGGTTCTACTATTGCGATTATGACCACCTCTTTGTGGAAGCAATGGGGCAAACTTTCCTTAAGACCAACTAGAATGAAGCTTTGAATGGCTGATGGCGATGTTGAAAGACCTCTAGAATTGCTAGACAGGATAACTCTAACAACTTGTGGTTTAGAGTTTGAACACACATTTGCTATATGCAACTTTGGCAAAAACAACGTCTATGAAATGATTCTAGGAAGACCCTTCCGATGGCAGCTACAAATAGTACAAGATTGGGGAACTAATTCCTTGTACTTGCAGTGCTTAGGGATCACAACCAAAGTAAATCTGAAAGATTACACCTTTAGAGATGTACCACACCCCTATATTGGAATCCTATCCACAAGGCACAAGAATATTCAATCTCCATGTATTCTATAAGTTCTTTCAATCCATACGGGCACGCATGGATCATGCAGGATCTGCCTTGTCAAACTCTTCTTGTGTATATCTAAATGTTTGCAGGTTGAACTACAGATCATGATCAGGCTCTTTATTGGTAGTTTCCCTGATATATTGTCGCATCTCCTCTTTAAGCAATCCATAAGGTATGTTGAATGGCTTTAAAATTTGTTCCACGCCTTTGCTTTAAATTTTTGCCTCTTTCATGACCTTCACCACTTGCTCTTCAAAGTGCTCTCTAAGCTCGGACACCAGTAGTGCCCGTTCATGTCGCCTTAGTTCTGGAATAGCCCGATTACATCATTTAGTGCTTAGCTTTGCTTCCTTCCTTATAGGTGAATGATGCATGGGGGGAGAAAAAGGACGTACCTCAGTCTCCTCAGTAGCCACTTTGGAGCTTGGAACTACTAGTGTCCCTGTTGTAACTTGTTTTGCTATTTGAGCCTTTAACTTGTCAATGATTTTATCTTTTTCTTTTATCTCATTGGTTGCTTTCATGATTGCTTATTTGTTCTTCAGAAGTTCTTCTCCTATTGCAACCATTTGATCCACATCTTCATTACATTGTTCAAGGAGTTTTTTCTTTGCCAACTTCCATCATTTCCTAAGTTCATTAGTATCATACATGTATTTAGTTTCCCACTCCTCTCTTAGAGCTTGCTCTTCTTTCAGCTGATCTTCATACTTTGCAATTTGTGCTTCTAAATGTTGAAGAATCACTCATGAATTTGACGTACCGACAAGAAAGATAAAGAGAAGCGGAATCAAAATATTCAGAAAATCAAAACTTTAATGCAGGGACAAATTCACGACCGTTATGTACAGCGCAGAATCCTCCAAAATCAGAGTTTGTTAGAATTCGTTACACCGAATCAAACTGTATATAAAGAGAGAATGTGCATAAGAAGAATAAGAGGAAGTGCAAATAAGAACGTGCGTGAGAAGAGCGCGCAGTATAAATAGAGCACATACAGAGGTTTAAAAAAGAGAGAAGAGAGACCCGATACGAGGAAGTGAGAAGATGCCAGAGATCGCGTATGTACAGAGAGAGAGAGAGAGGAGAGTAGAAGTTTTAGAAGACGCCAGAGATCACGTATGTAAAGATGAATAACAGAAACCTGAAATGTCAGGTATTCATCTGAGAGAGATGGTAAGAAGAAACTACTCAGTGTAGGAGAGTTTCTACTGCTTGAGCAAGAAGAGGCCAAGCTAGTTTGTACACATCTTCTCTAATAGAAAACACATGTTCATGTGGAAGTTTACGCGTACTTTTCGTATGTGAAGAAGTCTGAGTATTTTTGTGTTACGGTAGAAAGTTCGTTAACCGTTAACAGTTATAGTTTGTTCAGTAGACGTGTCTCTCGGTATTCTCTCAGTAAACGAATGTCTCGATCAACTACAGTTATCTCAGTAAACCCATTTTCGGTCAGTTAAAGTTTTCTCAGAAAACGAGTTTTTTCGGTAGAACAACGAAGTATATCTCGCAGACTAAATTAGAGTTTTGCATGAGAGATAGCTCATCTTGTAGCTAGACGTCTCTACTATCAGCATATCAAAGTTTTTCGTGAAATGGATATGTACACATAGTACAAAGTCTAACCGGAAAGAGGCATTTTGAACTAATGAAGTTTTTCCTTAAACTTCAGAAAGAGTTCATTCAGTGAAGGAAGTTCATGCATCACTTCCTTACTTCATCTATATACACTTGAAGAAATTACAAACAGAATAGGAGTCGATTCCGGTAAGATTCCGGTATAATTACGGTGACAGTCCAGTGAGACTCTACTAGCACTCCGGTGAAGTTCTGGTGGAATTTTTCGGTGAATTCAAGACGCAATCTTATATGTTGAGTGACAGTAATTGTGCTAAGCTATTGCTGATTACAGAGGTGTTCTAAATCACTCTAGCTTAGTTCTTCTTTGGCGCGGCGAATTCGGTAGGCTCGATAAGGTACGAGTCTTGCTGCGCTGACAAGAAGTGGTATCAGAGCTATAAATAAGGCCCAACAAGTGGTATCAGAGCCACGCATATCTAATCAGAGCGAGAAAGATTCTGAAGAGCAGAAAGATTCTCAAAAGTTCACCTGAAGAAACAGAAACAAGAAGATCATGGAAGATCATGTCCAAATTGATAAATTGGATAGAGATAATTATCCTGCATGGGTAATGCGCATGGAAGCCTTACTTATGAGTAAGGATTTAATGATGTATGTGACCGAAGAAGAAAAGAAGCCGACTTTCGAAGGTGATAGTCAACCGGAAAAGGAAGAATTACAAGCCTTGAAGCACTGGCAGAAGAAAGATGCAACGGCAAGAGCTTACATTTATAATACCGTTACAGATCATCTACAACCGCACATTAGAGGTCTGGAGAAAGCAGAGGACATATGGAGTGCATTGGAAGATCATTTCCAAAATACTACGAAAGCTAGAAAGGCCAGCTTATGGTCCCAATTCACAACGTTCAGAAAGAAGTCGAGTCAAAGCATTAGTGACTATGTTATTAAGATGAAGGATCTAGCAGATAGTCTCGGATCCAGAAATGAAGATGTCGAAGACCACAGATTGATAGCGCAAGTGCTCACAGGTTTGAGAGGAGATGAAAGGTGGAAACCTTTCGTACTCTCAACTGAACTTTCTTTAAATCATTTTATACTAGATTTAAATCAGCTGCTTGGTTTGATGCTCACATATGAGCAAGACCTATAAGGAGATGCAGATAAAGGGAAAAGTTCTGCAATGTACATGAAGAACAAGAAGAAAGCAGACAAAGGTAAGTCAAAAGACGAAGAAGAGTCGAGTTCTCAGGCTTATTATGCAAGAGGTAAAGGCACTGGCAGAGGAAGAGCAAGAGGTTTTGGAAGAGGAAGAGGTAGCTAGAATAACAACAAGAAGGCTTGCTGGATCTGTGGATTAAGTAATCATCTGGCTCATGATTATTGGCACAATCAACAAGGATCAAATCAAAATCAGAACAGTAATAGCAGAGGCAGAAGCGGAAGATATCAGAGTAACTTTCAAAGAGGTAGACAAAATCAATCCTACAACACCACCTACAAAAACTACGCAAATGACACACAGAATGAAAGTCATACATCATTGATGATGAACTCAATCAGCACATCAGATAACGAAGACCTAAAGGTATTTTTCATTGATTCTGGATGTTCTAATCATTTGTCAGGAAATATAGAACTGATGTCAGAATTGGAAAAAGGAAGTTCCAGTCATACTGTTCAAACAGGTGACAATACGAGGCATAGTGTACATTCAATTGGAAAGGTGAAATGCAAGAGTGGAGCAGATTTGCTAACCAATGTTTTGTATGTTCCGACAATACCAAAAAACTTGATTAGTGTGGGATAGATAGTTGAAAAGGGTTTGCAGGTCAGATTTACAAATAAAGGAGTATTTGTGGAAGATCCCAAGAATGGATATAATCAGATCGTCTCTGGTAAGAAAGAAGGCAAACTCTTTACTTTAAGAGTACAAGGGAACATTGGCCAAGCATTGCTCACACATAATGAAAAAGTGATCACAGAACTTGATCTCTGGCATAAGAGATTAGGTCACTTTAATGAAAAAGGAATTAAAGCTATGATTGCAAATCAGTCTGTACTAGGATTACCAAATGTACAGAGCCAACATATGATTCATAAGTGCGAAGCATGTCAGATGGGAAAAGCCCACAGGTAACCTTTCCAGAAGAAAGGATTCAAACATGATGGAGTACTCGAACTCATTCATACAGATGTATGGGGACCGACAAAGGAAGTATCTATCAACGGATCAAGGTACTATGTTCTTTTCATTGATGATGCTACAAGATGGATAACTCTTTATGTTTTGAAAGAGAAATCAGAAGTATTTGGATCTTTCAGGCATTTTCATGCATACACTGAAATACTCACAGGTCGAAAGCTGAAAAGACTAAGGTTTGATGGAGGGGGAGAATACTTCTCCCGAGAATTCAATGATTATCTTTGGAATGCAGGTATTAAGAGAGAAATAACCTGCAAGTATACACCACAACAAAATGGTGTAGCAGAAAGAAGGAACCGAACTCTAGTTGAGTTTGCACGAGCTATGCTAAACAAAAAGGATTGTCCAAATTATCTTTGGGCCGAAGCTCTAAATACAGCTACATACTTGGTAAACAGGTTACCATGTACAACTTTAGACGGAATGACCCCTTATGAAGCGTGGTGGGGAAAGAAGCCAACACTTGATCATTGCACAGTGTTTGGATCAGTTGCGTACGCTTATGTATCGTCACAACTCAGACATAAGCTTGAACCAAAAGCAGAGAAATATGTGTTCGTCGGATATGATGAAAAGCAGATGGGTTACAGGTTATGGATTCCTCTAACCAAAAAATTTATCGTGTCCAGAGATGTGACATTTGATGAAGGGAAGAGCTGGTATATAGATAAAGAGGATAGTGTTGAAACACTTGAAGAAGAGGTAAGAAGGAAAGAGAAAGGGAAATCAATTGTGCAGATAAATAGAGATGAAGATCATATGTAGGCAAGTATGTCCAGGATCGGATCAGGTATGAGAAATGAAGATGAAGAAGTATATTCAGATACACATGAGGGACATGAGCCAAGAAGGTCAATCAGGACTAGAAGACAACCAGAAAGGTATTCTTATGATACTTCGTACATAACTCAGAAAGATTATGCATATATGGTCAAAGATGATGAAGAACCTCAGAACTATGATGAAGCTAAAGACAAGAAGCAATGGAAAGAAGCAATGGAAGAAGAATTCAACGCACTGGAGGAGAACAAGACATGGGAACTTGTTCCTAAACGAAATGGTAAGAAAGTAATCGAAAATAAATGGGTTTTCAAAGTTAAGAAACTTGCAGATGGAAGAATAGCCAGATACAAAGCAAGACTGGTGGTCAATGGCTATGCTCAGACGCATGGCATAGATTATGATGAGACGTTCAGCCCGGTGGCAAAGATGTCAACCATAACGACAGTGATTGCTATAGCAGCATCAAAAGGATGGAAGTTAAGTCAGCTAGATATAAAGAATGCATTTCTGAATGGATATATATCAGATGAACTCTACATGGAACAACCGGAAGGGTTTGTAAGTTCCAGACACCCAGAACATGTTTGCAGATTAAGAAGAGCTCTCTATGGATTGAAGCAAGCTCCAAGAGCGTGGAACTACAGACTTGTGAAATATCTCAATGAACTTGGATACCAAAGTTCGAAGGAAAATGCAAGTCTACTCATTAAGAGAATAGAAGAAGGTATGATCTACATTTGCATTTATGTAGATGACATAATAATGACAGGAACCTCAGAAGAAGGAATCAGAGAAGTAAAGAAATTGCTTGAAAAGGAGTTCAAGATCAGTGACCTAGGAAAGTTGTCATACTTTCTAGGAATGGACGTTACATATACAGATTATGGTGTATATGCTTCGCAAGAAAAGTATCTCCTAAACTTACTGAAGAAGTTTAACATGGAGAATTGTAGAGAAGCTTCAACACCGCTTGAAGTAAATCATAAACTCAGTAAACATGATGGAGCAGAGTTTAAAGATATAAGGAAATATCAGTCGTTAGTGGGAAGTCTAATTTATGCTACACTAACAAGACCGGGTCTTAGCTATGCAGTGGGAGTTCTATCACAATTCATGCATTGTTCGAAGGACCAACATTGGGTTGCAGGACAAAGAGTTCTTAGATATATCAAAAGAACTATAAAGGAAGGATTATATTATCCTTTTACGTCAGATATACAACTGAGAGCATACAGTGACTCAGACTGGGCAGGAAGTCAAGATGACAAAAGATCAACACATGGGTATATGATATACCTAGGAGATAAGCTAGTAAGCTGGTGTTCGAAGAAACAACACACAGTGGCTTTATCGTCAACAGAAGCAGAATATAAAGGACTTGTAGAAGCAGCTAAAGAAGTGATATGGATGCAAACCTTGTTCAAAAGCATGGGCATTGATCAAGGCATACCTATCATACACGGAGATAATATGAGCTCGTTATATCTTGCAGCAAATCCAGTATTTCATGCAAGAACAAAGCATATAGAGATTCAGTATCATTTCTTGAGGGAAGAGGTGATGGAGAAGGAGATAGAAATTGTATACACTCCGGCAAAAGATCAGATTGCAGATATATTAACAAAGAGCTTGGATGGAACAAAGACAAGTAGATTCAAAGAAATGGCAGGTATGAAAGAAAGAAAAATATATGAAAGACAGGAAGTGTCAAATTAGTGATTGAGGGGGAGCTGTTGAAGAATCACTCACGAATTTGACGTACAGACAAGAAAGATAAAGAGAAGCGGAATCAGAATATTCAGAAAATCAAAACTTTAATGCAGGGACAAATTCACGACCGTTATGTACATCGCAGAATCCTCCAAAATCAGAGTTTGTTAGAATTCGTTACACCGAATCAAACTGTATATAAAGAGAGAACGTGCATAAGAAGAATAAGAGGAAGTGCAAATAAGAACGTGCGTGAGAAGAGCGCGTAGTATAAATAGAGCACATATAGAGGTTTAAAAAAGAGAGAAGAGAGACCGGATATGAGGAAGTGAGAAGACGCCAGAGATCGCGTATGTACAGAGAGAGAGAGAGAGGAGAGTAGAAGTTTTAGAAGACGCCAGAGATCGCGTATGTAAAGATGAATAACAAAAACCTGAAATGTCAGGTATTCATCTGAGAGAGATGGTAAGAAGAAACTACTCAGTGTAGGAGAGTTTCTACTGCTGGAGCAAGAAGAGGCCAAGCTAGTTTGTACACATCTTCTCTAATAGAAAACACATGTTCATGTGGAAGTTTGCGCGTACTGTTTGTATGTGAAGAACTTTGAGTATTTTCGTGTTACGGGAGAAAGTTCGTTAACCGTTAACAGTTATAGTTTATTCAGTAGACGTGTCTCTCGGTACTCTCTCAGTAAACGAATGTCTCAGTCAACTACAGTTATCTCAGTAAACGCATTTTCGGTCAGTTAAAGTTTTCTCAAAAAATGAGTTTTTTCGATAGAACAACGAAGTATATCTTGCAGAGTAAATTAGAGTTTTGTATGAGAGATAGCTCATCTTGTAGCTAGATGTCTCTACTATCAGCATATCAAAGTTTTCGGTGAAATGGATATGTACACACAGTACAAAGTCTGACCGAAAAGAGGCATTCTGAAGTGATGAAGTTTTTCCTTGAAGTTTTTCCTTGAAGTTTTTCCTTAAACTTCAGAAAGAGTTCATTCAGTGAAGGAAGTTCATGCATCACTTCCTTACTTCATCTATATACACTTGAAGAAATTACAAACAGAATAGGAGTCGATTCCGGTAAGATTCCGGTATGACTCTACTGGCACTCCGGTGAAGTTTCGGTGGAAGTTTTTGGTGAATTCAAGATGCAGTCTTATATGTTGAGTGACAGTAATTGTGCTAAGCTACTGCTGATTACATAGGTGTTCTAAGTCACTCTAGCTTAGTTCTTCTTTGGTGCGGCGAATTCGACAGGCTCGATAAGGTATACGAGTCTTGTTGCGCTGACAAGAAGTGGTATCAGAGCTATAAATAAGGCCCAACACTAAAGCTTGTGTATTGTTGGTTGTTACTTCTTATGCCTCTATTGGTTGGTTGCATAGAATAGCACTCATAAGTTCCTTATTTTGGCTTCTTAAGTTGTCAGTTTCCTCCATATATATCTTTATTTGTGATTCGAATAGTTTGCTTCTTGTATTCATCCGTGCTTTCTCAGCTTCACGTGCTTCATATTTACTTTGTAGTTCCTTGAGTTGATCTTGGAGCTTCTGATTATCAGCCGTCAACATATTGCATTTTTCCATGGCTTCATTAGCTTCTTTCTCCTTGGCTCTGAGTGCCTATTGAACTTCTATTACCTATGCAGAGAGCTTTTCACTTATTACTTAAAATTGGTTTCGCTTCCTTAGAGTATTATCATAATTGGTTTTTGCTTCTATCATTTTTTGTTGAGTATCCATGGCTGTCTATATCATCTGCTCCACCACGGGCTTGAGTTGAGCCACATCCACGTTCAGCCATGTCTTGGGGATACTCCATGCTTCCCCCGTGAGTACATCTTTTCCTTTATCCACATGTATAGTATCAGTATGAGGTTGTCTAATTTGGAGATGAACCTTAGTTTCTTTTCTTTCTTCTTCATGGGTCACAGATTTTGTAGTGCTTCCTTGAAATGTAATATCTAGTGGAGAAGGCTCTACTATGACCCTGATTGGAGTGAATGGTTCTTTCTCCTCCACTTCTTCCTCTTCTTTCTCTTTCGTTGGCATCTTTAATGTGACTTCTCCATCCCAGTGAGTCTTTGTAATTTGAATCTTTGTTTCTTCATTCATCTTTAATATATGAGCTTCTTCTTGAGATGATCCTTTCTTTATTGTCTGTGGGGCTGTGTGATCTGGCAT
This sequence comes from Ceratopteris richardii, assembly GCA_020310875.1. Lineage (NCBI taxonomy): Eukaryota > Viridiplantae > Streptophyta > Polypodiopsida > Polypodiales > Pteridaceae > Ceratopteris > Ceratopteris richardii. Next base: position 1,058,742 of record CM035420.1, on the reverse strand, counting down.
TTCATTCATTTTTTATCCTTCCACTTCAAAGGAATCCTTTACTTGAATTAATTCATCCCAATTGCCATCATCTTTTGAATTGTTTCTAATATTCACATTCATTAGGGATGGTTCTTGTTCTTCCTGTGTGTCCGAAGATCAACTAGAGTTCATCAACCCCAATTCTCTGTATCTATGGACTTTTGTCAACCTCTTTCTTTGCAAAGATTCTACATGGGTTTGATGATAGTGATGCCCTTGTACTGATAGATTTACTTGTCCTTTGTGGCTTAGTGATATGTCATTTCCTTCATCGCTCCATTCCCCCTTGCTTAAGTGAATAAGTTCTCTTCCCACACTTCTTTTGATTTTTAATCCTAAAAGAAAAAAAGAATTACATCTATCCAAAGCACTTATTTATTTACAATGTACGATCATTCCTATGGCAGTAGAAACTATGGCCTATTCCAATGATGGAAATGTGCACCACTAGTCTTGTTGAAGAGATAATGTATGAATGCATGACCTTGTAATGTGGCCCTGTCATGCATACTCTATGTGTTGTGGACTCTTCATGAGTGCAAGTAGAATCTTGTTGAGTCTCTTGTTCCTGTCCCTCCTGTCTTTCTGGTCTCCGTATCCACTTTGGAGTTGGTGTTTGAAGCATTTGTTTCTATCGGGCTCCTCATTCTTTGGTCCTTATCTCCTTTGTTTTTGAGGTCTGAGGTTTAGATATCATGTTCCTTCGGTACCCTTGATAAGCCTTTTTGGACCTCTTTGCTTCACTTTGCAGGCATGATATCTCATTAAGCCTTTCTAGTTCTTGAGTTGCAGTTTGTCTGACCTTCTTTGGAATCCATATACTTTGATGTGTCTTCACAGCCTTTACCAAAGACTTTGGAAGCCACACACATAGAAGTCTTAATGGCTCTGATAGTGATTATGAGTAGTGATTGTCTCTTTCTATCTTCGCTGAATGGCTACTCTACTTTTGTGTTGGGTTGTCTGATTGAGTTCTTCGATCCTTTCGTACCCATTGTTGACGAGTATTACATGGAGGTGTTGTTCGAATAGAAGACTTCCATGTGGGTCTTCTTCTTCTAGTGTTGCTAGGTTGAGATGCATTATCCTCACTGTCTCTCTTAGGTTCATCTCTCATAGGATAGGTGGTCACATCCTCAAGCAACATTTCCTTATTTGTAGGCAACTTTAGATTAGGGCATGCGTGAAATATATTCTTTAGTGATTCATTTTCTATCTGCTTTTCTAAGTTTTCTTCCTGAGGTTTAATGACTTTATGAATGTGAGACGGCCTTTCTTCCAGCAAGCTAAAAATCTCCTTATGTCCCATTTTGGTTGATATGTATCCCTTGTGCCAGATGAATGCTCACTTCATTCTCAATAATCCAGTCTTGACCTAGGATCATATTTTCAATCAGGTCTTCATCCTTGCATACCAAAACTCTTTGCTCCATAGTGGAATTTCCTAGGTGAAGATGTATTAGGTCTTCTCCAACACATTCAATATCTTGGCCTCCGATTCTTATCATGCGTGCTTTAGTGGGACTTATGGTAGTTTGGAGATGCATATGTAACTTCATTCTTATATAGCTTAGAGCGGCTCCTCAGTCAATCAAAGCATCTATTAACTGGTACTCTTTGGTTCCGATTCCTAAGTTTAAGTATGTTTGGGAGATGCTAAGGCTTTCACTACTGGCGTTACTGACTTGGTAGTTGGCCATTGGTATAGGTTCCTCTCCCTGTAGATATCTTTCATCCCTTTATCATATCCACTCTTTCCTTTTCCTAATATGTTCTAAGGCTACCGAGCGTGCTTCCTCTCTAATATTCTCGTATTCCTTCTTTCGATTTTGTGCTCCTACGAGGCGTGCTAACATCTAGTCTGTTAATGGCTCCATATATCGTTTTACTCAACATCCACTTATGTAGTTGGGAAGTATATCCCCATCTAATGTGGCTAGATTCACCGCTCCACTCATTGAGATTCTATTGATCAGTAATGGTCTGTATCCATGTTGCTACAATTTCTTGGCGTGTTGTTTCAATGTATATACAAGGACTAAATCTTCTTCTTTAGCCTTTGTCTTTGATGTTCATCATAATATGCTTTTTTCCTCCGTTTAGCAGCATAAATTCTTGCAACTGCTTGTTGTCTTGATTCATGTAACTTCTCAATTCGCTCTAATTGCTTGGATAATTCATGTCCTATCCACTCATAGTGTTTTGTTACTCATAGAGTAGGTACCAAAAAGTCAATTGTTAAGATCGACCCCCCGTAATCTCCCTCAACTCCCCACAACTCACCCCCCATACCGCCCACTTAATATGAAGGATCAAAAGCTACTACAAAAATTAGGTGAAGGATCTGCTTCTCAGGGTCATTCAAACATCACGGGCGGCACAAAATGAGGATCTCAGCTTGCATGCAAAAGTCACAGTAAAAGTGAAAGTGGAGAAATGACTGTTGCCACCAACCATTCATGACGACTGCCTATTTTTCAGGATCCAATCCAAGATTGGTGGCATATTTGATCTACCCCTCCAATTTTGGGCAATCAATCGGGGCATGATCAATGGACAGGAGGAATCGGCAAGGCCCTCTTGGCCTATTGGAGCCTATAAAAGCAATGGAATTTTTTTCATTTGGGATACATTCAGATAAACACATTCACATATGTACGTACAAAGGTACTCTCTTTGCACTTTGTGGCTTCAAGCCTACTGTAGGAAGTCACTCTATGGTGAGGATACAGAGCGTGGGCTTCCCAGTGGAGGGCTAATAGCACTATAGTGTGAAGAGAGTGGCTTGGTTTGTCATTCAGTGTGAGTCATTGGTATTTCGTGCTATTTCCCTTAGAGCTAGTCTGCATCTAGTTGTGTCCATTGTACAGATTGGAAGAATCCCTTGTATTGATGTTGTTTAGTTCTGGAGTGGCATGTTAGCCCAGAGCATGACCTTTTGAGCATCTCTTTGGCCTATGTTGTAATCATCTGATTCGAACTAAGGAGTGGATGGTCTTCCATTATTCTCATTTTTTCATTAATATTTTCTTGAGTATTCACAACTCTGTGCAATCATTGATATCTGCCTGCTCACAGAAGTGTTAAAGGGTATATTTCCCTAAGGAGAACCTCCCTTGAGTAGGTGAAGTACTGGAGTGCTTGCTACATGCTCCTATTAAAAGTAGATACCCTAGTACCTCCTCTATAGTTTGGCACGCCTGGTGGGACCCTTGCATTTCTGTGAGAGGCCCTGAGGATAGTAAATAGTCCTCTTTTTCAATATTTTTGCCCTATTGCATTTGCAAGTAGGTACATGACCCATACGCGAGCAGATAAGGAGCCTCTTCGTATACGAAGGAGCCTTAACAAGTCAGCTATATCTTCAACTAGTGAACCTACCTCCCCTCTACCCTCTTTGAATTTATCTATTGATTTCGGTGCGACACCACTGTCGAAGGAGGAGCATAGGAGAACATTAGACCTCCTCAGATACGTCAGAAGAAACATGTTGGAATCCAAGTCATATAAAGAGTATACAGGCACAACGGCGCAGTCATGCACAATATGGCAACAAGGCCCAATCATTTTTTTCATAAAGTATTTCCAATTCAAGTGATTTTTATCACTATACACACATTGTAAATCCCGTTTTTGGTATAATAGAATCCATTTTGTTCAAGCCGAGGAGTCCTCGAGCTTGAGGAGTATTAGAATTAGCGACGTACCAATTTTCCTATTTTTTAGACTCCGTTTCAGCCCTCAAATAGGCTCTAGAACCCAATTTTTAACTAGGCCGGACAATAGGTCTGGACAAAGCCAAAGCTAGTGAGAAAACTATAAAAAGAGCTAGAGAGCTCATTTTTGAGGTTAGATTGTTTGTGAATTGAGCTTATGTAAGAGACTTTTTGACTAATGCAAAGAACTCCATTGTTCCTCTCCTTGTTCTTGCCTTGTGTGCGCGTGTGTGTATGTGTGTGCATGTTTGTGTGCTTCTCACTCACGCACTTGTGCCTTCACTTGCTCATAGTCTTCATACTAGTCCTCATGTCTCCACGGACTGACATTTATGATGTGGATCTCCTCACATTGGTACTCACCATTGTGCTAGAGTGACACCAAATTTGGCGCCGTTGCCGGGGAGAATGGACTTTCATCACTTGGAGAGCTCAAGAGCATGTGGTAAGATATTGATTTGCAATTTTTCTGCTTATTTACTTAGGATATGTGTGTTGGCATGGTACTTTCACCCTTCCATTGGGCCATTAGTTCCTCATTTTCTTGTTTTTAGTAGGATAGTTTAGTTCAGTTTTGTTTGTGGCACAAGAAAAACCCCTAACCCTCTTCTATCTCTCTCACTCTCGCATATACACACTCCCACACACACTTTGGGCATCATTTTCCACCTCTGCCACTCCTTTTTAGTGATGGCCTTGGGTAGAGGGATGAGGGGTAGCTCTTCTTTGACCCCATCCTTCTGTTCAATTTTCAAAAAAAAGATTCCCACAAAACAAGAAGCTCTAGATGTTTGGAGTTATCTGACGAACCCACTCCCTCCATTCAAATGTGCCAAAATTTTTTTTGGAATACTCTAACAACTGCATTTATGAAATTGCAAGTGGGGAACATGGGAGGATTCAAATGCATTTACTCTCTCCTTGGATGCCATCTGCGTGGCCAACTCGTGAATCATACAGATTTTTTGGGTTTCTGAAATACCAACTATCTTGGTGTAAATGTGAGCAGTGGAGCATGCCTCCACCCACGTGAGTAGGACGTCTGCATCTAATGGGAGATGCACGAGCTCTGAATCTCCTCCCTCCCCCAATTGCTGATGCGCTGAGGTGAGCTCCAAGCGAGCTCCCTCTTGCCTCTTCCTCTGTTGAGGTTGAGCTCCAGGCGAGCTCCCCCCTTGTTCAGTTGTCCTCAGTCGGGGTTGAATTTGTTGAAGAATCACTCACAAATTTGACGTACAGACAAGAAAAATAAAGAGAAGCAGAATCAGAATATTCAAAGAATCAAAGTTTTAATGAAGGGATAAATTCACGACCATTATGTACAGTGCAGAATCCTCCAGAATCAAAGTTTGTTAAGAGATTGTTGCACCGAATCAAACTGTATATAAAGAGAGAACGTGCATAAGAAGAATAAGAGGGAGTGCGAAGAAGAACGTGCGTGAGTAGAGCGCGCAGTTTAAATAGAGCACATATAGAGGTCAAGAATAAGGGAGTAAGAGTTGAAGTTTTATCAGAAGACACCAAAGATCGCGTATGTAAAAATGAGAGAAGAGAGTTTTAGAAGACGCCAGAGATCGTGTATGTAAAGATGAATAATAGAAACCTGAAATGTCAGGTATTCATCTGAGAGAGATGGTAAGAAGAAACTACTCAGTGTAGGAGAGTTTCTACGGCTTGAGCAAGAAGAGGCCAAGCTAGTTTGTACACATCTTCTCTAATAGAAAACACATGTTCATGTGGAAGTTTGCGCGCACTGTTCGTATGTGAAGAACTCTGAGTATTTCATGTTATGGTATAAACTTAGTTAACAAGTTACAATTTTTCCAGTAAATGTATTTTTCGGTCAGTTACGGTGTTTCTCAGAAAACGTGTTTTCTGGTAGAACAACGAAGTATATTTCGCAGAATAAGTTAAAGCTTTGTATGAGAGATAGCTTATCCTATAGCTAGACATCTCTACTATCAGTTCATCAAAGATTTCGGTGAAATGGATACATACATTCAGTACAAAGTTTGACCGGAAAGAGGCCCTCTGAATTGATGAAGTTTTCCTTAAACTTCAGAACGTGCTCATTCAGTGAAGGAAGTTCACGCATCACTTCCTTACTTCATCTATATACACTTGAAGTGATTACAAACAGAATAGGAGTCGATTCCAGTAAGATTCCTGTATAATTACGGTGACAGTCTGGTGATAGTCCGGTGAAGTTCCGGTGGAATTTTTCAGTAAATTCAAGGTAGAAATCATTGGACAAAGCCGCATCTCTGGAAACCTTCATTTCTGCCACTTGCTTCTGCATATTGATTACTCTTTCTTTTTTATTGTCAAACTGATTTTCCCTTCGTTCGATCTCCTGGTTTTGGAACTGTATTGTTGTGGAGTAGGCATCTCTTTCTCTTCGAAGACTTGCTATTTCTTTTTGTACTTGAGCTTCTTTTGTCAAATAGTGTTTAAGCATTTTGTTGACATCTGCTAAAGCCTCGTTTGTTCTATGGAGTTCTTCTTCTATTTTCATAGCCTGCCTCTACTGTTCTTGGCTTTGCTGTACTGCTTCGTGTAGCTGAACTCTGGTCTCTTCTAATAAATTCCCTAAAGCTATTCTTGCATCTTCTTTATCTTGGATCTGTTGCTTTAGCTGACTGATTTCGGCCTATGCTTTGCTTAGTAACTCGTCTTTTTGTCTGCTTTCCGCTAATATTGTATCTCTTTGCATGGTTATTCCCACCTGTTCGTCCATTTTTGCTTGTAACTTTTTTAGTTGTTCTTGCAAGGCCTGATTTTCTGCCTTAGCTATTATCAATTCTTCTTGTAGAGGACTAATATCTGCCTCCAGTACATCTACCTTGTGTTGGAATTCTTCTCAGATGCTATCAGTGGCCTGTTTCATCTGTACTGGTAATTGCTGCGATAGGTGAATTAGCAATTGACCCATGTTGGCAAGCTCAGAGATCATTGGAATTGAAGGAAGTGGATGATGAGGACGAGGTTGAGATGAGGATGCGGTGAGTAGTTGCTGGGAGTTGGGTGGTGAGTAATTTGGGGAAGAGGAAGAAGAGGCAGCGGGTTTGTCGGGGAGAATGGGTTGGACAGGGATGATGGGTTTGAGTGGTGGTTCCGGTGGTGGAGTGGGACGAGCAGAGTGTGATTCTGTTACCTTTTCTATAGTTTGTTGTGCAGTGTCGACAGCTGTGGACTCAACTGCTTTCAGAAGTTCGTCGAAGACTTCTTTAACGATCTGTTCTTCATTTCTTTGGTTCTCCTGCTCTGATTGTTGTTGTGATGCCTCTTCTAATGAGCTTGTGTCGGCTTCAGTATGATCCTCCTGTTCTTGTTGCCCTTCTGACGATGACTGCGCGGATGATTCGTGCTGCATAGATGTGGCAGTGTCATGGAAGGTTTCTTCGTCCTGTTTTTCTTTATCTTTGTCATCTTCCTTGTTTCCTTCGGCTGACCCCTGGGCTTCACTTTCAGATGAACTGATTTCAATTCCATCCGGCGGACATTTTGCTGCAGACTTAACACACCTTAAAATTCTGCAGAGTGGACTATGGTGGCCTACTATGTACAGGGATGTATTACAGTTTGTCAACAAATGTGATAACTGTCAAAGGACTGGATAGCCATTACAGCGCCATTTTTTTCCTCTACAACATGTCTTGCCATTAGAACAGTGTTAGTCGGCCGCGGAATTGGAATTGAGTGAGCCAAAGTAATGACTGAGTTAACTTCGTGTGGTGGAATACAACGAAGTAAAACTCCAGTGTGATCCATATAGTATAATTCCCCAACAATCAACCAAAATCGGTGACTAAAAACTGCAATCTTCCTACGTATTGCAAGAGAAGTCCGAGAGGGAAGGCATCCATCAGTAAGGAATGTCAATATTTGATCATAATAAGTAGATGGCATAGGTGGGTCTGCAACTTCATCATTAGCTGGTTCAGAAACATAAATTGCTGGTGTCATGTCATCTACACCGTCCGGAGATTCGTCGAAATCTAAGCGAGAAAGGAAATCTGCTAAGGCATGTGAACTGCCTGGCCGATGAATAACTTCATAGTCAAACTCTTGTAAAAGCAGAATCCAACGTGCTAATTGACCTCCTAGATGTTGTTGCCGAACCAGATAAACAAGTGTAGCATGATCCACATGGAAAGTAAATTTACGGCCCAGCAAATAATGCCTGAATTTCTTGACAGAATATACTAGACCTAGACATTCTCTTTCTGTTACAGAGTAATTCTTTTCAGCAGGGGCCAATCTTCGACTTGCATAGTACACTGGTCTGAACCACTATCGGTCTGTTGCATTAGAATGCTGCCAATTGCTATATCTGAAGCATCAACGAATACATGAAATGGGCGATCCCAGTCAGGAGGCTATAAGATGGGAACCTGTGTTAGTAATCCCTTTAGATGATCAAAAGCAATTTGACATTCGTGGGTCCACTCAAATTGTCAAGGATTCTTGGTTATTAACCGGTTTAGTGGTGTCGCTAAATGAGCAAGCCACCATAAGTGCCGATCATGCCATCTTACTTGGCCCATGAAGCGCATTACTTCCTTAGGTGTAGTGGGCACATGTGCTTCTAACACAACTGTAATTTTATTTGAATCCACCTGTATACCTTGTGCAGATACAATGTGGCCAAGTAATTTACCACATGAAACCGCAAACACCGATTTGCTTGGTTTCAAACAGAGTCTGTATTCTCTGCACTTCTCAAAGCAACACCGTAAATGGAACAAGTGTGCTACCATTTTACCAAATAACGAAAAATCATCAAGATAAACTTGCATAAACGAGGTAAGATAAGGAGAGAATATTTCCTGCATGCATCTTTGAAAAGTACTTGGGGCATTTCTTAATCCGAACCACATAACAGTACACGCAAAAACACCCCAATTGGTAATGAAGGCGGTCTTCGGTATATCCTGTTCAGCCATTCTGACTTGATTATATCCACTGTATCCATCTATGAATGAATACATTTCATGTCCTGCTACTCTATCAAGTATCGTGTCAAGAAAAGGTAGCAGAAATGGATCACGCACTGTAGCTGCATTCAGTTTCCGGTAATCTACACATATTCGTAGCTGCTTATTCTTTTTAGGCACAATAACAATCGATGAAATCCATTCAGCGTGCTCTACTGGTACAATGAATCCAACTTTAAGTAGTCTATCAAGTTCTGCCTTTACCTGTGATGCATAATTTGGATTCATCTGGTAGCTTGGTTGTTTGATGGGTTTTGCTTCTGGCCTCAGCATGACCCTGTGTTGGTAGATGCGCGGGTCCAGTCCTTTCATATCTTTGTAATCCCATGCAAATACATCAGAGAACTCTCGGAGTAGCTGAATTAAGTCCTCTTGAAATATTTCTGGTAAGTTTCCCTTTATCTTGACAGTGCGCGGATGGTCTTCATCTCCTAAATTATAAGTGATCAACTGATCCTCTAGAACATAAAATTATCCGGGCTTCTCTGTATCGTCAGCTGGCTTAAAAAGTTGTTGTAGATCAGCGTCATCTATAGCAGCAGTATCTTCCTTCTTATCTTCTTATGTTACAGGCATCACCGTAGAAACTGCGGGATTCCAATTATCTACAACAGATTGTAGATCAACAGTTCCTAAGGAGATCAAATCAATATTGTTCTTTAAAAACTCTTCTTCTTCATCATCTAACAACCCAGCTAACATATGAAGTGGTTCTGCAAAATATGGTCTAGCATGCAATTCGCAAGGCTGTATAGTATCTAGTTTCACAACATATTTACGATTATTATCTTTGAAAGTGAGTTCCTGTGCACACCAATCTTGGATAACCTTAGCTTGTTTCAGCCAGGGACGGCCAAAAAGAAGATTATAATCAAGGGTGGATTCTGGTAATTCTAAGACGACAAAGGTCATCTTAAATGTGGTACCCTGCAAAGTTATTGGTACATTCCGGACAAGTCCTACTAGATGGACTCTAGACTGGTCAGCCATTCTGACGAAGAATTGAACTAGCTCGATTTCGGACCATCCTAATTTCTTACACAGTGCAGCAGTAGCAATGTTGACACCAGATCCTCCATCAATTAGTACTTGTGTGATTTTATGATTTTTATGCCATACCGTAATTAAAGGAACTGAATGATCGATCGTAGAATCAAGTTCCGGTTGCACTGTTGCTGTTGGTGGAATGCAAGAAGGCACATGAATGAACTGTTGTTGGAATTGTTGCCGAACTCCCAGTACTAGTGCAAGTAATTGGCGTAGAGGAAGGGTAATGGATGCTTTAGATAAAATTTCCCAGGCCTTTTGTGATTGAATTGTAATTTCCACAGATTCTGAAGATGATGTGCTGGCTGAAGATGATGTATCTGCTGAAGATGGTGTGCCTGCTACTGAATTAGAATCTTGTTTTTGTGTTGCTTCTTGGGCTAACGGAGCTTGGGTCACCGACATAGGATCTGGAAACACTGGGGGTTCTATGGTAGTCCATTGACTAGCCTTATCATACATCCTTTGTTGTTCACGTATGCCTGGTTCAAATACTTCTACTGCTGGTTGCAGTTGTTTACCGGATCGGGTCTCAATTACTGCAGCTTGTGTTTCTACTGGTGTGATTTGTACCATATTAGTCATTGGGTTTTGATGTTCTTTCTTCCTCTAATCATACTCAGCTGCATCCTTACAAAATCTTCTAATGTGGCCAAATTCACCACAAAAATGGCAGCGAGGTGGTGGCAAATTGGTATTTTCTTGTGCTGGTCCGGCCTGCCAACGATTTGCATTGTAGTTGTTATTTCTCTGTGCTCTGTAATTTCGGTAGCCTTGTTGTTGGTTGTTTCTCATTTGAGGTGGTACATAATGATTGGTTGGCTGTCCTGGTTCCTGTATAATAGCATTGACAATTGTTGGTCCCTGTACCTTGGCGTTATATGTGCAGTTTTCGGTGGTGTGTCCGGTAGTGTTGCAGATAGCACAAAACAACTGATTAAGTGCACAAATGGCACTAGTATGGCCTGAATTCTTGCATGTGGTGCATCTGTCTGGTCGGGTCTTCGGCGACATTCTTATTTGCTTTTAACCACTCCAGATCTTCTGTAAATCCTCCAACCTTGTTTTCTAGTTGCAAAGCCATTGCAATCACGGCACCTAAGGAGAGGGCAAGTGATAGAATGAGCATTCCTCCCAAGGAAGTTTATGTACCTAACTCCACTGAACCAGACACCTCTTCTTCTATGAATCGATACTCACCATAATTCTTGCGAGAGATTCAGGAAGAGAAATGGGCTAAGGAGAGTGAAGTTCCTCCTCCCATTGAACTTGTGGATGACACACACGATCAATCCCACAAGACCTTCCTTCCATTTATGGAGAGCACGAGAGTGGCCAATCTCAAGAGAGATTAGACTTTGAGTCCAATTCCTTACAGGAGATGCCCCATTTCACAGGTCCATGGGAAGCAAAGTCCACTTGTATGAGAGCACCTACGGTCATGATAAGAAACGAAGACTCAATCATACCTAGGAACACAGAGGTAGTAAAGAATACTAAAGGGCAGTGCAATCTCACTTTAGAAGAGCTACTCAAGGTTAAGCCTGAAGTGTGGGAACATGTAGCCAAGAAAGTGCCAAACATATCAAAATCTCGTTCCCAAGTAGGATCTCATAGAACGGTACCCGAAATACCCTTGGATAACATAGGAGACATGAGCGAGGGAGAAGAAGGAAACACCTATCTCCCTATCACTCATCAGGGTGAAACAACCAAGGCCATTTTGGACTCAGGTGCAGGAGTTGCAATTGCTACCACTTCCCTATGGAAGCGTTGGGGTAAGCCAGCACTCAGGCCCACCCGAACGAAGCTACAAATGGCTGATAGTCACATTGAGAGACCCTTAGGACTACTAGAAGGAATAACTCTCACCACTTGTGGTGTAGAATTTGAACATACTTTTGCTATATGTGACTTTAGCAAAAATCAAGCCTATGAGATGATTCTAGGAAGACCATTCTTGAGGCAATTGCAAATAGTGCAGGATTGGGGAACCAATGCCCTATATTTGCAACACTTGGGTGTTACAACCAAAGTGAATCTCAAAGATTTCTCTCATAGAGATGTACCCCCCATTCAATGGAATCCCATTCATAGAGCCATAGATGATACAAAGTCAGTGCATTCCATAGGATCAGGAACCTCATGAATGCATGAAGATACTCACCTATGGATGTGCAAAAGAAGAAGAGAAGAGAGAGAAAGCAAGAGAGGTAGATGCGAAGGAAACTCATAGATCACTTCAAGACCCAGCCTATGCACCGATAGTATTTCTTGACGAGGAGTTTGAACCTCATGGTTGGGCAGAAATCTTAGCAACTATGGATGTAGCCATCAATGAAAAGCAATGGACACCCCCCTGTGGCTGTAGAAGAAGAGAAGAGAGAGAAAGCAAGAGAGGTAGATGCGAAGGAAACTCATAGATCACTTCAAGACCCAGCCTATGCACCGATAGTATTTCTTGACGAGGAGTTTGAACCTCATGGTTGGGCAGAAATCTTAGCAACTATGGATGTAGCCATCAATGAAAAGCAATGGACACCCCACTGTGACGAAGATGGCTATGACATTGCAGTCTTCTCCATAGAGCCAATCATGGGAGATGCAGTTTTAGAAGAATGTGAACCTAGCCTTGATGCATTTGAAGATGCAAGTGACTCTGATCTTGAGTCAATCATCATGTACCCACCCTTTGCATCAGACAAAGAATATTTCTATGAAGTAGAAGTTTACCCTCAGAGACATGAAGATCTCACTAATGATGTGAGATTAACCACAGAGGTGACCACCAAGAGTGAAGGAAAGAAAAGGAAGAAGAAAGAAGTCACACCGGAGGAAGAAGAATCTTTGTTTGAGGTCCCTAAAAATTTCAAGAAGTATGAAATAGAAGATAGGAGAGTCATGGTAAGAATGCCAAAACGTGATACCCAAGCAGGAGAGGCCTATGATAACAAAGAAACCACCAAGAAAGTAGTGGTAGCCATAGAAGAAGGAGAAGAGAAATGCACTTACGTAGGACATGACCTCACTGAGGAAGAGGAGCATGAGCTGATAGCTTTGCTAAGAGAATACAAAGATGTATTGGCTTGGAGCTACAAAGATTTGAAAGGTGTAGACCCTGACATATGCTCCCATACGATCCCCATGACCTCAGAGGCCAGACCCTCTAAACAAAAGCCATACACATACAATGACAACTATGCTGCCAAGATCAAGGAAGAGATAGATCGCTTGGTTGAAGCTGGATTTATCTATGAAATTGAGCACACCGAATGGGTATCCCCCATTGTAGTGGTGCCCAAAAAGAATGGCAAATTATGTCTACATTAACTTGAAGAAGGTTAACCCAACCACTATCAGAGATAGTTATCCGCTTTCCATCACTGAGCATCTATTAGAAAGGGTAGCAGGAAAACAAGTATACAACTTCCTGGATGGGTTCTCTGGTTATAATCAAGTAGCCATTGCACCAGAAGATCAGCATAAAACGGCTTTTGCCACAGAGTGGGGTATATTTGCTTTTAGAGTAATGCCATTTGGGCTCACCAATGCTCCCACAACCTTCCAGAGATTGATGTGCCATGTGTTTAAAGAGTTCTTGAGAAAGATTTTGGAAGTCTACGTTGATGATGTCTGTGCCCATTCCAACATTAGACAGAAACATATACCTGAACTCAGGCAAATCTTTAACAAATGTAGAGAATATCAAGTTTGTCTAAACCCAGAAAAGTGTGTTTTCATGGTCAGGCAAGGCAAGATTCTAGGACACATAGTGTCAAAGAACGGCATATCCACTGACGAAGAGAAGGTCAGGGCTATTGCAGAGCTACCTAGACCCAAGAATGTCAAGGAAGTACAAGCTTTCATGGGGCATTGTGGTTATTACTGACGGTTCAGTCACATGTATGCCATCATTGCGAAGCCTCTATACGGAATTTCGACAAACTTTGAGTGGACTGATGAATGTTAAAACTCCTTCAACGAGCTCAAAAGAAGATTGTGTTGAGCACCAATCTTGACCACACCAGATTGGAATAAGCCCTTCCATGTGCATGTGGATGCATCCAACTATGCTATTGGATGTGTGCTTGCACAACCTACTGGTGAGGGTAATATGGATCTTCCTATTGCCTATGCTAGTCGACAGTTGAATGCAGCTGAACAAAATTATACCACTACTGAGAGAGAAGGATTAGGCATGGTATATGTAGTTAAAAATTTTAGACACTATTTGCTTGCAAAAGAGTTTAAATTTTTTACTGATCAAATCAAGCTTTACAATACTTGGTAAACAAGCCATGCAATATAGGTAGACTAGTAAGATGGTTTCTCTTATTAATGGAATACAACTTTGAGGTGGTGGTGAGGAAAGGAAAGACTCGCTTGAGAGCAGACCATCTCTCTAGGCTCAAATCGGGAGAAGCCCCACAAGGAGTAGCGGATGACCTTCCTGATGCTTACTTGTTTAATTTGGAAGTCGTGCCGCTGTGGGCGAGGACATTAGCGCCAGTATTGACATATGGACCTAATCACCCAGTCATAAACACTCAAGATAGAGAGGTAGTAAAATCCCAAAAGTACCAGATCATGGCAGGAAGCATGTACAAACATACCGATCAAGGGATATTAGCCTGTTGTGTGGAAGAGGATGAGTATGCAAAATGGTTGCAAGTAGCACATGTGGGTGCATTAGAGCAACACTACTCGAGACAAAGAACCTTACAAACGTTGAGGAGACTTGGAGTACACTAGCCAACTATGGAAGCTGATGTTCATAGGATGCGCAAAGAATGCCCAATCTGCCGCACTAAACCACCAGTGGAACACACCACTCTTTATCGAGTGTCTCTAGTGCCAGATCGGAGCGAACCACTAGTAGCCTTTTTGAGGACGAAGACATTCCCTCAAGAGATGACATTGGCTAGACAAAGGAGCTTAGAACAAGAAGCTATAGACTATGCTCTCATTGGAGATAATCTATACAAACGAGGAAAAGATGGGTATCTTAGAGTATGTGTTCATGAGAACGAATATCTTAAAATCTTGGAAACTGGTTGTTGAAGAATCACTCACAAATTTGACATACAGACAGATATAAAGATAAAGAAAGATAAAGAGAAGCAGAAACAAAGTATTCAGAAAATCAAAGCCTTAGTGAAGGGACAAATTGACGACTTTAATGTACAACGTAGAAACTTCCAGAATTAGAGTTTGTTACAATGGATCAGAAACTGTATATAAATGAGATAGGAAGAGAGAAAAGTAAGAGAGATGATGAGAGTGTGAGAAGAGCACGTGGCACAAATAGAGCGCGTATAGAAATCAAGAATAGGTCTAGAAGACACCAGAGATCGCGTATGTAAAGATGAATAACAGAAACCTAAAATGTCGAGTATTCATCTGAGAGAGATGGTAAGAAGAAACTACTCAGTATAGGAGAGTTTCTATAGCTTTGAGCAAGAAGAGGCCAAGCTATACTTTGTACACATCTTCTCTAATAGAAAACACATGTTCATGTGGAAGTTAGCATGCATTCTTCGTATGTGAAGAAATCTGAGTATTTTCATGTTATAGTAAAAAGTTAGTTAATAGTTACAATTTTCTCAGTAAACGTATTTTTGAGTCAGTTATAGTTTTCTCAGTAAACGTGTTTTCGGGTAGAACAACGAAGTAGATCTCGAAGAATAATGTAAAGTTTTTATATGAGAGATAGCTCATCTTGTAGCTAGACGTCTCTACTATCAGTTCATCAAAGATTTCGATGAAACGGATATGTACACACAGTACAAAGTCTGACCGGAAAGAGGCATTCTGAACTGGTGAAGTTTTTCCTTAAACTTCAGAAAGAGTTCATTTAGCGAAGGAAGTTCACGCATCACTTTCTTACTTCATGTACATATACTTGAAGTAATTACAATCAGAATTGCAGTTGATTCCGGTAAGATTCCGGTGCAATTATGGTGAGATTCCAGTGACAGTCCGGTGAAGTTCCGGTGGATTTTCGATGAAGTTCAAAACACAATTTTTGATATATTTGAGTTACAGAATGTTTGTTAAGCTACTGATGATTATAGAGGTGTTCTATTATCACTCTAGCTTAGCTACCCTCAGTGGTGCGGCGATTTCTGCAGGCTTGATAAGGTTCAAGCCTTTGTCGTGTCACCAACAAGTGGTATCAGAGCTGAAAAAGATCAAGAAGTGATATCAGAGTGGAAAGATCCACAAGTGGTACCAGAACAGAAAAGGTTCTGAAGAGCAGAAAAGGTTTCTCAGAAGAACGGGAAGAGAATCGAAAGAATTCTCATAAAGGAAGGTGAAAGCTGAGGTGATCAACAACAAACGGCGTCAAGAAACGTTCCTAAGTCATTCTTAAGGTAAAGGTTTACAAAAGAAAAAAATTCTTTAACGTTACACTCACCAGAAGAAATAGAAACAAGAAGATTATGGCAGATCATGTTTCTATTGACAAATTGGACAGAGATAATTATCCCGCATGGGTAATGCGCATGGAAGCCTTACTTATGAGTAAGGACTTAATGATGTATGTGACTGGAGAAGAAAAGAAGCCAACCTTTGAAGACATTAGACAACCAAAGGAAGAAGAATTAGAAGCCTTGAAGCTGTGGCAGAAGAGAGATGCAACAACAAGAGCCTACATCTATAATACTGTTACACATCATCTACTATCGCATATTAAAGGTCTAGAGAAAGCGGAGGACATATGGAGTGCGTTGGAAGATCATTTCCAAAATACTACGAAAGCTAGGAAGGCTAGCTTATGGTCCGAGTTCACAACGTTCAAAAAGAAGTCGAGTCAAAGTATTAGTGACTATGTTACTAAGATAAGGATCTAGCAGATAGTCTTGGATCCATAAATGAAGATATGAAAGATCACAGATTGATAGCACAAGTGCTCACAGGTTTGAGAGGAGATGAAAGGTGGAAACCTTTTGTACTCTCAACTGAATTGTCTTTAAATCATTTTGTACCAGATTTAAATCAGTTCTAGAAGATGCCAGAGATCGCGTATGTAAAGATGAATAACGGAAACCTGAAATGTCGGGTATTCATCTGAGAGAGATGGTAAGAAAAAACTACTCAGTATAGGAGAGTTTCTATAGCTTTGAGCAAGAAGAGGCCAAGCTATACTTTGTACACATCTTCTCTAATAGAAAACACATGTTCATGTGGAAGTTAGCGCGCATTCCTCGTATGTGAAGAAATCTGAGTATTTTCATGTTACGGTAAAAAGTTAGTTAAGAGTTACAGTTTTCTCAATAAACGTATTTTTCAGTCAGTTACAAGTTTCTCAGTAAACGTGTTTTCCGGTAGAACAACAAAGTAGATCTCGGAGAATAATGTAAAGTTTTTGTATGAGAGATAGCTCATCTTGTAGCTAGACGTCTCTACTATCAGTTCATCAAAGATTTCGGTGAAACGGATATGTACACATAGTACAAAGTCTGACCGGAAAGAGGCATTCTGAACTGGTAAAGTTTTTCCTTAAACTTAAGAAAGAGTTCATTTAGCGAAGGAAGTTCACGCATCACTTTCTTACTTCATGCACATATACTTGAAGTAATTACAATCAGAATTCTAGTTGATTCCGATAAGATTCCGGTGCAATTACGGTGAGATTCCAGTGACAGTCCGGTGAAGTTCAGGTGGATTTTCGATGAAGTTTAAAACACAATTTTTGATGTATTTGAGTTACAGAATGTTTGTTAAGCTACTGATGATTATAGAGGTGTTCTAATATCACTCTAGCTTAGCTACCCTCAGTGGCGCAGTGATTTCCGCAGGCTTATAAGGTTCGAGCCTTTTTCGTGTCACCAACACTGCTCACCAAGGTGTAGTAGGAGGACACTTCGGACCAGATAGAGTAATCAAGGTAGTGCTTTTTGCAGGTGTTTGGTGGTCAACCCTTCACATGGATGCACATGCCTACGTGAAGAGGTGTGATGTTTGTCAGCGAACTCAGTATACTATACGCAAATGGAGGATCTCTCTCATTTACTCTCCAGACTCAATATTAAGTTCCCTAACTTCAAAGGACAAGCTTATGAGGATGCTGATGATGATGTGAGGAGGTTCATCTCCTTATGCCATGGACGAGGTCTACAGAATAGAGAGGATGTAATGTTGGTACTCTTCCCATCCACATTGGAAGGCCTTGCTGACAAATGGTACAGTCAATATGCAGATGGCCATTTTGCTACATGAGAGGCTCTGAAGACGGCATTCTCATAGAGATTTCGACCAAGTGACTCCTCCGAAAGAGCTCTAGACCAGCTCGAGAATCTAAGGCTAAGATCAGGTGAATCCTTTCATGAACTTCACACTAGAACAAAAGCACTTGTTGCACGTCTGCCACATGCTCCAAGTGACTTCTTGGTTAAAAAATGGATAGAAAAAGCTCTGCCCAGTTCATCTCAGCAGAAGCTACATGAGTCTCTTAGATTGGATGCAACCCTCAATGATTTTGTTGTAGCAGCATCACGCATTGAAGAAGCTAGGAAACATTTTGAAGGGGATACATAACCGAATTATGTTGTAGAACTAGACCCTATTGGACAACTAAGGAAGGAACTGGAGCCATTGAGAATGCAACAAAATCAACAAGAAGAGAAGGTTTTTCCACGACTACGTCACACTGATGATGAAGTAGCCCAACTTCACCGTGAGTTAGAAGATTTGTGGACCACTCAGGATATAAGAAGGCAGATTTGGTGCACAATTTGTAACAACAATGGGCATTCCAATGCTAATTGTCCTAACAAGGTAAGTTGTCAATTTTGTGGAAAGGATGGCCATGAAGCTAGAGAGTGTTACTACCTCAAGGGTACACAGCAACGAGGTAACTCTCAAGCTTTGGATTCATATTATGCTAGTACTTCAAATGCACCTAATAGAGAGGAGAACAAACCAACGAAGCCCAGATATAATAGGGCTTTGATGTGCTACCGTTGTGTTGAGTATGGCCATATGCAAAACAGGTGTTCCCTTCCAGAAGATGCACCTCCTTGTCAGCATTGTCCCGAGGCTAAGGATCACTACACCAAAGATTGCCCAAGAAGCCGTCCTACTCCAATCCACATGATTGCAGTCTCTCCACAAGAAGAAGGTATGACCACTCAGCCTTATGATGTTTCATCTTCTTCAATGCCCATGATGACTAGAGCTAGACAAGCGGTAGCAACCCATAGAGAGGACACAAGAGGGTGTCCAGGATAAAGAAGAGGAAAAGAAGCCTGGGTGGAAGGGCCAAGCAGAAATTGAAGGAGCTTATGAAAGGATGGCTACTTCTCTAAGGGACCAACCAGCAAGTCTGCAAGAAGACACTCATGAGGTAAACATTGAACAAATCTTGAAAGGTATTCATCACAAGGTTAGTCTGTACGAACTTATAAGGATGGATTCAAAAATAACAAGTGACTTATTGAAGATTATACACTTTGCTCACTTGATCCAATCACCCAGTATAGTTGGTTTCATGGTTGATTTTCCCCTTGCACCCTTGACAAACTACCAAAGCTCAAGATTATCTGTTTGTATAAAGGATGAAGCTCTCACAGGTGTGATCATAGATGGAGGCTCTGGTATCAATTTGATGCCAGATTTCACAATGAAGAAACTAAATTTGAACCCCACCAAGATGGCACCATTCAGAGTTACACTAGCAGATCAACATCGGGTTGCGCCTCTTGGCATTATTGAAAAGGTATTGATGATAGTACAGGGTTGCCACTTTGTTCTAGATTTTGTTGTTATTGCACTTCCACAGGAGACTTCTTACCCTTTACTCATGGGGAGACCTTGGCTGAGGCAAGCAAAAGCTTTGCAAGATTGGGGGAAAAACAAACTACGGATTTCAACAAGCACCAATAGCCAAGTGCAATTACATTTAGAAGAAGGATTCGGCTCAGGGAAAACTACTGGGTATACTGTGGACACTCAGGTAATGCCCTCTCTACCCCAAGAAGAAGATACATTATTGAATTGCATAATGGAAAGTGCAGAGTGTTGCACGGTGGAAATCAGTGAAATAGAAGAAGAAGTTACGGATGAAGGAGTTGCAGGAAAAGGCCATGAAGATCACAAGGAGTTGGAAAATGAGAGTTTGCAAGAGAATACAAACTTTGAAGAGGCAAAAAATATAGAAGTACCCAGGATGGAAAGCTATGAGCCTGAGTATAGAGAAGATCTTCCTTTTACGGATATACCTCAAGGATGGACTAGAGAACATATTGCAGAATATAAGTTAAAGTACACTCTTGCATCTAGTGGAGATGATTTCTCAAACAAGACTAGTCCTGAAACACTAGTTCAAGAAATAAATCTAGGGGATGAAGAGAACCCTCAAGTAGTCCACTTGGCCTCTTGGCTATGGCATTATCCTCTTGTACTGCAGAAGGTAACTTCTTTAATTTTTTCCTACAAAAATGTCTTCGCATGGTCCTACAAAGATCTAACAGGGATACCAGAGGAGTTTGGATTACACAGAATACCCTTAGTTGAGGGAGCCGCGCCTGCAAGAAGTAGGCCGTATCGACTCAATCCAAAATATGCAGAGGCGGTAAAGTTGGAAGTTACAAAACTAGAAGAAGCATGTATAATTGTTCTAGTAGAACATTCTAGGTGGCTTTCTTCTATGGTTATTGTACCCAAGAAAAATAGTGGAAAAATAAGGGTTTGCGTTGATTTTCATGCGTTAAATAAAGTGACTGTTCAAGATGGATTTCCTCAGCCCTTTTCAGAACAAGTACTTGAGGAAGTAGCCGGGCACACTTTGTATAGCTTCTTGGATGGTTTTAGTGGCTGCAATCAGATAGTGATCCATCCTGATGATAGGGACAAAATAGCCTTTGTTACTCCATGGGGCACTTATGTCTATACTCGCATGGCTGTTGGTTTGAAGAATGCACCAGCTTCATTTAATAGAACAATGTATCTCATATTGGGCAAGTGGTTAACAACCTTTCTCCACATTTTCATGGATGACAATTCAGTGTTTTCAGGCACAGATAGAAGAGGAACAGTTCAAGATTTCCATGATCATTTGGAAAATCTAAAGGAAATCTTTGAGCAATGTCTCAAAACACGTTTGAAGTTAAATCCTGCTAAATTTCATTTTTTGGTCACCAAGGGCACTCTTCTTGGTCACATAGTATCTGCTGAAGGGATAATGGTTGACTCCTCTTTCAAGAATTCAACTTTGATATTCATATTAAGCCAGGAAGAGAGCAATACATGGCAGATCAAGTGTCCAGGACTGCAATGAGCGAGAAGGCAACAGGTATTAATGATGAATTGGTGGATAGTAATCTCTTTCTAGTGGCAATACAGACTGATTGGTATGATGGAATTCTCCATTTTCTCACTACTGGAAAACTCCCAGAACACTTGACACCTATAGAAAAGAGAAGATTGCTCCTAAAAACCAAAGCATATTCACTTATAAATAGAAATTTATATAAATGCTGTCAGGTAGCACACAGTGAATGGCATCTAAAGGGGGAAGAATCGGCTCACAGAATCATCCACAAGGGACTATGGTGGCCTCATATTTACAAGGATGCAATCAAGTTTGCTAAAGAATGCCACATTTGCTAGAGATGTGCTCCTACGCCAACCAGATTGAATTTCCAACCATTAGTCATATCTACAGGATGGCTCCCATTTGAACGATGGGGTCTTGATTTCATAGGACCAATTAGTCCAACTGGTCAACCTGGGGGTAAGAAGTATATTTTGATGGCCACATGTTATGCAACTAAATGGATAGAGGCTAAAGCTACTATGGACTGCACAGCGTTAACAGTAGCTAAGTTCTTGTATAAACATATTTTCTCAAGATTTGGTTGCCCACTAGAAATCACTAGTGATAGGGGAACACATTTTGTAAATCAGCTACTCCAATTTATATTTGACAGGTACAAGGTCTTCCATAAAAAATCTTGTGCCTACTATCCAAGGGCAAATGGACAAGCAGAGAGCTCCAATAAGATTTTGATCGGGTTGCTGTGCAAATTATCTTTTGATCATCAAAGCTTTTGGCCACAAGCATTGATCGGTGCAATTTGGGCTTTCAGAACTACAAGAAGGGGAACCACTAGTGAGAGTCCATTTCGCTTAGTATATGGAAAAGAGGCATTGGCCCCATTTAAATTCATTATAAAAAAGGAAATGGGAACCAAAACCATTGGAATTGAACCTCCCATTGAGAGATTGGTGGCATTAGAAGAATACAGAGAAGGAGCAATGCAAAAACTTCAGGTAACACAAGAAGAGCGCAAGAGACTACATGACAGGTATCTGAGGTCTAATGAAGTTCAGGAAGGATCCATGGTTTTAGTGCATCAGGTCCCAACAATTCCAACCAAACTGGCACCTAAATGGATAGGACCTTACACGGTGGTAAAGGTATTACCTCATGGAGTAGTACATCTAGAGGATTTGTAGGGTGAGAGGATACCCCTGGTCAATATCTCCAGGGTGAAGAAGTACCTGAATTAAGGTAAAATGGAAGCATTTCATTCACCGTACCTAACGTATTTCATTCAGTGATTGCAATTTATTATAATAAAAAAAGTATAAAAAAAATTAAAAAAAAAAACAATTAAAAAAAAAACTGGTCAATATCTCCAGGGTGAAGAATCACCTGAGTTAAGTCAAGGGGGAAGAACTTTCTTCACTATCTTGTTTTCAACTTCGGGATTGCACCAGGACGGTGCAAAGACTTGATGTGGGGGTCTGTATCGTGGCATTTCCCTCTCTATCTCTTCCCCATGACCCCCTCCAACTCCACCAGCCCTCCTCTTTTCCCCCACCACCCCTGCGGCCCCCACCATCACCACGACCCCCTCCAACCCCACTATCCCCTCCTCTTTTCCCCCACCACCCCCGCGGCCTCCACCACTCCACACCACCCCACAACCCTCCTCCACTCCACGACCCCCCACAAACCCCACACCCCTCCACAACCCTCCACAAACTCCACAAACCCCACACAACTCCACACCACCCCACAGCCCTCCACCACTCAACGACCCCCCACACAACTCCACACCCCCCACAACCCTCCACAAACTCCACACCACCCCACATCCCTCCACCACTCCACACCACCCCATATCCCTCCACCACTCCACAACCCCCCACACAACTCCACACCCCCCACAGCCCTCCACAAACTCCACACCCCCCACAAACTCCACATCCCTCCACAAACCCCACACAACTCCACACCACCCCATAGCCCTCCACCACTCCACGACCCCCCACACAACTCCACACCCCCCACAACCCTCCACAAACTCCACACCACCCCACAGCCCTCCACCACTCCACACCACCCCACAACCCTCCACCACTCCACACCACCCCACATCCCTCCACCACTCCACGACCCCCCACACAACTCCACACCACCCCACAACCCTCCACGAACTCCACAACACCCCACAACCCTCCACCACCCCACAGCCCTCCACCACTCCACACCACCCCACAGCCCTCCACCACTCCACACCACCCGACAACCCTCCACCACTCCACGAACCCCCACACAACTCCACACCACCCCATAGCCCTCCACAAACTCCACACCACCCCACAACCCTCCACCACTCCACACCACCCCACAGCCCTCCACCACTCCACACCACCCCACAGCCCTCCACAAACTCCACACCACCCCACATCCCTCCACCACTCCACACCACCCCACAGCCCTCCACCACTCCACACCACCCCACAGCCCTCCACAAACTCCACACCACCCCAGAGCCCTCCACCACTCCACACCACCCCATAGCCCTCCACCACTCCACACCCCCCCACAACCCTCCACAAACTCCACACCACCCCACAGCCCTCCACCACTCCACACCACCCCACAACCCTCCACCACTCCACACCACCCCACAACCCTCCACCACTCCACGACCCCCCACACAACTCCACACCCCCCACAGCCCTCCACAAACTCCACACCACCCCACAGCCCTCCACCACTCCACACCACCCCACAACACTCCACCACTCCACACCACCCCACAGCCCTCCACCACTCCACAACCCCCCACAAACCCCACAAGCCCCCACAAACCCCACAAATCCCACAATTTCCCACGACCTCCCACAAAGTTCTCATGCAATTTTTGATGGATATTTGGAGGATCATTTCTTAACCAAACCCTAGACTATTATATATCGTTGGGAAGCTCTCGACGAGTACTTTCCAATGCTGCAATGATAATTTTGAGATCTTCGATCAAGTTTTGACCACACCCCAAAAACCCTCATAGTTCCCCACAACTCACCCCCTATTCCCACCCACAACCTCTCACACCCCCCGTAATCTCCCTCAACTCCTCACCACTCACCCCCCATACCGCCCACTTAATATGAAGGATCAAAAGCTACTACAAGAATTAGGTGAAGGATGTGCTTCTCAGGGTCATTCAAACATCACGGGCGGCACAAAATGAGGATCTCAACTTGCATGCAAAAGTGACAGTAAAAGTGAAAGTGGAGAAATGACTGTTGCCACCAACCATTCATGATGACTACGTATTTTTGAGGATCCGATCCAAGATTGGTGGCATATTTGATCTACCCCTCCAATTTTGAGCAATCAATCGGCACATGATTAGTGGACGGGAGGAATCGGCAAGGCCCTCTTGGCCTATTGGAGCCTATAAAAGCAAATGATTTGTGTTCATTTGGGATACATTCAGATACACACATTTACATACGTACGTACAGAGGTCCTCTCTTTGCACTTTGTGGCTTCAAGCCTACTGTAGGAAGTCACTCTATGGTGAGGATACAGAGCGTGGGCTTCCCAGTGGAGGGCTAATAGCACTATAGTGTGAAGAGAGTGGCTTGGTTTGTCATTCAGTGTGATTCATTGGTATTTCGTGCTCTTTCCCTTAGAGCAAGTCTTCTTGCTTTGTATTGATCAGTGCTAGTCTGCATCTAGTTGTGTCCATTGTACGGATTGGAAGAATCCCTTGTATTGATGTTGTTTAGTTCTGGAGTGGCATGTTCGCCCAGAGCATGAACTTTTGAGCATCTCTTTGGCCTATGTTGTAATCATTTGATTCGAAGTAAGGAGTCGATGGCCTTCCATTATTGTCATTTTGTCATTAATATTTTCTTGAGTATTCACAACTCTGTGCAATCATTGATATCTGCCTGCTCACAGAAGTGTTAAAGGGTATATTTCCCTAAGGAGAACCTCCCTTGAGTAGGTGAAGTACTGGAGTGCTTCTTGCATGCTCCTGTTAAAAGTAGATACCCTAGTACCTCCTCTACACTAGGTTAAATGGATTCGTTCCAATGGCCATCTTGTAAGCCACTCGAAAGGCCCAAATTGCATGATGCAATTGTTTGTCCCAATTTGACCTTCCATTGTTGACTATCTTTGTCAACATGGTGCATAACACTAAATTATTGGAACTCTCTGCTTGACCATTGGTTTGAGGGTGATAGGGGGCTGATTTCTTATGAATCACTAGGAATTTCTTTCTAGCTAGACTGTCTTCTTCCTCATGCTCTCCTCTTTTTAAGAAAACCAATGTCCTACTACAATCTAGTGCTATTGTAGAGAATTGTAATGGTGTGTGGTCTTCTGGAGTACTTTCTTGACATTCTCAGTAGTTGCCATTGTACTCATGTACATCTTTCGACATGTTTGGCCAATAAACTCCCAATCGCTTCAATTCCCTTAGGGTTCCATAAGTTCCCTTATGCATTCTTCTGTTCAACCTCTTCTAGACACATTAACAATACACCATTGGGTTCTTTATAGTACACACTTCCTGCAACAATATGCAAATTACGTGATTGTAGAAATCCTTTCATGTCATAAAGAATTCAACATCTGAAGATTTAGAAGGTGAAAGCTTGAGAGCAAAGCTTGAGAAGTAGGCCATACGACATCAAGGAAGACAAAAGGAGTATCATTTGAAGTAAAGGTACATCTATTACTCATAAAGTTGAAGAATTCAATACACAGGTGAAGAAAGGATGGGAGATTCCCTTCAAATAGAGAAGTTGGATAGAGAAAACTATCCAGCATGGTCAATGAGGATGGAAGCTCACCTTATGAGCAAAGACTTGATAGGTTATATTACAGGTGAAGAAGAAAAGCCTCAGTTTAGAGATCCTAGTGTTCCAACTAGGGAGGAATTATCAGATTTGAAGAATTGGATGAAGAGAGATGCTCAAGCTAGGAGCATTATCTATATGGCAGTCAATGACTACTTGCTACCTCACATTAGAGGTCTTGAAAGTGCAAGTGATATATGGAATGCTTTGGAGGAGCATTTCCAAAACACCACAAAGTCAAGGAAGGCATCCTTGTGGGCAGAGTTTACTACATTCAAGAAGAAGGCCTCTCAGTCCATCTCAGATTATTTAACAAGGATGAAGGACATTGCAGATGCATTAGGAGCAGTTGATGAAGATATTGAGGAGGATAAATTGGTAAGGCAAATCCTTACAGGTTTGAGAGGTGATGATAAATGGAAGCCATTCATTTTGTCTACTGAATTATCACTAGATCATTTTACTCTTGACCTAAATCAGTTGCTAGGAAACATGCTAACTTTTGAGCACGATGTCAAAGGAGAAAGTGATAAAAGTACAGGTCATGCAATGTATTCAAAGGATAAGAAGAAGAATATCAAAGGAAAGCAACAAGCAAATGAGGATGAAGGTACAACTAGCCAAGCTAACTTCCTAATAGGAAGAGAAGGTGGCAAAGGTGGAGGAAGAGGTAGGAGTAATAAAGATGGAGTTAAAGCTTGCTAGATTTGTGGTAAGACAAATCACTTAGCTAATGATTGTTGGCAGAATACTCAGAGTAATGGTGGATATAATCAGAACTTTAATTCAAGAGGAAGAGGTGGTAGAAATCAAAGAGGTAATTTCAAAGGTAGAGGAAGTAGAGGTTACTTTGTAAGAAATACAGGTAGAGGATTCCAAAGTCAACAATATAAAAATACCTACTACAATTATGCTTCGGATCAGAAGGAGGATTCAACATTGATAATGAATGCAACATGTGAAAGGCAAAGTGAAGATCAAAGAGTCTTCTACATTGACCTAGGATGTAGCAATCATCTGAGTGGCAACATAGCCTTGATGACTGATTTGGAAAATAAGGTAAATAACCATGTTGTTCAAACAGGTGACAATACAAAGCTCAATGTGAAGTCAATTGGATCAGTGAAGGCCAAGGATGGAAGTACTCTTTTGAGTAAGGTTTTGTATGTTCCTACAATTCCTAAGAATTTGATAAGTGTAGGACAAATTGTTGAAAAATGTTATGAAGTTAGGTTCACTAATGAGGGAGTGTTTGTGGAAGACCCTAGAAATGGGTATAAACAAATTGTTTCAGGGAAGAAAGAAGGAAGATTGTTCACATTAAAGATCCAAGGCAATGTTGGTCATGCCTTGTTCACTTATGGTGGACATAAGATCTCTCAGTTAGATCTTTGGCACAAGAGGCTTGGACATTTCAATGAAAGAGGTATCAAAGATATGGTTAACAATGGATCAGTGCTTGGGTTGCCTAATGTTGCAGGTCAACATATGACATACCTATGTGAAGCATATCAATTAGGTAAGGCTCATAAGCAATCTGATTCCAAGAATGGTTTTATGTATTCAAATAAGCTTGAGTTGGTACACACAGATGTGTGGGGACCATCAAAGGATTTTAGTATCAATGGTTCAAGGTATTATGTGATTTATGTTGAGGATGCTACCAGATGGAATACTATCTATGTGATCAAAGATAAGTCAGAGGTATTCAATACATTCAAACATTATCATGTGTATGCAGAGAGAATTACAGGTCATAAGTTGAAGAGACTAAGGTCAGATGGAGGGGGAGAGTATTTCTCTAATGAGTTCAGCGATTACTTGTGGAATGCAGGTATAAAAAGGGAAATTACTTGCATGTACTCTCCTCAACAAAATGGTGTAGCAGAAAGGAGGAATAGAACTCTTGTTGAGTTTGCAAGATCCATGATGAAAGAGAAAAATTGCCCAAATTACTTGTGGGCTGAGGCTATAAACACAGCTACTTATTTGGTCAATAGATTACCATGTAAAGCTTTGCAGGGTATGACACCATATGAGGCATGGTGGGGTAAGAGACCTACTCTAGATCATTGCAAAGTATTTGGATGTTTGGCATATGCATATGTGACATCACAATTGAGACATAAATTGGAGCCTAAAGCTGAAAAATATGTGTTCATTGGTTATGATGATAAGCAGATGGGATATAGGTTGTGGAGTCCATCCACAAAACAATTCCACGTGTCAAAAGATGTTACATTTGATGAGCAAGGTACTTGGTATGCAGGTACAATCAATATTTATGCAGGTGATGAAGAAGTTGTGAATCAAAAGAAAGGTAAATCAAAGGTTCAGATATTTGATGAGGAATAGAATAATGAAGTACAGGTTGAAGTTGAAGAAGTGCCAATATTTGATCCAGAATGTGATGAACCAGAAACCTCAAGGAGTGGAGAACTCAGAAGGTCATCAAGACACAAATGGCAACCTACAAGGTATAGCTATGACACTTTTATTTTTTTTTGCTTATATGATAAAGGCAGATGAAGATCCTTCTACATATGAAGAGGCAAAAGTTAAGGAAAATTGGGAGAAAGCTATTGTTGATATATTTAGGTAGTGATGTGTGTGAACCCACTAGGACCGTCGGGGCACTCTTTTCCCTCTTTAGGACGTTTTTTTCCCCTGGCTTGTATATACGCCTATTGCTCTAATGGGCTACTTATCTTTGTACATTCTCTAGTAATACATTCACTATTGTGTGTTGTGCTCCAAGCTTCTTCTTCTTCCTTGTGCTGTTCGCGTGCTTCTGCATATTTCTAACTCCAACAATTGGTATCCGAGCAGGTCGTCGCTTCATCTAGGGCGCCGTCGACACTCCTCCGTTTGCAGTCTCAGAATCGTATGAATTTTGGTGAGCATACTCAAGGTGTTTTCGAGATCAAAACAGCTTTGCCTTGTGGTGCCGAAATGGCGATCTGAGCTCGTTTCGGCCTCCAAACGCACTATTGCAGTGCTTGTGTAGGCTATTTTGTCTTTTTGTGCCAAAGGTATATACCTGTTTCTGTTCGCCAGTATAAGCGTCTCAAAGTTTGCTACAGGTTTAGAAGAACTCATCTGGTAAGTTCTGTTCAACTTTTTTAGATACAGTCAATTTTCTGCATCAAGGTATTTTAGTCACCAGCCATGGCTGAAAGCAGTGATGTATTCCGTATGTTGGTTATTGAGGATAAGTTGGATGGTACCAACTACCCATTATGGGCTTATATGATGCGACATGTATTGGTTGCAAAAGGACTGTGGAACATTGTGCAGGGTGTTGAAAGACGTCCTGTTACACCTGCAACTACAGGTACTCCAAATACAGGTGCTGGAGCTAATGAAGATGGTGTCGAAGATGATATTGTGCAGATTCCTATTCGTGCTGCTGTTTTTGTTGCAGCTACTGCAGAGCAGATTCATTGGGATGGCAGAGATGCCCAAGCACATGCATTGATAGCTTTGTCTATCAAATGTGCCATTATTCCTCATATTCGCTCTTGCAGAAGAGCTAAGGGAGCTTGGGATACACTTACCACATTGTACCAAGCTAGGAATGAGGCTCGTGTAGCTTACCTCCGAAAACAGTTGGAGAGTGAGCACATGAATGAAGGTGATTCTATGGACAGTTTCCTAACGAAGATCAAAGACTTGAAGGAACAATTGATTCCTGCTGATGAGGTTATACCAGATAGCTCACTTGTGCAGACCATTCTGAATGGTCTTCCTGATTCATATCAGAGTTTTGCTTCTACTCTTCGGTTGATGATGAAAGGCAATCCAAATGCCTTATCATTTGAGGAGTTATTCTTTGTTCTGTTGCAGGAATATTAGTCCAGGCAAAACAGGTCCATTATGTGAATTGCAAATCAAGCTTTCCTGGCTAGTCAGAAGGGCAAAGGAAAATGGAGCTCTTCAACTAGTAAGCAAAAATCTGCTAATCCTACATATTCGAAGAAGGAAGATAAAGATGAGAAGAAATCAAAAAAGCAGAAATTGTTTTTATAAGTACTGTAAAGGGAATGATCATATCATAAAGAACTGTCCAAAACTGGCTACTAAAGAGGCAAAGAAGAAAGAGGCTGGAAAGGTTGTTGCAGAGGTCTCTACACCAAAAATAGAGTCTGCAAATCTTGTGCAGGAAGAAGAATGGGCGTTTACTACTGTCTGCAGTTTTGACCCATCTTCTCATGAGCAGTGCATGTCTGCAATAGACTCAGATGTTTGGTATTTTGATAGTGGGGCGACCAAATATATTACCTCGCAGCGCAGTTTCTTCTCTTCACTCGAGCCTGCCCCTATAGCGAATACTGTTACATGCGCCAACAACTCCTCTTATCCTGTTATGGGAGTTGGTAAGATCATTTTGACTACTGCTGATGGTAGTTCTTTCACTTTGTCACATGCTTTATTTGTGCCAGGGATAAAAAAGAACCTGTTATCAGTTTCTGCATTAGCCAAGATTGGCTTGGTTGTGAAATTTGTTGATGACAGGTGTACAGTTCATGATCTGTCAAATGGGGATGTGATTATTGCTTCTGGCATTTTATGTCGTGGGCTGTATAAGATCATAGACTATGAAAGATCTCTAAATGATTTGGCATGTGCAATAAATGATTCTCAGGCTATGTCAAATGCAAAGCTTTGGCATGCATGGTTTGGTCATCTAAATTTTGCTAGTTTGCTACGCCTGCAGAAATCTGAAACGGTGTCCTCATTGCCCAAACTTGAGGCACCTGGAAAACATGTTTGTCAAGGTTGTATTTTGGGCAAAATGCAACGTTCATCCTTTCCAAAAGATGATTCAGTTCGGGCTACTCAGAAATTGTAGCTTGTACATAGTGATGTCTGTGGTCCTATGCAGACACCTTCTTTTGGAAATTACCTTTACTTCATGACTTTCATTGATGATTTTTCCAGGCATGCATGGGTATATCCACTCAAAGAAAATTCTGAAGTGTTCATGTGCTTTAAACAGTTTTTGCTTTTGGCTGAAAATCTATCAGCATGTAAAATGGGCACCCTCTGTTCTAATCGAGGGGGGGAATATATGTCTTTTGAATTTAATGCATTTCTGGCTAAACATGGGATAAAACACCAATGTATAGTGCCATATACACCTCAACAAAATGGAGTTGCTGAACGAAAGAACAAGTCACTCATGGAGATGGCAAGGTGCATGGTCAAGAGTCAGGCTTTACCACATAATTTCTGGCTTGAGGCTGTCATGTGTGCAACATATGTACTCAACAGGTGTCCCACTAAAGCGCTGCAATCTATCACTCCATATGAGGCTTGGCATGACCGCAAGCCATTTGTTGCTCATCTGCGTGTTTTTGGTTGTTTGGCATATGCACTAGTGCCTGAACAACATCAAAGAAAATTGTATGATAAGGCAGTAAAATGTATTTTTGTTGGGTATAGTTCTGAAAGTAAAGGTTGTCGTCTATATCATCCACAGACTAAACGCATTCTGGTTAGCCGTGATGTATTTGTGGAAGATGCTATTCAGCCATTTCTTTCATGTACTAAGAAGACTACTGCTAGCTCCAAAGACATGTATGATACTTTGATGCCTCTTTTTACAGGTGGGCAGTCTAGTGCTGGTCCTAATGAGGCAACTTCTCAGCCTTTGCAGGTTTCATATGATGATGCAGATCATTCCATTTCTGATGCAGATTTACATGATGCACTTGTTGATGAGAGAGCTGATATTGAGCAGGCAAAAACTATGCCAAAATGGCTGGTGCAGACTTTGCGTGACAGCAAATTAGATGCACCTTTGTCATATCGTACTCGTTCAGGCTCTCATAGTGCCTCCTTTGCATCAGATTGCTATGCTATGGCTACGTCTAGTCTCTGTGATGAGAATGAGCCTGTTTCTTTTGATGAAGCACATAATTTAGAAAATTGGATGGCTGCTATGCAATCTGAATATGATGCTATAATGAAGAATGGTACATGGTCTTTATGTGACTTGCCTCCTGGCATGAAGGCCATTGGCACTAAGTGGGTATACAAGCTGAAGCGTAAACCTGATGGTACAGTTGACAGGTATAAGGCTAGGCTTGTTGCAAAGGGTTATGCGCAGGAAAGAGGCATTGATTTTGATGAGACCTTTGCACCTACATGTCGTATGACTACTGTTCAGAGCATTTGTGCACTTGTAGCCCATCATGGTTGGAATGTACATCAGTTGGACATTAAAACAGCATTTCTGAATGGTGACTTGCATGAAGAAGTGTATGTTTTTCAACCCCGTGGCTTTGTGCAGAAAGGGCATGAAAACCAGGTGTGCAGGTTAAAGAAGGCATTATATGGTTTAAAGCAAGCACCACATGCTTGGTATGAGAAGATACATGCCTATCTGGTTGCACATGGTTTTGAGAACAGTCCAACTGAAAGCACCTTATATGTTAAGCGTGCTAATGATGTGCTTCTGATCATTGTTGTCTATGTTGACGACATGCTGCTCACTGGTCCTATTGAGAAGCATATTGCTGATTTTAGGGCTGATTTGCATGCCTCATTTGAGATGTCTGATTTGGGGCATTTGCATCACTATTTGGGCATTCAGTTTATGCAAGTTGATGGTGGAATGGCTTTGTGTCAAACAAAATATATTGACACATTATTGCAGCATTTTGGCCTTGAAGATTGTAAGACTATTGCCACTCCTATGGAGACAGGTTTACTATTGAGTCTTCATGATGCTGGAGATGCATTTGATGCTGTTCTCTATCAGCAGGCTGTTGGATGCTTGATTTAATTATGCATTACTCTGCCAGATATTCAGTTTGTTGTCTCACAGATGAGCAGGTTTATGCATTGCCCAGGAGTCACGCATTGGAATGCAGTTAAGCGCATCTTCTGCTACTTGAGTGGTACTCGGCTACTTGGGTTGCTTTATCCCAAGGGGGGATCACTACCGCCAGATTTGCATGCTTTTTCTGACTCAGATTGGGCTGGTTGCTATGACACTCGTGTGTCCACCAGTGGTTTTTGCTTCATGCTTGGTAGCTCATGTATATCTTTTTTGAGCAAGAAGCAGCCTATTGTGGCCACTTCCAGTTGTGAGGCTGAGTATAGGGAAGCTTTCATAGTGACTGTTGAGTGTGTGTGGCTCAAATGCCTTATGGCTGATTTGGGTGTTGGCTAGTCTTCTGCCATCACCATCTTCATTGACAGTCATAGTGCATTGGCAGTTACGAGGAACCCTGTGTTCCATACTCGCACTAAGCACATTAAGGTGCATTATCAGTATGTCAGGGAGAGCTTCTCTGTTGGGGAGATCAACTTGGCATATGTGTGGAGAATGATTTCTCCTATGCGCAACGGAAGTGTGTAGTGAACCCTTGTATGTCCAGCACTTGGACAAACATCTGCACCTTAGATAGCTTGTTGCTCTCAATAAAAACCTCAAATGGACTTGAGACTTTAGGCAATCAAAGTAGACAAAGAGAGCTTTCTAACAAGCTATAAATGAGTTAATTTGGACAAGTTTTGATTAGGAAACACACCTGTCAAAGATGAACTACCTGTCCACACAGGTATGCTAAAGAACCGAGCTTCACTCTCGGACTGATAAATCTCTCAATATATATTTTTTGAAAATGATATTTGGTATAGAGAAAGTAGACACAACTAGCTTTCCAACAAGATAAAAAATAAGTAATTTCGATGAGTGTTGATTAGGAAACACAACTCACCAAGATAGACCACCTGCACACATAAGTACACTGTAAAACTAGACTTTACTATCTGACAGATATCTCACAGAATATAAATGATATCAATATGGTATTTGTGACAGTGAAAGTAGATGCCAAGAGCTTTCCAACAAGATAAAAATCATGCAATTTGGATATGTTTTGGTTGGGAGACGTAACCGACCAAAATAGACTACCTATCTACACAAGTATACTGAAAAATGGGACTTCACTCTTTCACTAATATCTCACAAATTTCATAAGCTTTCAAAAAGATATTTGATATGCAGAATATGCACAAGATAATCTTTCCAATGAATGTTTAAACACACAAAATGGTTACATATACACTGAGATATGAGCTCTGCAACAGAGCTGTGTACAAACTGACGTGCGGCTGGAAGGAGTCTAAGGGAAAACCAAAATGACAAAATGGCTAGATCCCACTACTGTGAGCTCTTGCCTCTTTCTCTCCTTGTTTTGAATATGCTCCCACTTCACTTTTATAACCAATGAGCATGTGAAGAAGTTTGTGCCTTCTTCTTAACTCACCACTTTCTCCACTACATGCTACTAACTACAAGGAAAGATATTGTATCTCTTACTCATCATGAAGTTTTGACTAGACTTTTTCTTTTATTATTTTTTCCTTTTTTCCTCTACTTTTCCTTTATCTTTATATTTGGTAAATTTATCCAAGCATGACTCATATGAAAATGAGCTTGTACATTTATCTTCAACACTCCCCCTCAAGCTCATTTGGGAGTTATCTTCATCCATGTCCTGCAAATTTATCACATCCTTGGAGCCTTTGAGTTTAGAAGCATCCAAGAACTTTGTAAAAATATTTGCAACCTGCTCTTTGGTTCTAATGAACTTTATCTCCACATCTTTGCTCAGCACCTTCTCCCTTACACAATGGTAGTGGACCTCTATGTGCTTGGTGCTTGCATGAAACATAGGATTGCTTGCCAAGTAGATACTTGACATGTTATCACCATATGTAGGGATGGTTCCAACTTGCACTCCAAGATCAGCCAAAAGCTTTTTAATCCACATTTCTTCACATGTGGCAAATGCTAATCCTCTGTATTCAGCCTCCATAGATGAAAGTGCAACAGTAGGTTGTTTCTTTGAGCTCCACGTGATAGGTTTGCTTCCTATCATGAACACATAACCTGAGGTTGATCTTCTATCTTCCTTTGAGTCTGCCCAATCAGCATCACTAAAGCCTTTGACCTGCAATTCTTCATCAAACTTGTAAAACAAAGCATGATTAAATGTATGCTTTATGTATCTCAACACTCTCTTGGCTGAATTTAAGTGTTCACTTGTTGGGGCTTGCATAAACAGAGAAAGTACACCAACAACATAAGACAAATCAGGTCTTGTAATATCTGCATAGATCAATGATCCTACAATGCTTCTGTATGTCATTACATGTTCCAATGGTTCTCCATCATTTGAACAAATCTTTGTATTTGTGTCCATGGGTTGAGTGAGTGGTTTGCATTCACTCATTCCAAATCTGAAAAGAACATTCAACAAGTACTTCCTTTGCATCAAGTAGATGCCACTCTTTCCATAAACAACTTCAATTCCTAAAAAATATTTCAACTCCCCAAGATCAGAAATCTTAAACTCCTTACCGAGCTTCCTTTTGATATCTTTAATCCCTGTAACATCGTTTCCTGTTATGATGAGTTCATCGACATATATGCAAATATATACCTCTCTATTTTCTTCCTTCTTCATGTACAACAAAGTCATCTTCAAATCCAACCGGTTGACTCATGTATACCTCTTCTTGTAGTTCTCCATTGAGAAAGGCATTTTTGATGTCGAGTTGATATAATGGCCATCTCCTTGAAGCACCAATTGCTATTAAGGTTCGGATAGTTCCCATCTTTTCAACGGGGCTGAAAACTTCATCATAATCTATGCCTTGTGTTTTTTTAAATCCTTTGGCAACTAATCTAGCTTTATATCTAGCTAGTGAACCATTAGCATCCCTCTTTACTTTAAACACCCATTTGTTTGGAACAATCTTCATACCTTCTTTCTTTGGCACTAGCTCCCATGTGTGACTATCTTTGAGAGCTTTGATCTCCTCTTTCATAGCTTGCTTGCATTCCTTTTGTGTGCAAGCTTCTTCATATGTCTCAGGCTCTTTGTCTTTGATAACTTGCATCATGTATGCAAAATGTGTTGCCATAAAACTATCTTAACTCAACCTTTGAGTTGGATACCTTGTCCTTGAAGATCTTCTTTCATTGCCTTTGGAGAGTTGCTTCTTTAACCTATTTAACTTTACCATCGGAGTGATTACCTCTTCATATTCTTCTTCACTTGCATCTACCTCACTGTTTGGAGTAGCACTTGCATCTTTGGCTCTACTATGAGCTGAATTTGGAGACAAAGAATGGCTCCCCCTCCATGTTGAACATTCTTCATTTGATGTAGATGCCTCTCGACTTGAAGCCTTTGTGCTTGATTGTTGAACTTCTCTTTGATTTGTTCCTACATAATCATCACAATCTTCTTCAAGAATCTTTTCCTTTCCTTTGTCTTCATACCATGGTCTTAGTTAATCAAAGACCACATCTCGCGAGACTCTTAATTCCTTTGTTCTAGGGTTGTAACACTTGTATCCTTTTTGCTCCATCGAGTAGCCGATGAAAATGCATTTTTCCGATCTTGGTTCCATCTTTGTTCTAACTTCTTGTGGAATGTGAACAAAGCAAACACATCCAAACACTTTGAGGTGTGTAAGATCAGGTTTCTTACCGGAATATACCTCTTCTGGAGTCAAGCGATGTATTCCCGATGTTGTGCACCTATTCATCAAGTAAATGGTGGTTGTGGTAGCTTCAGCCCAATAGTACAATGGTACCTTCATCTCGTTGAGCATGCATCTTGCAATTTTGGCAATTTGCCTATTTTTCCTCTCAGCTACTCCATTTTGTTGTGGTGTGTACCTACAAGTGAACTGCCTTTTGATTCCATTCTCTTGTAGAAAATCTGAAAATTCTTTGGAGAAGTATTCTCCTCCACCATCGGACCTTAAGGTTTTGATAGACCTTCGTATTTCCTTTTCAACTTCAACTTTGAATCTTTTGAATATAGAAACCACCTCTGATTTTTGCTTCATACAAAACAGCCATACCTTTCTTGAGTGATCATCAATGAAGGTGACAAAAAATCTATTACCAGCCATTGATGCCTCTTGGGTTGGTCCCCATACATCCGTATGTATCAAGTCCAAGACATTTGGAGCCACATAATTGCTCCTCTTGAATGGTTGCCTCGTTTTCTTTCCTAGTTGACAAGCTTCACATAACTCATGTAGTCCAATGCTATTAGATTTTGGAAGACCTCTTACCACTTCATGTTTGCTCATGTCCTTTAGCTTTGGAATGTTGATGTGTCCTATTCTTTTGTGCCATAAGTCCAGCTCTGTTGATGAAGCTTCAACACCAAGTTTTCTCTGATACCAACTGTTGAGAATGAGTTCTCCTATGCGCAACGGAAGTGTGTAGTGAACCCTTGTATGTCCAGCACTTGGACAAACATCTGCACCTTAGATAGCTTGCTGCTCTCAATACAAAACTCAAATGGACTTGAGACTTTAGGCAATCAAAGTAGACAAAGAGGGCTTTCTAACAATCTATAAATGAATTAATTTGGACAAGTTTTGATTAGGAAATACAACTATCAAAGATGAACTACCTATCCACACAGGTATGCTGAAGAACTGAGCTTCACTCTCGGACTGATAAATCTCTGAATATATAACCTTTGACAAAGATATTTGATATAGAGAACGTAGACACAAATAGATTTCCAACAATATAAAAAACAAGTAATTTGGATGAGTTTTGATTAGGAAACGCAGCTCACCAAGATAGACCACCTGCACACATAAGTACACTGTAAAACTAGACTTTACTATCTGATAGATATCTCACAGAATATAATGATCTCAATGCAAGACAAAAACCATGCAATTTGGATATGTTTTGGTTGGGAAACTTAATCGACCAAAATAGACTACCTATCTACACAGGTATACTAAAAAATTGGACTTCCCGCTTTCACTAATATCTCCCAAATTACATAAGCTTTCAACATGATATTTGATGTGCAGAAAGTACACAAGATACGCTTTCCAATGAATGTTTAAATGCACAAAATGGTTACATATGCACTCAGATATGAGCTCTGCAACAGATCTATGTACAAATTGACGTGCGATTGGAAGGAGTCTAAGGGAAAACCAAAATGACAAAATGGCTAGATCCCACTACTGGGAGCTCTTGCATCTTTCTCTCCTTGTTTTGAATGTGCTCCCACTTGATTTTTATAACCAATGATCATGTGAAGAAGTTTGTGCCTTCTTCTTAACTCACCACTTTCTCCACTACATGCTACTAACTACAAGGCAAGATATTGTATCTCTTACTCATCATGAAGTTTTGACTAGACTTATTCTTTTATTATTTTTTCCTTTTTTCCTCTACTTTTCCTTTATCTTTATATTTGGTAAATTTATCCAAGCATGGCTCATATGAAAATGAGCTTGTACATTTATCTTCAACAATATGTGTCCACGCAGGAGAACATTGCAGACCTTTTCACGAAGGCTCTGCCTAGGGAGAAGTTTGAAGCTTTCCACAAAGCTTTGGGCTTACTTCCTTTTGTGGAGTGATTTCCACATAGCTTGGCACTTCCTTATACATGAGTGCCAGCTCCTTGTTCACCGCATCACTCCTCGGGGGGATTTGTTGATATATTTAGGTAGTGATGTGTGTGAACACACTAGGACCGCCAGGGCACTTTTTTCCCTCTTTAGGAGGTTTTTTTTCCTCGGCTTGTATATACAACTATTGCTCTAGTGGGCTACTTATCTTTGTACATTCTCTAGTAATACATTCAGTATTGAGTGTTGTGCTCCAAGCTTCTTCTTCTTCCTTGTGTTGTTCGCGTGCTTCCGCAGACGTCTAACTCCAACAGCTATGTAGGAAGAGTATGATGCATTGATGGAGAGTCAGCCATGGGATTTGGTTCCTAAACCAAATATTAAGAAGATCATTGGATGTAAATGGGTCTATAAGACAAAGAGATTTTCAGATGGAAGTGTGTCTAGATATAAAGCTAGACTTGTTGTGAAAGGGTTTGCTCAGACATATGGTATAGATTATGATGAGACCTATAGTCATGTGGCAAAGATGACAACTATCAGAACAGTTATAGCCATTGCTGCATGTAAAGGATGGAATTATGTCAATTAGATGTGAAGAATGCTTTTCTAAATGGTTATATTTCAGATGATGTTTTCATGGAGCAACCTCAAGGATTCAGAAATGAAAGGTATCCATATCATGTGTGCAAGCACAAGAGAGCTTTGTATGGTTTGAAGCAGGCCCCAAGGGCATGGAATTATAGACTTGTGAAGTTCTTGAAAGAACTTGGTTTCCAAGTATCTAAAGCAGATAGTAGCTTGCTTGTTAAAGCAAGTGAAGATGGGTTTATTTACATGTGCATATATGTTGATGATATAATTCTTACAGGTACATATGAGAAAGGCATTCAAAGCCTAAAGAAGCAAATGGAGAAAGAGTTCAAAATCAGTGTCTTGGGAGACTTGTCATATTTCTTGGGCATGGAGATCTCATACACTCAACATGGAGTGTATGTAGCTCAAGAAAGGTATTTGAAAAACTTGTTGATCAAGTTTAAAATGGATGATTGTAGGGTAGCACCTACTCCAATGGAGGTAAACCATAAATTGAGCAGATATAGAGGAGAAGAGTTCAGGACATGAAGCTTTATCAAAGTTTGGTTGGTAGTCTAATCTATGCTACATTAACTAGACCTGACTTGTCATATGTAGTGGGAGTATTGTCTCAGTTCATGCATTGTCCTAGGAAAGAACATTGGATTGCAGGACAAAGAGTGTTGAGGTACATTAAGGGTACACTCAAAGAAGGTTTGTATTATGGTTCTACACCAAATACAAACATCAAGATATACAGTGATACAGATTGGGAAGGCAATCCTGATGATAGGAAGTCAACTTATGGATACTTGTGTTATGTGGGAGATAAGTTAATCTCTTGGTGTTCAAAGAAGCAACACATAGTTGCTTTATCATCCACAAAAGCTGAGTACAAAGGGATGGTTGAAGCTGCAAAGGAAGTGATATCTCTTAAGACTCTTATTAAGAGTTTTGACATCATTCAGAGTATACCCACTATTCATGGAGATAACATGAGTTCATTGTATTTAGCTGCTAACCCTGTTTTCCATGCCAAGACTAAACATATTGAGATTCAGTATCATTTTCTAAGAGAGAAGGTGATGGATAAAGAGATTGAAGTCATACATACTTTAACAAAAGATCAGATAGCTGATATGCTAACCAAAAGCTTGGATGCACCAAAGCTACAGAGATTCAAAGACATGGCAAGTATAAAGAAGATAGAGAAAACCTCAATTGATGATTGAGGGGGAGCTGTTGGTGCAGGCCAATCAACAATTGATGTTCTAATGAAGAAATTGAAGTCAAGGACTGAAGAAAAGATCAAGTTATGGAGCATGAAGGAAGTGTATATCCAGAAGATAAAGATGTGTACACATATGTACATTAATTCAGAGATAGTTCACTTATAATTTTGTATAGTCATGAGTTTGTAAATATTTGACTATATAAACAAAGGGAAATGTCGAGGCAAATGTATGAGAGTATAGAATACAAGAATTCAGAAGAATTAGGAGAGATTTAGACACTTGAGAAGTGTGAACATTTGCTCTCTCATCTAGATGTAAAGTTTTTAGTAATGGAAGAAAAATTGCGCTCGATGTTTCTGTGCATTCTCCTTTTGTGCTTGATCATTTCAAGAATCCTTTTATAGATGTCTAATTCCATAGTTAATGAGTCTATGCTTAAAGTTTTAGAGCCTAATTGTAAACAGGCTATGAGAGTTATGAGTAGGAACATTCATATGTGAAGAAGTGTTCACTCTTTTCTGAAATAGGCGCATTCTCGATGATCAAAGATTTGATCATTTCTCAATGCACAGGTTAAAGTTTTGCATGAGTAAGGAGTCAAAATCTAACTTGGAAGGTAAGCCATCTATGGCTAAAATGATTTGCATAAATGGGTTCTAGTTTGAGAGAACCAAGTGTTAGAAGTTACAGGTGTCTGAATCGACTTCTCAGAAGAACAGTTTTGGACATAGGTGACTTGATGAGATCATTTCTCAAGATCTACTAAGTCTTTTGAAGTGATTTAACTTGGAGAAGGTGCGCAAACTATAGGCAACACTTGTGCAAAGTTTTATAGAAAACGTTACACATTTGATAAGTCAATGAGAGAGATATGTGCAGCAGACTTTCTGTGTAGTCATCTTCTTCACAGTTTGATCAAAATTTTGATAATTGATTATTGATCCTCTAAAATTGATGAAGGTTTTGAGTTACTCCTGATATAGAGGCATTCTAATTTCAAGAGTAGCTTGTTCTTTTGGAGATTAACACTTTCCATCAGTGAAGTCATAAACTCTAGAAAGTAACGCTCTTTCTTGCTTACCTCATTTTCTCATGATTTTGCTCCTCTCTATCTAGAGGTCTAGTTAGGATTTTCCAAATCTGATTGTATTAGATTACAAAGCATTATCTGCTCTCTCATTGTACTCATTTTCATTGTTTTCAAGCTCCATTTGGTCTATCAGATAGTGCCCTAAAGTTTGCCAAAGTTTGAAGTTATTTGACTGAATGAGGTGTGAGAAAGTGCCAACTTTGTGAAGGTATATCTTTGCACATAGGCAAAGAGTGTTGCAAACAGGTAGCATGTTTTGCAAAGGGTGGTTCTCCCAGCTGGAATATCAATTTGGGATGATTTAAATCTTGTTGAGTAGCTCTTATAGTCTAATACAAGTTTGCAAAAGTTGAGTTTAATTCTTTGTACTAGTACAGAGAAAAGTTTAGAACAATGAGCATATATCATTGCTTGTGGACCTAGTGGAGGGCAACCATCTTCCATTTTTGCATTGGGGTGTTAGAATCATCCCTCGTCAGTGGTATTAGAGCCATTTTGGAGGCTTGGAGACATCATTGGGCAGCATATTGAAGACTTGAAGGTATCAAGACAACTCGTGGAAGCACAAGGAGGCCTTATCAAAGCAAGAAGACATCGAAAGGGGGCTACGTTGATCAAGATCTCAACTAGTCAAAGGTTTGCAAGGGAAAAGATATGGAATGGTAATATCCACACCTTTTAAAGCATACAAAAACTTGAGGAGAATCTGGAGGAGCATCGTAGAGCTCAACATGGCTGAGTATAATGCACAAATAGAGAAGTTAGAGAAAGGCAATTATCAACCATGGAAATTAAGAGTTAGCAACTACCTTACGGGCAAAGGATTGTGGGGATTAGTGAGTGTCACGGAATCAATGCCTCATGCACATGATCCACCACTTCAAGGGTAGATCAAGGCACTTAATGAATGGATAGAAAGGGATAGGAGAGACATATTCATTCTATCCCAACACATAAGCAATAGCATGATAGGGCATATACAAGACTTGGACACATCCAAGAAGGTTTGGGAAACCTTGGAGAGATTGTACTCCTCATCAACCAAGGCAAGCAAGATTCAACTCAAAAATGAGCTGAATAATCTTTGGAAATCACCAATTACTAACATAAATGAGTACATTTTGAAGGTTAAGGAGCTTGCAAATGCGCTAGGATCAATTGGGAGCCCAATCGAAGCTGATGATCTTTTCGCACACACTTTCAATGGTTTGAAGAGGATGAAAGGTGGAAATCATTCACCACATCAGTTTATGTGAGGGATTCCCTACTAGAATTTGATCAATTAGTCACATTTATGGTGACCAAGGAGATGAACCAAGGATGTTCACA
Source organism: Ceratopteris richardii (assembly GCA_020310875.1). Taxonomy (NCBI): domain Eukaryota; kingdom Viridiplantae; phylum Streptophyta; class Polypodiopsida; order Polypodiales; family Pteridaceae; genus Ceratopteris; species Ceratopteris richardii. The sequence goes on along the minus strand of CM035420.1, from coordinate 1,016,186 downwards.
ATCAAAGGGCAGCCAAGCCCAAGTTTTCTATGTAGCTAGAGGCAAAGGCAAAAGAGGTGGACAAAACTCCCATGGCAGAGGGAGACGAAGATCAATCTCAAGCTCAAGCAATCAAGAAGGCTCCAACCAAATCTATGGATCAAGAGGAAGAGGAATGAGTAGAGGAAGAGGAGGAAGATCACATGGAAGAGAAGCATCCAATGGAGAATGGTACAATTGTGGAAAATCGGGCCATTATGCAAGAGATTGTTGGTCTAAAGGAGGAGGCAATCAAGGATACAAAAGGAACCAAGGTAATCATGCTAGTACTTCAGCAAATTTAGAAAATGAGAACTTACTTATGATGTATGGTTCAAGTGAAAGAGTCAATTCAGATTTTACATGGTACATTAATAGTGGTTGTAGCAACCATATGAGTTACAATAAAGATATTTTCTTTAACTTACACTCACCCATCACTCAAGAACATGTAGAGATAGGGGATGACACTGAGCACAAGATTACACATGTGGGAGATGTTGCATTGAATGCATCTCAAAGCTCCAAGGTGTTGAAGGATGTTTTGCATGTGACAATCATCACAAAGAACTTGGTTTTAGTAGGCCAATGGTTAAAAGAGGTTATGAGGTAAGGTTCAATGATCAAGGATGTTTTGTTGAAGACCCCATGCAAGACTAAAAGCTCATAGCAAAAGGAAAGAAGCAAGGAATATGCTTCACCATGGAGGTAAAGCCATCAATCCCTCACATCGTCTACTTGTCAATTGGAAATAAACAGATTGTAGAAATCGGCTTATGGCATAAAAGAATTGGGCACATAAATTTACAAAGGATGAAGGACATGCAAAAGAAAGGCATGGGTGAGTGGTCTACCTAACCTTACATCTCAAAATATGCAACATTTGTGCCATGCTTTTCAATTAGGAAAACAAGGCAGATTGCCATTCGAGAAGGGAGCACATGTGAGCAATGAAGTGTTGAATCTCATACATACAAATGTATGAGGACCTACAAGGGAGACATCCATTGGAGGTAATAGATATTTTTTCACATTTATAGATGATCATTCAAGGTTTGTTTGGATGTATTGCATGAAGTCAGAGTCTGAGGTGTTTTACCACTTCGAGAGGTTCAAAAACCTAGTGGAGAAGGAAACAGGGAAGTATATAAAGATTCTCAGATCGGATGGAGGGGGAGAGTATTTTTCAAATGAATTTTCAAATTTTTTGCATGATCATGGCATCAAAAGACAATTCACTTTCAGGTATACACCTCAACAAAATGGGGTGGCAGAGTGGAAGAATAGATGCATAGCAAAAGTGGCTAGAGCATTGTTAAATGAAATGAATGTTCCTAAATCTTATTGGGTTGATGCAACAAATACAACCATATACATTATGAATAGGTATCCAACCTAAGGATTACATGGAGTTACACCTTATGAAGCTTGTGTGGTATGAAACCTAACCTTTCACCTCTCAAAGTATTTGGTTGTGTGTTTTATGTTCACATACCTCAAGAATTGAGACACAAGTTAGACTCGAAGGCAGATAGGTGTATATTTCTTGGATATTCTTCAGAGCAAAAGGATTTTAGATGCTATAACCCTTGCACCAAAGATTATAAGGTATCTAGGGATGTAATATTTGATGATTTTCTACCTTGGCATGGTAGCAAAGATGTGTTATAGGTTAACGATGCATATGAAGCGAAGAAGAAGTTCAAAGAGCAACAACAAAGCATGGAAATAAGTGGTCCAACCACTTCAAGCACACCATCAGAGGAGAGTACTACATCAATTTGGCATGGAAGGACAAGGAATGAAGCTCATTCAAGTGAAGGAAGTAGCAAAGGAAAGGAAAAGGAAAATGACAAAGACTATCGATGGGTAGACATGGAATCTACAAGTGATGAAGATATGGAAAAATTAGAAACTCTAAGATTTAAAGCATCTAAACCAAGGAGGAGGATATTACTACCACCTAATGGTGAGGTAAGGTCATCCAATAGGGTTAAATACCCTGTTCAGAGATTAATTTATGATTCATTCATTGCAAGACACTATGCATACATGAGTCACGTTATACCTTGTGAAGAACCTAACTTTTTTGAAGAAGAAAATAAGCATATGGAATGGATTGAATCCATGGAGTAGGAAGTCAAGGCACTTGAAGAAAATGATACTTGGTCATTGGTGCCAAGAGCAAAGGACATGAAAATCATTGGCAACAAATATGTGTACAAGGTAAAGAGGCATGCAGATGGGAGCATCTCTAGGTATAAAGCAAGGCTGGTTGCCAAAGGTTTTGCTCAAACCTGTGGCATAGACTTTAAGGAAACATTCAGACCAGTAGCTAAGATGTCCACCATCAGAAGTTTGATTGCAATTTCAGCCTCAAACGGTGGGAAGATGTACCAATTGGATGTGAAGAATGCTTTCCTAAATGGAGAGTTTGAAGAGGTAGTCTTCATGGAGCATACCTAAGGCTTTGAAGATGAGAGGTTTCCACATCATGTATGCAGTATAAAGAAGGCTCTTTATGGACTCAAGCAAGCCCCAAGATCTTGGAACCAAAGACTTGTGGACTACTTGGTAAAATGTGGATACAATCAGAGTCATGCAGACCCATCACTCTTTATGAAGAAGGTAGCAAAATTGTTTTGGTTTGTATATATGTTGATGATTTGATCATTATGAAGTACTATATAAAGAGGAACGTATATACTTGATGCAAAGGAAATACATTCTATATCTTTTGAAGATGTTTGACTTGTGTGATTGCAAGACCATTTCAAATCCATTAGAAGTAAATGTTAAACTAAGTGCTCATGAAGGTGAAGAATTGAAGGATGTCACCATGTATAGGTCAAGAATTGGCTCTCTCTTGTATATCATTATGACAAGACCTGATATTGCACATGTAGTTGGAGTGTTATCTCAATTTTTGCAAGCACCAAGAATACCGCATCTTGTTGCAGCCAAAAGGGTACTTAGGTACCTCAAAGGATAAGTGAATGAAGTTCTATATTATCCATTTGATGATTGATTAAATGTACAAGCTTGTTGTAATGCTGATTGGGCAGGTTCCAAAGATGACAGGAGGAGCACTAGTGGATATGTTATCGTGGTAGGGAAGAAGACCATCCCATGGATATCAAAGAAACAACCAACAATGGCTCTCTTACCACCCAAAGCTGAGTATAGAGGCTTAGCACAAGTCTCATGTAAGCTTATATGGCTCAAGAAGTTGTTTGTTGATCTTGGTTTGCAGGTTAAGCAAGTACCTATTTTTTGTGATAACATAATTAGCATATGCTTGGCTCAAATCCGGTGTTCCATGCAAGGTCGAAGCATATAGAAGTGCATTACCACTTTATTAAAGAGAAGATCATGTCAAAAGATGTCAAGGTGGAGCATTTCAATACAAAGGACCAATATGTAGATATGTTTACCAAAGCATTGGATGGATTAAAGCCACAACACTTGAAGGCATGCATTGGAATGAAGGACCTAGGCATTGAGACTTGAGGGGGAGTGTTGAAAATCAAGTCTCAATCATGCAAAAAGGATTAACCACGAGTTTTGCAAGTGGACCAATAGAAACGGAGGACCCAAAGTCATGGAATAAAGTTAGAATCTCCACCAAACTCAATCAAATTCAAATCACATCAAATCAACCACCAAAACATGCACCTAAATTGATTGATGTGTGGTTAGCTAGATTGTAGGAAAAATAAAACTCTATATAAGCATCATCCTCCCTTTTTTCCTTGAGTTGTATGCATTCCAGGAGTTTCCACTTAGTTTATTGAAGTCATAAACTCCAGCAAGCAGCCCCCTTGCTTGCTTACCTCATTTTCTCATGATTTTGCTCCTCTCTATCTAGAGGTGTAGTTAGGCTTTTCCAAATCTGATTGTACCAGATTGAAAAGAATTGTTTGCTCTCTCATTATACTCATTTTCATTTATTTCAAGCTTCATTTGGTCTCTCATATAGTGCCCTGAACTTTGCTAAAGTTTCAAGTTATTTGACTAAGTGAGTTGTGAGAAATTACCAACTTTGTGAAGGTATATATCTCCACATAGGCAGAGAGTGTTGCAAACAGGTAGCTTGTTTTGTAGATGATGGTTCTCCTAGCTGGAATATCCATTTGTGATGATTTAAAGCTTTTTGGGTATTTCTTATAGTGTTATACAAGTCTACAAAATTTCACTTTAAGTCTCTGTACTAGTGTAGAGAAACGTTTAGAACAGTGAGCATATATCATTGCTTGTGGACCTAGTGGAGGGCAACCATCTTCCATTTTTGCATTGGAGTGTTAGAATCATCCCCCATCAGGGAGAACATCAAAGAAATGGACACAAAAGAATAGGGGGCATGTAGGGAGCTCTAAGAAGCATATGTTAACTTTTTTCAAGAAATACCTACAAAAACATTGATTTTGATCACTAAAAACCATTGTAAATATCATTTCACATTTTTGCAGCTCCATTTTGTTCAAGCTAAGGATTCCTCAATCTTGAGGAGTATTAGAAGTACATATATACCAATTTTCATAATTTTTAGACTCCATTTAAGCCCTCAAATAGGCCCTAGAACCTACTTTTTAACTAGGTTAGGCACTAGGTCTCGATAGGGCCAAAGCTAGTGAAAGACTATAAAAAGAGCTAGAGAGCTCATTTTTGGGGTCAGGTAGTTGGAGACTGATTTTATTCTTGAGTATTCTATGCTTTCTTTGATCTTGCTACTAGAGGATTCCATTGTTCCACTCTTTGTCTTGCCGTGTGTGCATGTGTGTGTATGTGTGTGCATGTTTGTGTGCTTCTCACTCACTCACTTGTACTCTTATTGGATCATGGCCTTCATACCTTCCTCACCTCTTCCTAGATTGAGAATTATGAGGTGGATCTCCTGAGGTTGGTACTTAACATTGTGCTAGAGCGACATATACACATACACACACATAAACACACATACACATGCATATATACCTACACATACACATACACACACACATACATACACTTATACACATACACATACATATGCACATACACACATATACACACACATACACATACATATGCACATACACACATACGAACATACACTTACATATACACATACACATACGTACACATACACATACACATATGCACATGCATATGCATAAAACATATCTACATGTACATATATATACACAAAGATGCACACATATACATGCATATAGACATACTTACACAAATATAGATATATACCTACATGTGTATACATACATTTTATACACACAACTACATGCACATACATACATATATACACACAAACACATATAATATGAATGAATTATATAATTAAAGTAATAAATGACATGTAAGATGCAAACAATAATAAAAATCATTAGAACAAGACTTTTCATTAATTATAACCATAGACACAATTCAAAATATAACTGGAATGTGAATATATATATATATATATAATATGTGCATCAATGTAAAATAGATATCCAATGTAATATATCAATCATCGTGATCATGATCATCCAAAAGAGGGGCATACCTTTAAGTGATTTTTTTATTCTCTGTTGATAGAGAGAGAGAGAGAGAGAAATATATAGAGAGAGATAAAGAGAGATGAAAGAGAGGAAGATAGAGAGAGAAATAAAGAGAGATGAAAGAGAGAAAGATTGAGAGAGATAAAGAGAGATGAAAAAGAGAAAGATAGAGAGCGAGAGAGAGATAAAGAGAGAGACAAAGAGATATAGAAATACATACACATGCACACATACACACATGCATATAAACACACATATGCACACATGCATACACATACATTTGCATACATACATACACACAAATACACACATGCATGCATACATGCACACACACACATATAAACACATGCATACATACACACACACATGCATACATATACACACACACATGTACACACATCCATACATACACACACACATGCATACATATACACACATACACACCCACACACATATATACACACACATATACTCACATGCATACATACACACACATACACATATGCACACATGCATACATACATGCACACATACATACACACACATGCATACATACACACACATGTACACACATGCATACATACACACATATACACACATGCATGCATACATACACACACACATGTACACACATGCATACATACACACACACATACACACATGTACACACATGCATACATACACACACACATATACACACATGCATACATACACACATATACACACACACATACATACACACACATATACACACATGCATACACACACACATACACATATACACACATGCATACATACACACACACACATATGTAGACACACACATGTACAAACATGCATGCATACACACACATGTACACACATGCATACATACACACATGCATGCATACATACACACACACATGTACACACACGCATACATACACACACACATGTACATGCATGCATACTACACACACACATATACACACATGCATACATACACACACATATACACACACACATATACACACATGCATACATACACACACATACACATATACACACATGCATACACACACACATACATACACGCACACATGTACACACATGCATACATACACACACATACACATATACACACATGCATACACACACACATACATACACGCACACATGTACACACATGCATACATACACACACTCCCCAAAAACATACAGGTGAGCAAGAGATGGCTTGCCACCATGTGATGCTTTAGTGCGACGCCTATTAAGTACATATGTTGCACGCATGACAGTCCCAAGCTAGAAACTATGTGGTAAAGCCTGTGTCTTGACCATACATCTCACCATCTCCATGAATGACCTGTTCTTTCATTCAGTAACTCCATAATGTTCAGGTGTATATGGCACTATACATTGATGTTTTATCCCATGTTCGGCCAGAAATGCATTGAAGTCATAACACATATATTCCCCCTCGATCAGAACGAAAGGTTCCCATTTTACATGCTCACAGATTTTCATCCAAAACCACAAACTTTTTGAAGCACATAAACACTTCAAACTTTGGTTTCAATGGATACACCCATGCATGCCTAGAAAAATCATCAATGAAAGTCATGAAGTAAAGATAGTTTCCAAAAGAGGGTGTCTACATAGGACCACAAAAATCACTATGAACGAGCTACATTTTTCTAGTAACTCGAACTGAACTATCTTTTGGGAATGAGGAATGCTACATGCTACTCAAAATACAGCCTTGACACACAATGTTTACCAAGTGCCTCAAGCTTGGACAAAGAGGACACCATTTCAGATTTCTAGAGGTGTAGCAAACTAGCAAAATTTAGATGACCAAAGCGTACATGCCAAAGCTTTGCATATGACATAGCCTGAGAATCATATACTACACATGCTAAATAATTCACAAATTTTTCATAGTTTATGAGCTTATATAGCCCATGACATAAAATGCCAGAAGCAATAATGATATCATTATTTGACAAATCATGAACTATACATGTGTAATCAAAAAATTCCACAACCAAGCCAATCTTGGCTAAAGCTCAAAGTGATAATAGATTCTTCTTGATCCCTGGCACAAATGAAGCATCCAACAATGTAAAAGAACTACCATTAGCACTAGTCAAAATGATCTTACCAACTCCCATAATAGGAGAAGAGGAGTTGTTGGCGCATGTGATAGTAGGGGCAAGCTTGAGTGAAATGAAGAAACTATGTTGTGAGGTAATATGTTTCATTGCAGCCCTATCAAAGTACCAAACATTTGAGTCTACTACAGACATACATTGTTCATGTGAAGATGGGTCAAAACTACAAACGTTAGTAAATTCCCATTCTTGATTCTGCATAAGATAAGCAGATTGTGTTTGGGTGTAGAGGCCTTTGTAACAACCGTTCTCACCTCTTTCTTCCTTGACTTTTTAGTAGCCATTTTTGGACAACTCTTTATGATGTGGTCATTTTCTTTATAGTATTTGCAAAACAGTTTCTGGTTTTCTGTTTTCTTCTTATCTCTCTCATCCTTCTTTGATTTTGCAAAATTAGTAGATTTTTGCTTACTAATAGAAGAGCTTTATTTACCTTTGCCCTTCTGTCTAGCCAGGAAAGCTTGATTTGCAACACACATAATGGACCTGTTTTGCCTAGACTAATCTTCCTACAACAGAATAGAGACTAACTCCTCAAATGTTAAGGCATTTGGATTGCCTTTCATCATCAAATGAAGAGTAGAAGCAAAACTCTGATATGAATTTAGAAGACCATTCAGAACAGTCTGCACAAGTGAATTGTTATGCAAGACTTCATCAACAAAAATCAATTGTTCTTTCAAATCTTTGATCTTTGTTAGAAAACTATCCATGGAATCACCTTCATTCATGTGCTCACTCTCCAACTCTTTTTGGAGGTAATCAACACAAGCTCATTTCTTGCCTAGTATAAAGTGGTAAGTGTATCTCAAGCATCCTTAGTTATTGTGCAAGAGTGAATGTGAGGAATAATGGCACTTTTGATAGACAAGGCTATCAATGCTTGCATCTCTACCATTCCAATGAATTTGCTCTGCAGTACGTGCAGCAGAAACCACAACACGAATATGAACATGAATAATATCACCATCTTCAACACCATCTGCATCACCTTCAGCAACTCTGTTTATCAGGTGAAATAGGATGTTTTTTAACACCCTCCAAAATATTCCATAGTCCTCTTGTGACCAATGCATGATGCATCATATAAGCCCACAATGGGTAATTGGTACCCTCCAACTTATCCTCAACAACCAACATACATAATACATCATTACTTTCAACCATGGCCACTCACTGAAATACCTTGATGCAGAAAAATGATTGTATCTGAAAAAGTTGAACAGAACTACTTTGACAAGTTCTACTAAACCTGTAGTAGAATTTGAGATGCATATACTAGCAAACTGAAACTTTTATATATCATTGGAACAAAAAGATTAAATTGCCTACACAAGCACTATGATAGTGTGTTTGAGGCAAAAATGAGCTTAGATCACAATTTCGGCACCACAAAGTGAAGCAATTTTGATCTCTAATCACCTTGAGTATGCTCACCAAATTTTGTGTGATTCTGAGACTATAGCCTGAGGGATGTCAACGATGCCCTAGATGAAGCAGTGACTTTCTCTGATACCAATTGTTGGAGTTTGAGGTCTATAGAAGCACACAAACAGCACAAGGAAGAAGAAGAAGTTTAGAGCACAACACACAATACTAAATGTATTGCCACTAGAATATACAAAGATAAGTAACCTGTATAGGTGTATATACAAACCAGGGGAAAAGAACCTCCTAAAGAGGGAAAAAAAGTGCCCCAAAACTCTTAGTGTGTTTACACACATCATTACCTAAATATATCAACATAAAAAGACTTTTCTCATCACGTGTTTGTATTGAACTACTATATTTTACCTTCTATTGTTTATTTTTTTCTTCTTGGATGCCTTCTAGAAAGTAGTTTATGCAGGTTATTGCTTTGGTTAGAAGGTTCTTATGGAGTGGTGACTATCATTCTTGTACTATCCTTAAGGTTTCCTAGACTCTCTTTGTATTAGAAAAGAGGAAGGTGATCTTGGATTGTTATGTACCAGTAAATTAGCTAAACATATTGCTATCAAATGGATTATGAGGACTTCTAGCTATGTTGAATTTTGGGCTTTAATCAAAGTCGACATTCATACTTTTTTGTTCATGATTATAAAGTTTGGAGTAATCATGTGATTCATGATGTGGTCTATTCTCCAAAGGTTTTCATCCCTATTGGCATTAGAATCTCCTACCACATGTGGAAGAAATGGATGGATACAAAAAGAAGTGACACTTGGAACACTACTTTTGCTACTAATTTCTATTTGTTCTTGCAAGAGTCCTATTGACAAGGTGGATAGCTCTCTAGAATCATGAAGAACTTTCTGTTGTGCAAAATAAGTTTAGAAAAGTAGGGATTTGATGTTGGATTAACTTTATGGTTTCTCGAGATATTATAGAGGATAATGTGATTACTAATCCGACAAACCTTTCTGCTTCTTGTAAATAGGTGTTGCTACACTACATAGAAATGTTGATTGATAGAATTTCTATTTGCACCAACGATAAATTAATTGACATGCATAAAGGGATTACTCACATCTACAAGTTCTACAAGAAGAAAATTGTTTCTTTATCTACCATTGTTTACAAGCTCAACCATAGGTGGAAGATGAGATTAACCTCCAAGAAATGGAGTTATAGATTTAAATTCAACTAGGATTTCACCATCTCCATCAAGCAATCAACACTTCAATGGATGATCCTCCACAATGGCATTTGGACTAGGAGCAAAGCTAGGAAATGTAACATTGAAAATGTTGAATGTTGCTTTTGTGGTAAGGAGGAGGAACTTGCCCACCGCTTCATCAACTTTGATTATGCTCAAAGGTTTTGGAACCTATTAGACAAATATGTCCAGGGTGTTTCTATGCCCAAGCTTGTTCAAGGAGATCCTACTTCATGTTTTTAGATGGATGTAGCTTGTTCTTTAGGACCTACGAAGATCACAAATTTGATGGCGAACCTAGTTGACTACAAACCAAAGATTTTATAACAATGGACAAAAAGATTATTTGTACTTTTGAAGGAAAGAGCTTGACAAAGCTTTTAATTATTGTATCAAGTGTATCAACAATATTATTGATAGTGAATCTTTTTTTTTGAAGCAATAGAAAAGAGATTAATATTAATGATGGATGTTATAAGTTTTACAAGGAGGTAAGATCCCACTATCGGGTTACATCAAACCATCCCTCAAAACCACTACATTGTCATGTGGGCACTACAAGGACACTCCTTTATACAATTGAGAGTCAAGCATAAGACTCATAAGAGAACATTGTTACTTCTATTACAAACAGAGGAGACCATAATGAAATGATCATCAGAGTAAAGGGACAACATGAACTCTCTCCACTTGTGGAGATGAAGTTTACCAAGTTCAAAGTAAATTGAGGTGTTTTTGTCCATAGCATCTTTGATGGATTTCAGGCTATGGATACTAGATTGGACCAAAATTCTTTTGAGGGAGAAAATAAAATTATTTTTACCACTAGAAAAGAAACTCCCTAGTTTTTGTTGAGTCATATTGACTAGAGGGTGTGGCTCCTCCAAGTTTTCCAAAGGACCAAGTCCATTTTATTACAACAACCAATAAGGATCTCCTTAATCCCCGGATGAGAGATGCCTTTCAACTTTAAGTAGGGTTGAAGAATATTCCAAAATTGTTTGGCATGCCATCAATTGATAAAGAGGTGGGGCAAATCCTCCTCCCTACTAAAAAAAGAAAACTTACCATCATTAATTCTTATCCTCTTAGCTCTACTCCAAGTTCAGACACCATTATGAAGAATGAGCCTCTGAAGGAGAGAGTGAGTGATGTGCATAGGAAATGCCCAAATAGATTTGAATCTATATCTACATTGTATAGTGGACCACTACAACTTCCATCTATGGTTGAGTTTGTGAATAATAATGTTCACTAGACCTTTATCTTTCTTTAACACTTTCAACATGTCAGCAACAACAGTTTGGATGATAATATTTGAGACTCTACACTCATCCAGCTTCAAGGCAAACAAATGTATGTAATTCAGCATCATCTCCATACAAGAGGAAGACAAAGGAATAAGTGAAGTGCATTGAATATCAGATCTCAACTCATCTGACTGGACAAACCAGCTCCAATCCCTAATTATACCCTTGAAGCATTTGTGTTCCTTTATGGATTGTTGTTTATTATTCCATAATGCCACCCAACCATGCCAAGGGAAGTCCTATAGGGAGAAGTTGATTTAGTTATGAAATTTTTATTAGGAGCATACAGACTTTTAACCTTCATCCATGCCTTCCAAAACCTACAAGAAAGGAATCTTCCAATAGGACAAAATTGTTTGTGAGAGATCACAATATCCCACAAATGATTATTGACTGAATCCTTGTACCCCTTTACATAAAACAAATGGATATTCCTTTTGCATAATGCAGCCCAAATGTCATGAGAATGGAGACTTTTAAGAATCCACTTGGTAGAGAGGTTTTCTGCCATCTTGATAGGCTTAATCATTCTAATTCCACCTTCCCCCTTAGGCAAACAACAAGTCTCCCAAGGAACTTTAGAGATTTTATTCACTTGATCACTTCCTCCCCATAAGAATCTTTTCACCTAAGCCAAAACCTGCTTCAATTGAGTTTTAGAAGGCATCCGACGTGACAAAAAATAGGTAATGCATGGAAACAAGTAATGTTTGAGAACAAATGACCTATGAGCAAGAGAAGAATGAGGTTCATACACTTGAAAACCTTTTTCTTGAATTTATCAAGAACTCAATCCCATCTTTGCTGGAAGGAGACTTTAAAGCCCATAGGAATCCCAAGCACCCTTAAAACAACCTCATCTTGCATAATTTGACAACCAACACTAGAAACATATTTAGTTACCAAATTACTAGAAGACTTGAAACCAATTTTATGATGAGTAATTTTTGAACCACTAGCTAAGCAACAAATGTGCATGCAGTTCAAAAAGGAAACAACAAAGATGGGGTCAGCCATAGTATCATTGACAAATATTTGAAGACCAACAGGAGAGTTAGAGTTAGGGACGTTGATACCTTTAATGTTACCACTATCCATTTCATTTTTTACCAGCCAACCTAAAGCATCACTAGCAATAGCAAAAAGAAAGGGGGCAAAGTGACAAACTTGTCCAATAGATCTACAAAGTTTGAAGGGGATAGAAAGGTGACCATTCATGGAGACCCTAGAGAAGGCATTACCAAAAAAGGTGCCAACATACTTAGTCCCAATGTCATGAAAAGATTGAAGGATGAAGTCCAACTCTATCCTATCATAAGCTTTGTCAAAATACACTTTGAAGATGTAAGAATCTTGGTTTTGCTCAATAGCATACTCTAGACCTTCCCAAATGGAGATAATAGTATAAAGGATAAACATACCCTTAAATAAAACCCTTCTTCTGAGGGAGGATGAATATATTCATGATAGGACTAAGTTTTCTAGCTAGGGAAGAGGCAAAGATCTTGTAAATAGTGCTGAGGTAGGTAATAGGTCTCCAATTGTTGATATCCTCTTTAACCCCTTTTTTGTGAATAGTTTTGATAACTCTAGTGTTAATATGGACAAGAAGAGTACCTTTTTTAGTACCTCAGACCGAATCAAGAGCAAATAAGGATTCAAGAAGGCTTTTAATTCCAAGGAAAAATCATTAAGAATCCCATCAATACCACGAGATTTACAGGGTTTCAATCTACAAATGATTTCTTTAATCTCAGTGGTAGTGACGGGTAGGTCCAAGATCGAGGTGAGGCTAGGAGAAATTGTTTTCATCCTCTTTAAGGAAATAGAAGCTTTGGCTCACTGGATATCCTCCCCCCACTTGGGAGTTCCAGAGAAAACACTAGTAAAGAAGCACACGGCCTCTTGCAAACTCTCCTCCATGTTGATAGCAGCCCCACCATCCCTCTTAGAAAGCAAGGGTATGTAGTCTTTAATTTTCTTTTTCTTCATCATGCTATATATTCACTTGACACGTCTATCCAACTTCCCATCCCAAAACTATCTTAAATAAGTGAGACATACTAGCCTCAAGATATTTCTTGTATCTCAATTTATAGCAGATATATAAGGGATTTAGAGGGCAAGGTGTCATTAAACTCTTTCAAATCCTCAAGGATTTTCTTTCTTGTATTAGCTCTCATATCTCTAGAAATATTCCTATGGTAAGTGAAAATCTTTTGAATCCCCTTAATAGCTCACCCTAAGCTCCTAGAAGGGTAGAGGCCTTGAGAGAAGCGCCAAGTGATAGCTTCCTTATATTTGCTAACAACGCTAGGGATTTTAAGTATATTAGCATCCAAATGCATCCAATTGGCTTTATAGGTGGGGAACCTTTTCTAAGAGTTAACATTAGAGGCTTATGGTAAAAAACGTCATAGTGGGGTCCGTTCTACACTTAGTCTCCCCAAACTCTTGAATGAAAGATGAATTAACATAACATCTATTGATTTGAGAAGCTAGGGCATTATTACCAGTTTGGTTATTGGACCAAGTGACTCGAGTATTAATGGAAATAACAATATGGTCTTGGTTATTGCATGAAGCAAACCAAGATGACTTCTCTTGACCATAAATGCAATTTCCTTTATTATCGTTTATGTCTAATGCTAGTGACCATATTGAAGTCCCCAATCATAAGAATTCTTATCAATATCCCCTTTGAAATCATGCTCAAAAGTTAGCATATGACCTAATAACTAATTCAAATCAGGAGTAAAATGATCCAATGAAAGTTCTGTTGATAATATGAAAGGCTTCCACTTCTCATCTCCTCTTAAACCTATAAGAATTTTTCTTACCAATTTATCTTCTTCAATGTCTTCATCAATTGCACCTAAAGAATGAGAAATGTCTTTCATTATTGTCACATAATCGGATATTGATTGTGAGGCCTTCTTCTTGAATGTGGTAAATTATGCCCATAGTGATGCCTTCCTTGACTTGGTTGTATTCTAGAAATGCTCTTCCAAAGCATTCCATATACCATTTGCACTTTCAAGTCCTATGATATGAGGAAGCAAGTAATCATTCACTACCATATAGATAATGCTCCTTGCTTGAGCATACTTCTTAAGCCAAACCTTCAAATTTGCAATCTCCTCCCTAGTTGGAATACTAGGATCTTTGAATTCTAGATTTTCTTCTTCTTCTATGATGTATCGCATCAGATCTTTGCTCATAAGATGACCAAGCTGGATAGTTTTCTCTATCCAATTTTGCAATTTGAAGGCTATGTCCCATTCTTTCTTCACTTCTACTATCAAATCTTCAGCCTTATGAGTAATGTATGTACCTTTGCTTCAAAATTTACTCCTTCTAATCCTTTTGATTTCTATTGTGTATCTTCCTTTAGCCTTTCCTTTTAACTTTATCCTTTTGAATCTTTAGATGTTGAATTTTGTATGTTCGCAATAGTCGGGGTCCTCCTTTCCTTCAATTTTGATAGAAAGTGCTCTAGTACCACTGATGGAGATGATTAATCTCCAAAAAACAAGCTATACTTGAGTTTATAATACCTCTATGTCAAGCATAGCTCCAAACCTTCACCAATTTTGGAAGTCTTTACCAAACTATAAACACTTAACTCTTCTGTGAGACATGGCTTCACTCAAGAAAATCTGCCTCACAAAACTCACATATTGACTAATGAAATGATTAAAGTTTTCTATGAAACTTTGGTACAACATTATGCTAGTGTTTGCACAACTACTCCAAGTGAAGGTTCTTCAAAAGTTACAAAACTTTAGATTTACTTCAATAAGTAAACCTATGTCTAAAAGAGGCTTTCTCTGCAAGCGACTTTTACATATGCAACTTTAAACACTTGGTTCTCTCAATCTACAACTTAGATTTTGAATGCTCATTTGTGTAAAAATTTACACTCTACACTGAGATTTGATCAAATCTTTGACCATCGAGATTGTGCCTGTTTCAGAAGTCTCTCATCACTTTTACACATATGAATATTCCCAACACTTTTATTGTTTAATAAAATGCTTTTAGACATAGATGGATTACCTTCAAACTTAGATTTTGAATGCTCATTTGTGTAAAACTTTAAACTCTACATTGAGATCTGATCAAATCTTTGACCATCGATATTGTGCATGTTTCAGAAGTCTCTCATCACTTTTACACATATGAATGTTCCTACTCACAATTCTCTCAGCTTGATTACAATTAGACTCTTAAATCTTGACCATAGATGCATCAACTATGGACTTAGACACATACAAAAGGATTTCACAATTGGATAATCACAGAAGGACAAATTGGAGAAAAATCAAGGCACAGTTCTCAAAAAGAACTTCTATTCTCTTGAACATACATCTGATGGATAATTCTCATACTTAGACTCACTTATTCATCATCTGCTCATCCTCTATTGATCTATTCTTCTTCTCTCCTATATGAAACGTCTATATGCAAGTATATATAGGTGTATATATCAAGATTTTTCACTATTAAAAAGTGTATATAAGATATTTATAAGATTAATGTACATGAGTTTGCAAACAATCTCTCTCTGAACATCTCTTACTTTATGCTTCATCCTTTCTCCTTTTTTTCATTGTTCATTCTTCAATCCTCTTTGTAATCACCAATTTATGATTTTCTTGCTCCAACAATCAGTATTCCCCCTTTACCTTGGTCATGCTCCATATAAAACCAATCATGCGAGGGAGAGAAAAAATTAAGATGAGTAAAAAGTCTAGAGCTACCAACATTAACTTCCTTTAAAGAAATAAAATCTAGGCAGAGATCAAGCTTCTACCACCAACAATGGGTACTTTTCCCTCTTACATGATAAGATAAACCTTTAGTGTTAAGAAATAATATGTTAATCGAGTCCATAAAGAAATACTGAGAAAAAAACTACAACACAAACAAGCTCAAATCGTGCAAGATTTAGAAGGTTTAAATGAAGACCCTTAAGCCCTTAATACCTCTTTTCCTTTAGTTTTACTTTGGAATTGACTCACCAATTGATTCATTTTGTTGTGTTGAGCATAAGCACTTTCTTGATTCTCATCTTCTTGGGCCATTTTCTTCATGATTTCCTTGTCTGTAGAGTTCAACTCCTTAGTAAAAACATCAATAAATTTATCAATCCTTTGATGATGAACACCTTTATTATCTAGTTTCCTGTTGGATACCACTTTCTAACTGTTGGGCTCTTCTGAAAGTTTGTCCTTAGTCATAGACACCTTCCTCAAAGAAGATCCATCTCCAACATCTATGCTCGGGTGATGATTTTCCCATTCTTCTTTTGAGCCATCATAAGAATCCACACAAGGATTGTTCAGTTCCTTGAGCAAAACATCAAAGGGGTCGGAGTTCTTACCTGCCTTCTTTTTGGGAACTTTAGGAGGCATTTTCTTATCAGTGTTATGATTGGCAGTAGAGGCATCTTGGGGAAACTCCCTTTTTTTTACTAGATGTCTTACTTCCAATAACGTCAGAAACATTCTCATACACATTAGAAGAACTCAAGGGACAATCCACATTCTCATAAACATTAGAAGAACTCAAGGCATAATCCTTAATGAGATGCCCTTGTTGATAACACTTAAAACAAGCATTAGGTAAGTTACTATAGAGAATTTTTTGTTCGTGGAGCAACACACGATCCAATTCCTTGATGCTAATAGTGGATTTGACACGTTTGGAGACGTCAAATTTCAACCATTATTTGGGGATCCCATATGGGATTAATGCTGCCCCACATGACTTCTGAGCCAACACCTTTCCAAGAATATTTCGAAATCTCTCTATCCATGGATATAAATCAATTGGCTTGTCCAAGAAGTCAACTTAGACTGGGAGTTTGGTGGATTTAGGTCCAAGAAGGTTGAGCACCACATCCTTGTTGAGATATCAAGCTTGGCATGTGATGATCGAGGATGACACTTATCAATTTTTCATTTCTCTAACATGTATAGTAGTCACACCGGTATATGTCAGGGATACTTCAATGAGCTTTATTAGATTTATCTATCGAGAGTGATGGCACATTTGTTCCATGCCAGCTCACTCATTCGTGGACATTAGGTTTTTCCTTATGTAATGATCTTTATATATTGCACTTGTTGTATTCTTTTTTTTAGGTCATTCTTGTGCATTCCTTTTTATCTAATAGAAGAAGAAGAAGATCATTCTTCCTTGTGTCAATCTGAGTGTGTGCTTCTCTTTGATTGTGAGAGTGTGTGCTCTTTTCCTTATCTCCTTCCACGTGACAATACCATCTATAGAAGGAGATGGGGATGTTCCTGATAAGCCATTGCCCTTTTGAAATCATATGCAAGACACTCTTTGATTCATCAAAGAATCATAGGAAATATCCATTAGGTACGTACTGAATTTTCTTGGCAAATACCACTCTTATTTCCCAATTCAATTTAATCCAATATTTTAGAGATTCGTGCAAGGGATGCACATCAGGACAGAGCCCTATAACCACCCTTTCAATTAGTTGATTTTTCCAACTCATGAGGGAGTTTTTATCAGTGACAAGAGAAACATCGTCTCCTACCTAATTGTCTATGTTAACATAATGTGGGTCATCCTCCATTATTTTTTTACCCTTAGGGTCAAAAACATTGCTAGGGTTAGGTTTCCTACCTTGCTGAAAGAATGACTTATTCACCATATCGGAAGCAAACTGATAATCTTTTCCCATTTCTACATAGGTCTTAATAGTAGCTTCATCTCTATTGGATTGTTCATTCTGAGGGTTGATGTTTTCCATGGCGACATCATCCGATGCTTTAGTTTGACTATCTCTTAATGCCTCATGGGAGAGACATTTCCCCTCCCTCTAGGGAATTAGACCCTTGCAGGAAACAAGCTCCTATACAAAAGAATGTCGATTTGGATATGGAGCAATATACCTTTATTTTTGAGAAGCAAAGCCCAAATAATAGTGAAGTTAATTTAGTTTTATGTTAAGAATTATAAATCTTGGAACAATAACCATTTGTGGGAGATACAGATTTAAGGCAATCTGGGCCTTCCCATACAATCTTAAACATTCCTTCTTGGAATGGTTGATTCTGCATAATGGGTTTTGGATTGGAATCAAGGCAAGGAAGGTTAATGGAAGTAATGGAAACTGTGCAATGTGTAGCAGGGAAGAGGAATCGGCCCAGCTATTCATAAACTGCTGGCATGCCAAGAGGTTCTGGCAGGTTTTGGCCCCCATTTTGAAGTTCAAGAATCTGCCTCAACTTGGTATCAAAGAAGTTATTCTTGGCTGGTGTAACAAACTAGATCTGGTGTTATGGCATTTATGGAGAGGTCACATCCATTGGCACATTTCGTTGTAGGAATCAAAGACATTTTAATAGTGGGAAAAAGAACTTCTTGTTTCCTCTCAGAAAAGCTCTTCTTGTCTCTGGCTAGGAAAGTCTCCTATCTATAAACAGGCTTCCTCAAAAAGTAAATGTTGTCCTTAAGAACTATCCTCCCAACAAATGGAGAGATATTCTTCTCTCTTAGTACTCTAGTGATAGATTCCTCATGGTATTTTGTATTAAGGACTCATGATCTGTACGGTTGCTAGGGGTTAGTCTTGTTTACTCCCCTTCTTTTTGCTTGGTGGGATCATTGCTTCCTTGTAAACATTGTATTTTCCCATTAATTAACTTTCCTTTCTTGTTTTCTCTAAAAATATATATATATACATTTACTTTGCATGAGAAGCTCAGAGCACAGGACAAGGGCTGAGGCCTCAAGGGCCCTCGATAAGATGCATAAACATACCCCTAGTTAATTGATTCGCAGAGCTCAATGCTTAGGGTTTAAGCAGCTATCCACCAGAGATCCAAACACATCAAATTTTAGTGTTAATAGTGACTTTAGGATTAATGAGTTGTTGCACAATGTGAATCCGAACAAATGGAGAAATGACAACCAGTCCAGACACCCTTGTGGAGGATGAGCCAATTAAGAGTGGATTGTTTGTTGGACATAGAGAAGGCCCAAGCACACTGAAACCTATACTTCCATTGAAGGTGGGTCCATTGAATATCCCATTTCTTGTTCAGTTTTCCAGAGATCTCCTTAATGCTTCTGACTCTTCTCCTGTAGGAACAAAACATATCCTCAGCCAAGTCATGGAGAGTGATCTTTTTCTTCCATAAGTTGGCCTCCATCTTTTCCAGCAGCTGCTCTTTCTGATCCTGGACTCTGCAAGCTATGTGGTAAAGAAGAGGACTTGAATCATCTATTTATCAAGTGTAAATTTGCTGTCAAATACTGGGAGGGTATCTAGTCCTTCTGTCAGATTCAGGGTCTCAAAATTCCCAGCTGTAAAGACATTTTGCTTGGTGAATCTTGTGGCATGGACATCCTTTTGTGGCAGATTATCAGAAACCACCTCTTTTGGTCTATTTGGAAGAATAGGAATTATGCCATCTTTAGAAAAAATTGTAAAGATCACTTTTACTCCTGTCTCATAGGGTTGAAGAAAATCCTTAGTTACTACCATACCTCTTGTCAGAGCTCGAATATTGTCCATTTGTGCCCCTTTAAGATCATGAAGAATAATCGGTACAATGTTTGGAAAGACAAACTCCTGCTTATGTATTCAAAACCCAGGTGTGACATGATCACTTACCTTGATGATTATGTCAGTCACTATCTCAAGTGAGGTCTTCCCCTCTCTCCTGAGATGTGTTCGTCTAAGGTTGTAATTTTTTGATATCATCAATTTTATTCTTCCCGTTTTCTCAAAAAAAAAAAAAAAAAAAACAAATGGAGAAATGTTCTCCTTCCTTTTGTATTCTGACCTAAGATTTGTCATGGCTCACTCTTTATTAGGAGTTTGTAGTTTGGCTTGACTTACCTTCGACTGTTTTTGAGCATGTATTGATTGTCCTCGTGGGGGCCTGCCCCATGCCCCATACACATTAGTATCATTTCACCGTTAATACATTTTTTAACTTTGTTTTTTTCTTTATAAAAAGACTGTCATATGACATTTTGTCCTGGACGTGAAATTTAGGCCCTGCTTGGAATCAGCGAGTGGAAGACGAATAATTCCATGTGGATACCTTTTTCTGCAGTAACCCGCTCTAACCTCTGTAAAATTCCGCTAGCACCCAAAAAGAGCCACAGTGCCATTGCGCCTTTTCTTTGGAAAAACAGAAATGCAACGACGCTCATCAGATAGCGAATATCTGGTCTGGCGAGCCTCAGTGAGCCCTTTCTGCATCAAAGCGCAAAGAGTTGCACTTTAACCTTTCTTCCCTCATAATGTGTTCAGTACATTCGAAAAAGATGTGCACTGCTGATATGGCGATGGCCATTGGATTCATGAATATCTAGTCTGGCGTAGCTCAGTAACACCTTTCTGTATTAAAGCGCAAGGAGTTGGCTTTACTCTTTTTTCGCTCATTATGTGTTAAGCACATGCGACAAGACGTTTGCAGTGAAGGCGATACCGTTTTCTCCTTTTTAACTTCCCATCATCCCATGGCTGGGATTCTGGGAATCGTTTCCAAGTCCCGGTTCTTTATGACAGCTGGTCTCTTATCGTCATCGATCGATGCTCACCTACACGCAATCAGCGAAAGTAAGATGCTGCTGAATTCCATTACATGGAATACCTTTTCTGTGTTCGTCCGTGACACCGCGTCTCGTCGAACAAAGAGCGTAAACTGCATGTGGCTATGGCAGACGTAAAAGTGTCTCTTTTGGACTGTTCTCACCTAAAGAAACATTGATTGTCTTGTGTTTGCATCAGGAGTCAGGACTCAGGCATCAGGAGTCAGGACTCAGGAGGGAGAGTGTTTCGCCTTTCTATAATTAGGAAAACTAACTTTACAGATTTGGAAATTGGTACTCGTGAGTCGTGACTAGGCTTGAGCTTCTCCACTCTCTTGAGGAGATTTTTTCTTGAGACAATACTAAAATATGTATTTGTATTCTTTTCCTGCACTAATTTTAATTTTCAAAAACAAAAAGAAATGATGGTGACCTTTTTTCTTTTTTTTTTTTGAAAAGGACAAGGAAGAAAATTAAATTAAGAGTAAAATACAGCTCACAAAGTGGGAGCTTCCCATAAGAAAGGGGAGATAGATAACAATGAAGAGTCCAAAAACTCCATAATTTTTAGTCTCTTGCGAGAGTGAAAAAACTTGGAGAAGCTTGTAGGAGGTAGAAAAGTGTGCTTCAAAACGACGAAGTTTGGTCTAGCCAACCGGCACAAGACCAACCCTTGAGCTTATGGAGACTCAAATAGACCTTATAGGCATGTTATAGTGCAAAGAAATGCACTATGTACTTTGGAGCATCAAGGAGAATGAGTCGATACAAAACAGATAGGTTCACGGGTCGACTAGCTCAAAAAACTTACGATCTATGGAAGGATCAATGAACTTCAAATGCCCATAGCGACTAGCGTGATTACAATTAGAAAAAATCCTTTTATGGGAGTGATACACATAGGGTTGAGTGTATAGAAAGCACAAAAGTATAAGGAATAAGCAAAATATGCTATAGGAATTAATCAGACACTCAATAGTGGTACTTCCTATTTTTCAAGAATACATAGAGATTGACCCTGAGACCGAAAAAACTCAACCAACACAAATTCGTGGGATTTAGGCTCTGTCTTTCTACTTTTACATGTGTAAAGATCAAGGCTTTTACAATGGTAAAAGATCCGTGAAAAAATCTTTTTAAAAAATACAATAAGTGAGCATAAGAAAAAAAAACTCTCCAACGGATATTCTTTCGACGCGATAGCCTTTGATGTAGATCAAATACACCTCAAACATAGTGTAAGCTTGATGTTCCAACAACTCCCCCTCAAGCTAAAGTATGATTGAGTCTTCATTCTCTGATAGGTCTTGCTATAGCTTTGAATCTACAAAGCTTTATTCTATCAAGTGCCTGCATCATCATATCTGCTACTTGCGTTTCAGTAGGAGCAAAAGAAATGTCAATCTCCTTTGCCATGAGCTTCTCCCTGATGAAGTGGTAATGAACCTCTATATGTTTGGTTCTTGCATGGGAAATAGGGTTTGCCACTAGATGCATGGAACTTACATTATCTCCAAATATGTGAGGTTTGGAACTCACAAGTCCCAAATCTGTATACAATGCATTTAACCATATTGCCTCTTGAGTTGCTATGGTCAAGCCTCTGTACTCTGCTTCTGTCGAGGATAAAGCAACTGTTGGTTGCTTCTTGGAACTCCATGACACTAGCTTCGAAACTGCAAATGCTAAGTAACCAAAAGTAGTTCTTCTATTATTCTTAGCACCTGCCCAATCTGCATCTGAATAGATTTTGATATCCAAATCTGAAGAGTAAGGATAGAATATACCTTCGTTGATTGCACCTTTGAGATACTTCAGTACTCTCTTAGTTGCATCCATGTGTGGTCTTCTTGGCGAGTGCATAAATTGACTAAGCACTCCCACACTATATGAGATGTATGCCCTTGTATGAGTAGCATATATCAAGCTACCTACCAAGCTTTGATACTCTTTAATGTCTTCAATTTTCTCACCTTCATAAACACTAAGTTCATGATTCATCTCCAAAGGTGTACCTGCAAGTTTAGTGTTCTCCATTTTGAACTTGAGAAGTAGATCTTGAATGTATCTTCTCTGAGTCAAATACATTCCTTCATCTATGTATATCACCTGCATACCTAGGAAATATGTGAGATCACCTAAGTCATTGATTTTGAACTCCTCTTGCATGTGTCTCTTGATCCTTTGAATGCCATTTAGATCATCACCTGTCACAATAATATCATCTACATATACACATAGTTAGATAACCTCATAGTGATCCCTTTTGATGAATAGAGAAGGATCTGAGTTGCTTGGTCTAAACCCTTGATCTTGAAGGTATATAATCAACATGTAATTCCATGCTCTAGGAGCTTGTTTCAATCCATACAATGCTTTCGTAAGTTTGCAAACATAAGATGGATGATTAGGGTCTTCAAAACCTGGTGGTTGTGACATGTATACCTCTTCACTTATCCAACCATTTAAGAATGCATTTTTCACATCAAGTTGGAGGAGTCTCCAATTCCTTGCAACAGTTACACTTATCAATGTCCTGATTGTAGTCATCTTTGCAACTGGTGAGAATGTTTCCTCATAGTCTATACCATGCATTTGAGAGCATCCTTTGGCAACTAATCTTGCCTTGTACCTGCAAACTGATCCATCTAAAATTCCCTTGTACCTGCAAACTGATCCATCTAAAATTCTTTTAACTATACACCCATTTGCAACCAATTACCTTTTGATTCGCTGACATTTGAACCAAATCCCAAGTATCCATCTCCTTCAATGAATCTATTTCTTCTTTCATGACCTTTTCCTAATTAGGGTTTCCCTTTGCCTCTTCATAGGTTGAGGTTTCCTCTGAAATAGAGTCTTTTGCCAAGTAGATTGAATGCTTCATAACAAATGTGGAATCATATCCATACCTTTCTGTTTGTTTCTTCTCTCTTGTTGATCTTCTAGATGCTTTTTTGGAGCATTCTCCAACCTCTTGTATCTTTGTTTTGCCTCTTGACTTCCATAGTTTGTAATCCTTTTCTCTTTCATCTTGGTCATCATCTGTATCACTTCTTGGATCCTGGACCTATGTATCATGCTTGCTTCCTAATTGATGAGAATTAGAATCAAGATCATATGGTAGAGTTACCTTTTGTTTGTCTTCATCATACCAAGATCTGTGTTCTTCAAACACAACATCTCTACTTGTGGTTAATTGCTTGGTTGAAGGATTATAGAACCTGAAAATGGCCTGTGCCCATAGATAATGTGGCAACTTCTTCTCTTCAAGCATTGTTCGAGCTCATCCAACCAATGTCTTGCTTCTCCTCTCTACAATTCCATTTAGTTGAGGAGAGTACCTGGTACTCACTTCCCTTTTGATACCTTTATCCTGCAAGAACTCATCAAACTCTTTGGAGAAGTATTCTCCCCCTCCATCAGATCTGAGCTTCTTGATTGATCTACCTATATGATTCTCCACATGTGCTAGATACTTTTTGAAGCAATCAAACACTTCATTCTTACTCTTGATAAAGTAAAGAATAGTCCATCTACTATGATCCTCAATAAATGAGACATAATACCTTGATCCTGCAAATAAAGGCTCTTGACTTGGTCCCCATACATTTGTATGTACTAAGTCCAATGAGTTGTTGTGGATGTAGCCTTTGTGGTTGAATGGTTGTCTTTGTGCCTTCCCAATCTGCATGCATCACACTTGTTGATCATGTGTTGTTTTGATATGTTCCGCAGTCCTAGAACACTTTGATCCCTGCATATATCCTTCAAGGTTCTTTCATTCACATGAGCAAGTCTCTTATGCCACACTTCAAGCTCACTTAGGGTTTGAGACCCAAAATTGGATAGAGCTATGTTCTTGGTTTTTCCTACTTCACCTCTGGCTATCTTCTTGAAGCCTTGACATGCATCGTCTATAAAAGCTCCATGTTGGGTGAACCTAACTTGCAAGCCTTTTTCAACTATTTGGCCTACACTTATTAGGTTTCTAGTGATAGTGGGTACATAGAGAACCTTACTTAGAATGTTTGTCCTACCATTGGAAGCTTTGACATTACCAATCTTCTCCACATTGTGCTTCGTATCATCCTCTGTTTGTACTTCATGTCTATGCTTTGGACTTTCCAAATTAGATAGAAGAGCAATGTTGCCTGCAACATGATTTGAACATCCTGAATCTATGTAGAAAAAATGATCATCTTCTTTACCTTCTTTGTGGCTTAGATTCATGAGAAGCAATGAGTCTTCATGTGCTTCATCTTCTGAATAATGTTTGTAGTCCCTTCTATTACAACTTCTATTGTTATTGTTGAAGTTGTGTCCACCTCTGCCTCTATTGCTGCCATATCCACCTCTTCCACTTCCTTTCTGGGTCTTCCCATTGAACCAGCAATTCTAAGTGGTGTGGTTGGTCTTATCGCAGATGGCACAAGGTTGAACATTCTGACTTTTGGCTTTGTCTTGCTTTGGTCCTTTCTTATTCCCTTTCCACTTGCTTTTTCTTGCAAAGTTGGCTTGGGAAGTCTTATCTTCATCTTCTTCCTTCATCTTGCCTTTCTGCTTCTTATCCTTCTTATCTACATATAGAGCACTAGTTGAATTACCATGATAGAAGTTACCTTCCTTTATGCAATTGTTGGCCTCTTGATTGAAGAGTTGTCCAAGAAAGATGTTGAAGTCTAGAGTTTGCACATCCATGATGAGATCATAAGCCGTCACGAAGGATTACCATTACTTATGACTTCGAATGTCATTGAGAATTTGCCTCATGATAGCCTCTTCTTCAATCAGCTCTCCAATGGATGCTAACTGATCCACAACCTCCTTGACCTTGATAACAAACTCTGTGATAGTTTATGTCACTTTAGCATAATGGCAAGTACCAACGTGAGGAGATCCACCTCATAATTCTCAATCCGTGAAGACGTGAGCACTAGTATGAGGACTATGAGCAAGTGATGGCACAAGTGCATGAGTGAGAAGCACACTAGCATGCACACACATACACACATAGGCGCACACACAACAAGAGCAAAGAGAGGAACAAAGAAGTAACTTCCATTACAAAAGAGTTCTCATACAAAGCTCAAATCTACAACAAGCTAACCTAAAAAATGAGCTCTCTAGCTCTTTTTATAGTTTTTGACTAGCTTTTGGCCCTGTCAAGACCTAGTGTCCGGCTTAGTTAGAAATAAGGTTCTAGGGCTTATTTGAGGGCTTAAACGAAGTCTAAAAATTATGAAAATTGGTATATAGCTACTTCTAATAATCCTCAAGCTCAAGGACTCCTCAGCTTGCACAAAATGGAGTAGGAATAACAAAAAATGATATTTACAATGGTGAGAAGTGACCAAAATCACTATTTGGGAAATATTGCTTCATGAAAAATTATAGGGCCTATTTATTGGATCTGCATTGACGGCTTTGCCTACTTGGTCCTCCTCATTGCTCTGACTCTTTTCATTGACTTCCTTGTCTTGTAAGTCCTTGAGTGCCCTGACTGTTACTAACACCCCCCTCTCTCGCGTCTGTCGTCCCTAAGAGACATTTGTTGTTGGGAATGCTGGATGTAATATTCCACAATGTGAGTGGCAAGCTGATGTTCTTGAATCCGTAGTCCTCTGGCCAAGTCGTTCATCATGCGATCCCAATCAATTGGACCTCGGATGTCGAGATGTGGCAGACGTAACTGATCTACATGGATAGCTTGTTCCACCTTGAAGAGATGTAGCAAATGTGTTGGTCTGGGAATGAAAATTTTGGAATGATATTCCCCAAACCGGGTGGAGAGCATTTTTTCGAAAGTCTTCTTGTAGCAAGTAGGCAGGTAGATACATGCGTACCATGCAAAAATTATGTTTACGAAAGGGGTCTGGCTGATGTCATAGACTAAATCCTTGTTACCTTGAGAAAATCTAGGCACGGAGATGTATAGATCCTGGACCTTTCGAAAGTTTTTGAAGACGATTGTCATGAGCTCAAATATTTTCATACATATCTTTGCTGCTATGTTGGGCACATTCTTGACGCTTGTAGACCAGTGTCGAATGGTGGATATCATGTATGCTACGGTTGGGGGTCCTTGAGGTGGAGCAAAATATGGATAGTTGACCCAGGTAGAGCATTCTTTACTGCTGTGCACTTTGATTGCAAAATCTTGCCATGATCTATGACGGACCATTGGGCAATCGCATGGGTTATACTTGATATACAGTGGCATGATGGCCCAAGTGCTCATCATCTCAGGGTAGTCAGTTAGTGGTCATTCATGCCAATTAGGTTGGAAGATCGAGCCAGCGCGTGCATTTTCTAGTAAGTCATCTGGCTCAAATTGACTGGAAAATGTGGGCTCCTTCCCTGTATGTCATTTAATTTCTGCATTATAGTCATGGAGCAAGACATAGTAAGGCATGTATTGCGGTTTTGATGTTGTGATCAACCGTCGGTGGGATAGGTGCTAAAACTAAGAAGATTTAAGAACAGTTTCTTCCATATTTATGAGGGATTGAATTTGCACTGTGACATGATCCTCGTGTGTTTATCCCACTTTCTCAACCTGTTTGAGCCAATCTGGAATTCCAATTTCCAAAGTGTCCCATCCCTCCTCGGTAACTCGGCTGCCGGTTACTGGCATCGGCTCATATGGTTCTTCGTAGCTTTCATCGATAGGAATTTCCACCACTATATCAGGTTCTGTTTCTTCAACTGGAGAGGGTGGCCTTTCATATGGTAAGGGACGTGCCTATAGTTCTGCCATCTGCTTTCGGAGGGTCTCTAATTCTTCTGTAGATTGTTGCGAGATTACTGGCTCCTGTTGAGCTGTGTTGGCACTCACTAGCTGCTTCTTTAGGTCAACACATTCAGATTCTAACTTTTCATATGACTCCAAAAAATTTGCATGCTCCTCAAGTAAGATCTCAATGTCTTCAGATGGGACTGCTCTATACTTTGTAGGACTAATGTCGGCTCCCAAAATTGTCTGCTCCCATCTGAATGTCTTCAGATGGGACAGCTCTATACTTTGTAGGACTAATGTCTGTTCCTTCCATAGCTACTTCAAAATTTTCTTGGTTGTGTTGCTGAAGCCGCTGATTCTCTTCTAAGGCTGCTCCTATGTGCTTCCATAGTAGCCGGAGATCACGTCTCAGTGTAGTGTTGGATAGCATCTATGCTTGGAGCACAGTTTCTAGATCCTTGACTACTTTATCATCCACCATACATATCTTTGACTCCAATTTAGTGTGAGCGTGTTGTAAAGTAGTATGTTATGCTAGGAATGTTTGGTAATCAACTTCTAAGATGTGGACTCTAGCCTAAAGGCGCTGAGATTCTGCCTAGAAGGCAACGATGCGCTCTTCCAATTGGTGTTATTCTTGTTGTAATTGATGTGCACACTGAAGTAAGGTATTAAATGTACTATTTACATTATGAGATGCAAGGGGAGGAGTTTGGAATGTAGCAGAAGTGGGAATGGGAAGGGGGGTAGTGAATGCTGTGTCTTCCAACGAGGTGGTGAATGGTGAGGTGGGGGTAGGGGAGTGGGTGATGATGGAATTATAGGGAGAGGTGTTGTGGGTGGTAAAATGCCCATGGGGTCGCATAGTGTGGTGCGTGCAGGGGTTGCTATGTAAGTGGGTATGGTAGGTGAAGTGAGTGTGGTGTCTATGTAGATTGATGTTGTTGCAAGCATCTGTGAACCATGCATCTGAGACACTAGTGTGAATGTACTATTCCATGAAAGATAGGTATTGGGGTGGGGTGATTGGGGTGAGTGAGGTGTAGGGAGCGAATGGAAATTATGGGTGATGGGATAGGGGTACATGCAATGGGGGATAAGCTGGGAAACAAAGGATTCCAACAATACTCAGGATTATGGGGTCGCTGTTGAAGCTCAAGGCCAAGGATAAAGCATGGAAGCGCTTCAAGGAAGTGGACACACAAGAAGAAGGAGCAAGTAGGGAGCTCCAAGAAGCACCTATCAAATTTTCAGAAGAAATCCCTATAAAAATAGTGATTTTTATCACTAAAAACCATTGTAAATACTATTATCCATTTTTGTAACTCCATTTTTTTCAAGTCGAGGAGTCCTCAAGCTTGCTGAGTATTAGAACTATCATCCTGCCAATTTTCATAATTTTTAGACTCCGTTTGAGCTCTGAAATAAGCCTTGGAACCTAATTTTTAACTAGTCTGGACATTAGGTCTGGACAGGGTCAAAACCTCTGAAAAAACTATAAAAAGGGCTGGAGAGCTCATTTTTGGGGTTAGCTTGTTGTAGTTTTCAGCTTTGTAAGAGATTTCGTTTGTAATCGAAGCTTTCCATTGTTCCACTCTTTGCTCTTACCTTGTGCGCATGTGTGTATGTGTGTGCATGCTTGTGTGCTTTCACTCACGCACTTGTGCTATCACTTGCTCACGTTCTTCATACCGGTCCTCACGTCTCCACGGATTGACATTTATGAGGTGTATCTCCTCACGTTGGTACTTGCCATTGTGCTAGAGTGACACCAATTTTGGCATCATTGCCGGGGAGAGAGCTTGGAGGACGCGCGTGTGATGGTAACGTAGAGTAGCGACGTTGGAAGGTAAAAAAAATCACCATTTTCAGTTCAGTTTCTGAGTTTTTCTCCTTCTTTATCTTCATCATCATCACCATCTTCTCCCACCTTCATCTTCTCTGATTTTTTTCATTTTCGAGTGTACGTTCACTTCGTATTTCACTTGCGGCTGTGAGGAATAAGTGCAGAGGGTGGTCAGAGCATAAGCGCTAAAGAAATGTGCTTGAAAACCTCTCAAAACTTCAGAAATCTGATTCAGTATCGCGGCATAACAAGAACAACGGCTGGTATCGCACAGGTGGTATAGCTAGTTTGGAGATAGATTTTTGCATCTACAGGCTGATAGGAGTGACAAGGAGGACACAAGGTACTCATATTTGCAAAATTTTTTGAATTTGGGTGTGAAAATCTCCAAGTATCATGTCCGGTTGACTTTTGGTATCGCGATACCAGAACTCCCGTGTATCGTGATACTTGTTGAGGTATCGTATCATGCATGCCCACTTGAGGTATCGCGATATCATTGTGGTATCGTATCGTCAAGTGCTGGCATCGCGATCGTGGTCGCCGCGATGGTATCGTATCGTTGTCCACCTCGTATCGTATCGTGTCGGTCTTGGTATCGTATCGTTGAGCGTGCAGTATCGTATCGCCTCTTGTCTTAGTATCGTATCGTCTATATATTGGTATCGTATCGAGAGGTTGATATCGTATCGCCAACTAGTCCAGTATCGTATCGAGCATTGAGTGGTATCATATCGTGCATTTAGTATCATATCGCCTCTTGTTTTGGTATCATATCGTCTGATTCCTTGGTATCGTATCGTCCAAAGATTCCGTATCGTATCGTCTGATTTCTGGTACCGTGTCGCGGGGTCAAGTGGTATCGTATCGCTTGCAATTAGGTATCGTATCATCCTAAGAATTCACTGATATCGTATCGTGGGCCAACCAAGTATCGTATCGTGAGCTATTCTGGTATCGTATCGTGAGGGTGGTATCGTGATCGTGCAACTCAGAGGTATCGTATGGTGACCATTTCTAGCATCGTATCGTGGAAGCTGGTATCGTGATCGTAGTCATCCCAATGGTATCCTATCGTTTAGGTGGTATCATCTGTAGTAGTATCGTGTAGAGTGAAGGTATCGTATCGTGAAAATCTGGTATCATCTCGCCTGTCCTGAGTTCTTAGAGAGGTCCTGTTTCCCTGTTTTAAACCCCAGAACCCTAAAATGGCATAACTTTCTCATACGAAATCTGTTTGTTGTGATTTTGGTTTTGTTGGAAAGCCCGTGGGGAAGTTGACCCTCAGGGAAACTAGAAAACCAAGGAGTTCCAAAGGATTTTGAGCAATATAAGAGAACTTTGGGACTAGAAGTCAAGGCTTATGAACCTGAGATCTGGCAGACACTTAGGCAAGGATAGACAAAGCATTAGATCATCTGAGGCTAGTGTCAACCATACAGCTAGGTTTTGGGCACAACAACTTAGTGGTTATCCCTACACACTAAGTTCTGACACAAGTGATTCAGAAATGTCTTTTAGCATGGAAAGACCCACACGTAACTCAGGTACTACTTATTTACAAACACCAAAAGGTCCCTATAAGACGCAATTGGAGTATATCAGGACCAACCAATTAGGTGCTTGCATCTATGAGGATGGTCTAAGACGATCGGTTTTCCAACTCAAAAATCCTGATCAACCCTTTGGACTTGAACACCCAGTGGTCAAGTTCGAAGAGGGTGCATACATTGATAAGGAAGGAACCATGTATGTGGTTACCCGCCTACTAGACAGGAGAGATGAGTTGGGAAACATCATTCCTCAGAACGAGATAGGAGACCTAGAGCAAGGAGACCTAGGATAAGAACCCAAGACCCCTAGAGGTAAGTGAGTCTTGACTAGAGTGATCACTCCAGAATGGATTTCCCAAGACAACAAAAGCATAGAGCTATTCATGAATAGAGAAACGGAGGAAGGCTTTTGGAGATTCAAGCCAGATCAACCGAGCCCAATAGCCACTATCTACGAGCTCAAGGATCCGGAGACACCAGGCAAAGTTGTCTATCTAGATCACACGTCAGAGAAGGTGTTCTTGGTAACAGAGCAAGATAGGCATGCATACACCTGGCAAGGTGAATCAATTTTCCCTCCACTAAGATCTAGTGTTTCCCATGGCCTCCAAGGAGTAGGATCATCCAAGGTTCATGAAACCTAGAGGGAAAGAACTAAAGAGAGACCAGAGGTGAGCTTTGCAAACACTGTGGGCAGAGACAGATTAGGACATGAAGGTGGAAGACCCAAAAGGGAGAGACATATGGCTCATAGGCATCAAAGAGATGAATAGGAGTTTCCATTGCCGAGACCCCGACAGCACTCAAGAACCCTTAGACCCTCTCAAGTGGTTAAGGCAATGAAGAACTATTTTGACGGGTTCGGAGACCCTTATGATCATGTGGCTGAGTTCAAACAAGTGCTAAGAGCTGAACAGGTTGAGGACTTGTTCACACAGTTTGAGGCATTTGGTTTGACTCTTAAGGGTACTGCCTTAGCTTGGTTTCAACCCCTGAAGAGTCGCAACTATCGAGAGATAGGCCAGCTGCTAGAGGAATTCATTGTAGAATTTTCCAAGAGTGGTATTAGGCATAACACATCATCCTTGATCCACAGCTTCAAGCAGACACCCCAAGAAACAGTGCAACTTGCAGGAAGAAGGTTTAGACAGTACTTGGAAAGATGCCTTGTCCCGAATTACCCACAACCGCCAAACAAGTGGCCTTGTTTTTAGATGGAGTACTGAGCACAAAGTTAAGGTCATATGTGTACTTAAATCCATAGAAGAGTGTGTGCGCATGTGCATTGACATAGAAGACAACTTGGGTGAGGAGTTAGGACTATCCAAAGTCTATAAAGATTCTGACAGTTCTACTAGTCATACCTCTAGAGCCTCCAATGAGATAGATGAGATAGCTGAGCAGGTGGCCAAAAAGCTAGGAGTTCAAAATAGGCAAATGCCAAGGGTCACCTCATTGAAGCGATGTTATATATGTGGAGGAGATCACATGGACAATGTCTGCCCAATGATGGATCAACCCCAAGGAAACCCTAATGCTCTATATTGTACTATTGAGAGGAAATACACAAATCATATGGCTCAAGATTGTCCCTATAACAGGCAGGCTATTAGACAAAATTATCAAAAACCTTACCAATAGGGTAGGTATCAGAACCAGTACCAACAGCCATATTATAGGCCACAACAACAATATCAACCTCAATACCAACATCAATATCAGACACCAAAAAGGCCACAGCGAGTCCTGGGAAACCAACCACCAGCTCCTGCCAATGTGATCCCAGTGAAGTATGCAGTGGCAGAGGAAAACCCTAATAGAGCATTGGTGCCACTAACCCCATTGGTCTCAAAAAATGACTCTCATGCTCATGGTTCAGACTAGTTCCATGACGATAGTTCACAAGCTTATTACATAGATTCACCTCAGCAAAGTGAAACTTCTCCATATCAATATGAGGCATCACCCATGGAACAAAATTGGGAGCTAGAATACTCCAATGTCATGTATACAAATCCAAATCCTAGGCCCCAAGACAAGTAAGACCACAAGCCCCTAGAGGACCATGCTTTGGATGTCAGGGCGACCATTTCATTAGTGAATGTCCCGATCAATCGAGGCTTGGACAAGGACAAAACATCACAATACAAGGCTTTTGTCCTGAGTGTGGCAAGGAACATCTTCCTAGAGAGTGCCCTAGAAATCCCTCTAGTGTGCCTAAGGTTACACCTATCAATGTGGTACGTTTAGTGGCAGATTCAAGTTCAAGTAGCAGTAATGTGGCTCTTGTACAGGCAGTTACTAGGGCAAGGGCTGCACAACAAGCAAAACCATCTGAGCAATCAGAGTCAAGTGAGTCAGGAGAGCCTAGTAAGAGGAAACCAAGAACATGGAATGATACCAGAGAGAAGGCTAATCGCAAATGAAAAAAAAAGATATCCGAGCTAGAAGAAAGCCTAAGGGATACCAAAACAAAAATAGAAGACATTGCATCTCAAAGCCCCTCACATGCCGAAGCTCCATTGACTCTACCTCATCCCACCCCATCAGCCATTGTAAATAGACCGCAACCAGGGTCTGTTCTTGCAGGTCCAACCCCAGAAGGCTTGGACATGATGTTCAAGGCCTACCAGGCTCGACTGCAAGAAGGACCAATAGCTGCAAACTTGGACAAGAGTTACCCTAGAGCAGATTTAGAGATTGAACGGACAAAAATGTGCATGAAAATGGTAGAAGTAGCTCAAGCTATGCTCAAGACTAGTCAAAAGTTCAATCAAACGAACTCTGTCAAACTGAATTTGCATTTCGAGGGCTTACTAGAAAGATTAGAGCAGTTGGTAAACAAGCCACAAGTTTTTTTACCTGCACAGGCTCAACCAGTTATTGAGAGAGGAAGCTCACCACCAATGGGAGCTTATGTTCCTAATTCCACGGATGCCGGAATACCTCCTTCAATTCAACAATATTCTCAAGAGTTCTTGCAGGAAATACAAGAAGATAAATAGGCCAAGGAGAAGGGTAACTTCCCTCCTATTCCTGAGATTCATGATCTTCATGATCAATTTCCCCAAGACATTCCGTCTATCTATGGAGATCAAACAGAGCAACAAGAAGATGAGAGATTAGATTTTGAATCTAATTCTTTACAGGAGTTGCCACAATTCACAAGTCCATGGGAATCTGAATCTCTTCAGATCAAAGCTCCCATAATATTGGTAAGGAATGAAGACTCAATCGTTCCAAGAAACACTCACGTCGTGAAGAACACTAAGGTTCAGTGTCATCTCACTGTGGAAGAGCTGCTCAAAGCAAAACCCGAGCTATGGAATCATGTGAAGGATCAGGTTCCAGAACTTGATTCCAATATGCCAAAAGTAGGCTCTAAGCTAAAGGTTCCAGAGATACCTCTTGATAAAATAGGAGACATGAGCGAAGGTGAAGAAGGTAATACTTATCTTCCAATCACCTATCAAGGTTACACAACCAAAGCAATCGTAGATTCAGGTGCTGGTGTTGCTATTGCGACCACCTCCTTGTGGAAGCGATGGGGCAAACCCACATTAACACCAACAAGAATGAAGCTTCAAATGGAAGATGGTCATTTTGAAAGACCTCTAGGATTGCTTGAAGGGATAACTCTAACCACTTGTGGTGTAGAGTTTGAACACACATTTGCTATATGTGACTTTGAGAAAAATAATGTCTACGGGATGATCCTAGGAAGACCCTTCCTACGACAGTTGCAAATTATACAAGATTGGGGAACCAACTCCTTGTACTTACAACACTTAGGGGTCATGACCAACGTCAATTTGAAGGATTACACCCCTATAGTGGAATCCTATCCACAAAGCAAAAGAAGATTCTATCTCTGTGCATTCTGGAAGTTCACCTGATCCATCCTCGCTGCATGAAGATACTCACTTGTGGATGTGCAAGGTCATAGAGGAAGAGGAAAAGCATCTAAAAGCAAGAGAAGAAAGAACTCCCCCAAGAGATAGACAAGTTAAAGACCTAGCCTATACACCGATGATATTTCCAGATGAGGAATTTGAGCCTCATGGTTGGGCAGAAATTTTAGCTACCATGGACATTGCAGTCAATGAAGAACAATGGACCCCTCACTGTGATGAGGAAGGTTATGATATTTCAGTGTTCATGTGTCAGCCCTTATTGGAAGAGTGTGATCCTAGTGAGGTCATAGAAGAAGAAGAGAATGACGATGATCTAGAATCCATTGTGATGGATACTTACTTTGAATCAGAGGAGCACTATTTAGAAGACATAGGAGTGTTAACCCAAAAAGAAGAAGAACCTCTCACAAGTATTAAAACTGTGAATTCAAAGGATGGAAGTGAGGGTAGTCAAAAGAAAAAGAAAAGAAAAGCAGTGAAACAAGACGAGGACGAATCATTGTTTGAAGTACCAGAAAATTTCAAGAAATATGACGTGGAGGACCGGAAAATTTTGGTACGAATGCCGAAGAGAGAGGCCATCATAGGAGAATCATATGATAATAAAGAAAAGACCAAAAAAATTGTTGTAACCATTGAAGAGAATGAAGAACGATGTACATACATAGGAGATGACCTAAGTGCAAAAGAAGAAGCAGAGCTTATAGCTCTATTAAGGGAATATAGGGACGTGTTTTCATGGCACTATAAAGATTTGAAGGGAGTAGATCCATGAATTTGCTCTCATACGATCCCCATGACTGCTGATGCCAAACCCACCAAACAAAAGCCCTACACATATAATGACACTTATGCAGCTAAAATAAAAGAAGAAATTGATAGGCTAATTGAAGCTGGATTCATCTATGAGATTGAGCATACTGAATGGGTGTCCCCCATTGTAGTGGTGCCCAAGAAGAATGGAAAATTGCGAGTGTGTATTAACCTTAAAAACGTTAATGCTGCCATGATTCGAGATAGTTATCCACTTCCAATCACAGAACATTTATTGGATCATGTTGCAGGCAAGGAAGTTTATAGCTTCCTTGATGGATTTTCAGGTTACAACCAAGTAGCCATTGCCCCTGAAGATCAACACAAAACGGCTTTTGCCACCGAATGGGGAATCTTTGCATTCCGTGTGATGCCATTTGGGCTCACTAATGCACCTGCTACATTCCAGAGACTCATGTGTCATGTCTTCAAGGAGTTCTTGCGAAAGAGCTTAGTATATGTGGATGATTTATGCGCTCATTCCCAACAAAGAGGATACCACATCCCTGAGCTCAGACAGATCTTCAACAAATGTAGGGAATATCGAGTGTGTCTGAACCCAGAGAAGTGTGTGTTCATGGTATGACAAGGTAAAATCTTAGGTCACATTGTTTCTAAGAATGGAATTTCAACAGATGAGGACAAAGTAAGAGCAATAGCAGAGCTGCCCAGGCCAAGGAATGTTAAAGAGGTACAAGCCTTTATGGGCCATTTTGGATATTACCATAGGTTTATCCGCATGTATGCCATCATAGCTAAACCTCTTTATGGATTGTTGACAAATTTTGAGTGGAACGATGAATGTGAAAAATCCTTCAATGAGCTAAACGACGCTTGTGCTCAGCACCAATACTGACCACTCCTGATTGGAGTAAACCATTCCATGTCCATGTGGATGCATCCAATCATGCAATAGGATGTGTGTTTGCACAACCCACAGGTAAAGGAAACCTAGATTTGTCGATAGCATATGCTAGTAGGCAATTAAATGCAGCTGAACGAAATTATACCACGAGGGAGAGAGAAGGCTTAGGCATGGTATATGTTGTGAAAAAGTTTAGACACTATCTATTGGCCAATAAGTTCAAGTTTTTCATTGATCATCAAGCTTTACTATATTTGGTCAATAAACCTTGCAATACATGCCACTTGGTAAGATGGTTCCTTTTACTAATGGAACACGACTTTGAAGTTGTTGTCAGGAAAGGTAGGACCCACCTTAGGGCAGAACATCTTTCTCGAATCACTTCAGAGAGCCACCGCAAGGAGTGTCTGATGAACTACCTGACGCTTATTTGTTCAATTTAGAAGTTTTCCTAAATGGGCAAATAAGTTAGTACGAGTCTTAACATTTGGACCTGCAAACAAGAATGTGAAAACAAACAAAGAAATTATTGTAAGATCACAAAATATCAAATATTGGCAGGAAGCATGTACAAACAAGAGACAATGGTGTATTAGCTTGTTGTGTCGAGGATGATGAACATAGTAGTTGGTTGCAACAAGCCCATGAAGGATTGCTAGGAAATCACTACTCTAAACAACGAACATTGCAGAACCTAAAACGTTTAGGAGTGTATTGGCCTAGCATGGACAAAGAAATATAGGAGTGGATTAAGAATTTTCCAGTGTGCCAGAAGAGACCCCCAGTGGAGCATGCCACTCTTTATCACGTGTCATTAATTTCAGATTGGAGCGCTCCCTTGGTAGAATTTATGAGATCAGGAACACTAACGAACGAAGCTAGTCTAGCAAGAAGAAGAAGCATGGAGCAAGAGGCTCAAGGACTATGCATTAGTAGGAGACAACCTATACCGAAGAGGAAAAGATGGTTATCTAAGACTGTGCGTTCATGAACCAGACTACTTGAAAGTCTTAGAAACTGCACATAGTGGTGTTGCAGGTGGACACTTTGGGCCTGACCGAGTAATTAAGACCATTCTATTCTCAGGACTTTGGTGGCCCACTCTTCATATGGATGCACATACCTATGTGAAGAAATGCGACACATTGCCAACGTGCCCAATATCCTATTAGAAAAGATGAGATGCCTTTGAGGCCAATGATGGGAGGACGTGCATTTTCAAAGTGGGGTATAGACTTTGTAGTTCCCATTAATCCCCCAGCTAGGAACTCCCATGTGAAATACATTATTGTAGCCACTGATTACCTTACCAAGTGGGTCGAGGTAAAAGCCACAAGAAAGAATGATGCTCAAATGACGACTAAGTTCTTATTCGAGAATGTGTTCACTAGATACGGGTTACCAATAGAGTTAGTCAGTGATAGAGGTATGCACTTCTTGAACGAAGTCATTGAAAATCTACTTCACGAATTCATGGTGATACATAAGAAGTTAGCCCCCTATCATCCACAAGCTAATGGACAAGCCGAGAGCACGAACAAGATCCTATGTACGTATTGACAAAACTCGTAAATAATAAGCGCTCTCATTGGGACAAACAGCTTCATCATGATGTTTGGGCTTACCGAGTTGCTTACAAAATAGTACTCAATGCTACCCCATTTCAGATGGTCTTCGGATAGAATTGTTGGTGTAAATCACAAGCCTACACATTTGGCTTGAAAGATATCATGAAGAGTCTACATACTTGAAGAACCATAGGAACATATGCTAGTGGTTTATTACCACTTTACCTCATTGTAAAAGTCAAATTGACTTGGAATCTTTTGTAATCACCTACCTAAGTGATTCGTGGAAAAAGTAGATCACTTGATCGAGAGAATATCTCCAAGCCTTTAGGAGCTTGATTATAGTGAGGAAAGAATTTGAATTTGAATTCAAATTCTTAGTCATTACATATAAAAGTGATCAAGAAAATTCGCGGTAAGAGAGGTCACTCTCGAGCTTGATTCTACTGTCATTGAGTGTGTATGAGGACTACTCCATAGCCTACACCTCTCTACACCATTAGGCAATGCTAGTCATGCCAATGGGATTGTACACAAGTGTTAATTTATAGATACATTTACATCATTCATCTCTGTGTTCTATGCTAGTCTACTCAAAAGTCTGTCAACTTGTCAAGGGCATATCTTGGTCATTACTCCACCAATTTCAGTGATTCAAAGCTTGTTGGACTCAGCTCAAAGGCATCTACAGGCTAAATAAGGTTGAAGTGATTTCATTCAGCCAATTCACAGAAATCTGCGTTGAGGTGCTCACTGGTCTATTTTTGCTACAGTCCTAAAAAGTCGGGGGTATAGCTAATCTTGCTAAATTGATTTCTCTTAGCATAGTTTGTCTTTTTACATCATTACACTTGCAAATGGTAGGTTACTAAGCTACTTGAATACCCCTAGAAGGAATTTTATCAATTGCTACTGTGCTGGTCACACTGAGCAAAACAATCAGCAGGTGTCAAGACAAAAATAGAAGGTTTTCTTGAGTTTGTGACCTCCAAAGTTATCTTTTTTGATTCAATCATTGCACACTTCATTTCCAAAGGACATAGGCCATTTCTTGGTTTCATTGGAAAGCTAAGGGAGTCTAGTAATCAAGTCTGAAGCTAAAGAGGGCTGGTACAAAGCAGGTTTAGCAGTACCTACTCAGTCTCTTGGATCATCCATCCATCTTTCCCAACAGTGGTATCAGAGCAAATAAGGTAAAATGGGAGATGGTTTTCCTTCATTCATTGATAAATTGAACAGGAACAACTATCAAGCTTGGTCTCTAAGGATGAAGACCTACTTACAAGGAAGGAGTCTCTATGGATACATCTCAGGAGATGAGGAATTTCCCTCATTCAAAGCAAGAGGATTGCCAACCAAGGAAGAACAAGAAAAGCTCAATACATGGTGTGAAAAAGATGCATTGGCAAGGTCTTATTTACTCAACTCTATATCTGACTTTCTTTTACCTCATATCAGAAATTGTAAGAATTCCCAAGAGACTTGAGAAACCTTGTCATCATATTTTTCATCTAATACAAGGGCTAGGAAAAATCAGTTGTGGATTGAATTCACAACACTAAGGAAGCAACCTAAACAAGCTATTTCAGAATTTGTGACCAAGATCAAAGATGTTGCAGATCAGTTAGCAAGCATAGGAGAAGAAATTGAAGAACAACAGATTGTGAGACAGGTAATCAATGGAATCAAGGCTGATGACAAGTGGGAAAGCTTCACCACTGCAATGGATCTCTACATGGACATGCACACCCTAGATCTTACAACTCTCATGGGACAACTATTTACACATGAAGCAAAGCTCACAAAGAATGGAGATACATCCAAAGGTAACAACTCTTCTGCCCTATACACTGATAAGAAGTCTAAGGATAAAGGCAAGAGTAAGAAGGTAGAAGATGAAGGTTCTACCTCCCAAGCCAATTATGCAGGGAGAGGTAGATCTTCAAGAGGGAGGGGCAGAGGAGGTAAGCAAGGTAGGGGGAGACCCTATAATTCATCACCATGTAACATTTGTGGTCTGTCAAATCACACCACAGGTGAGTGTTACAGGAATTACAAAAATCAGAGAGGAAGAGGCTACCAAAGAGGTGGATACTCACAGTCTAGAGGAAGGTTCAACCATCACCAAGGCCACAACAACAATTACAACAACAACTAGAACAACAATTACAATGGCAACTACCAAGGAGGATTCAAAACTAGAAGGGATTACAACTACACAGAAGAGCAGGATGACTCTCTTTTGATCATGAACATGACTTCAAAGACAGGTACAAATGATGATCACTTATTTTATATTGATTCAGGGTGTTCCAATCATGTGGCTGGTAATGTGGCACTACTCTCTGATCTTGAGGAACCAAAAGGTAAACACCAAGTCCAAACAGGTGATGATACAAAGCATTCTGCAATTAAAGTTTGAAATGTGAAAACTAGTGATGGTAATCAGAATTTGTTGAGCAGGGTACTTTATGTACCGACAATAAAAAGAACTTAATGAGTGTTGGTCAGATTGTAGAGAAAGGGTTGCATGTCAGGTTCAATCAATATGGAGCATTTATGGAGGATCCAAGACATGGATTCAAAAGGATAGCTAAAGGAGAAAAATCAGGTAGACTTTTCACTTTTGAGTTGGAAGATACACAAAATATTGCTTTATACAGTTATAAGGATCAGACACTTTCAGAGCTTGAGATTTGGCACAAGAGATTAGGGCATATAGGAGAAAGGACCTTGAAGCAAATGTGCAGGGACCAATGCGTGCATGGGATACCTAATGTATCCAAGCAACACATGATTTACAAGTGTGGTGCTTGTCAATTTGGTAAATCTCACAGGTTACCCTTCTCAAGGAAAGGATATATGCATGAAGACTACCTAGAGCTGGTACACACAGATGTTTGGGGACCTAGCAAAGATCCCTCAGTCTCAGGTTCAAGGTACTATGTGTCTTTTATTGATGACTATATCAGATGGACTGTATTATACTTTATGAAGCACAAGGATGAGGTGTTTAATTGTTTTAAGAAATATCTTGCACTAGTTGAAAATCAAACAGGAAGGAATTTGAAGAGGCTAAGGTCAGATGGAGGAGGTGAATACTTCTCCAATGAGTTTGAGGAATTCTTGCAGGACAGAGGCATCAAAAGGGAAATAACCACAAGGTATTCTCCTGAACAGAATGGGGTAGCTGAAAGAAGAAATAGGTTAATTGTTGAGACGGCGAGATCTATGCTTAATGAGAAGAAGTTGCCTAACTATCTATGGGCAGAGAGTGTCTCTACTGCCACTTACCTCATAAACAGGTTACCATCTAAATCACTTGATGGTATGACAC
The DNA here is from genome assembly GCA_020310875.1 of Ceratopteris richardii. Taxonomy (NCBI): domain Eukaryota; kingdom Viridiplantae; phylum Streptophyta; class Polypodiopsida; order Polypodiales; family Pteridaceae; genus Ceratopteris; species Ceratopteris richardii. Next base: position 974,307 of record CM035420.1, on the reverse strand, counting down.
CTTATGAAGCATGCCATGGTAAGAGACCATCATTAGATCATTGCAAAATTTTTGGATGTGTAGCATATGTACACATACCTTCACAGGTAAGAGGTAAGCTAGATCCAAAGGCTAAAAAATGCATCTTTATTGGGTATGATTTAAATAAAAAAGGTTACAGGTTCTATAACCCTACTAATAAGGGATTTATGGTAAGCAGAGATGTGATCTTTGATGAGGATGATTCTTGGTATGAGAATGAGTGCAGGAAGGTCAAACTACCCTATGATTTGGAAGAGGAATTTCCAAAACTTACAAAGGAGGAACCAACTCAGAAAGAAGACTCAAGTTCAGATGATGAAGATAAAATCAACGTTGAAGAGTTCAAGGCATGGAAGTCCAACGGCAAAATGAAGATGAAGAAGCTTGAAGACATACCTGAATCTTCAGCTCAACCTTTTAGAAGATCACAAAGGGAAAGTAAAAAACCTATCAGATATGGGTATGATACATCTCTTGTTACTAAACAGTTCTTGCCAAGGATTTGTTAAATGAAGAACCAGGTTCATATGAAGAAGCAATCACCAAATCAGAATGGAAACAAGCTATGGATGAGGAGATTGAAGCACTCAAGGAGAGTGATACATGGGAGTTAGTACCCAAGAAGGACTCCATGAAGGTAATAGGATCCAGATGGATCTATAAATTGAAAAGAAATTTTGATGGCACAATTAATAGGTACAAGGCCAGATTAGTAGCCAAGGGTTTCGCACAAACCCAAGACATTGACTATGAAGAAACATTTTCTCCTGTGGCCAAGATGCCAACAATCAGAGTGTTGGTGAGTGTGGCTGCATCAAAGAATTGGAACATGTACCAATTGGATGTCAAGAATGCTTTCTTGAATGGATGGATCTCAGAAGAGGTTTATATGTCACAACCTCCTGGTTATGAAGACCCTAAGAAGGTAACTTATGTTTGAAAATTAAAGAAGGCTTTATATGGATTGAAGCAGGCACATAGGGCATGGAATTACAGGCTAACTACATACCTCCAAGACCAAGGATTTGTTATGAGCAAGGCAGATACGTCTCTGTTCATTAAGAGAAGTAACTCAGAGGTAATATATCTTTGTGTTTATGTTGATGACATCATCATTACAGGTAATGATGTCAATGGAATCAGATACATGAAAAGCCAGATGATGAAGGAGTTCAAGATCAATGATCTTGGATTATTGAAATATTTTTTAGGGCTTGAATTAGTTTACACTAATTCAGGGATATACATTACTCAGAAGAACTATGTACATGACATGTTGAAGAAGTTTCACTTGTAGGATGCTAAAGCAGCAAGCACTCCAATGGAGGTGAACCTAAAGCTAAGTGCCATGAAGGTGATGAAGTCCAAGACATTACAGGTTATCAAAGTATGGTGGGTAGCTTGAACTATGCTACCTTAACTAGAATTGATATTGCATATGGAGTTAGTGTACTAAGTCAATTTATGCACAAGCCAAGGATACCTCACTTAGAGGCTGCCAAGAGAATCTTGAAGTATCTCAAGGGTACACAGAATCATGGTTTGTACTTTCCTTATACTTCAGATATTGATATAAAAGTCTATTCAGATGCAGATTGGGCAGGATGCAAGGATGATAGAAGGAGCACTTCAGGATACATCTCTTTTGCAGGTGACAAACCAATCTCATGGTCTGCCAAGAAGCAACCAATTGTGGCATTGTCTTCCACAGAGGCAGAGTATAGAGGGCTAGCTAATGCTACTCAAGAAGCAATTTGGATTAAGCTTTTGTATACAGAATTAGGCTTATATACTAGGCCTCCAATTATTCTTGGAGATAATACAAGTTCTCTTCACCTTGCAGCTAACCCTATCTATCATGCTAGGATAAAACACATAGAAGTACATTACCATTATGTGAGGGAGAAGTTTCTAAGCAAGGACATTCAGCTGACCTATGTGTCAACCAACATGCAATGTGCAGATTTGCTGACTAAAGCTTTGGATGGAGCCAAACTTTGCAGGTTCAAATCTATGATTGGATTGCAGGATATACTTGAGGATTGAGGATGAAGACTTAAGCCAAAATGTTTGGCTTGAGGGGGAGCTGTTGGTGTAAATCACAAGCCTACACATTTGGCTTGAAAGATATCATGAAGAGTCTACATACTTGAAGAACCATAGGAATATATGCTAGTGGTTTATTACCACTTTACCTCATTGTAAAAGTCAAATTGACTTGGAATCTTTTGTAATCACCTACCTAAGTGATTCGTGGAAAAAGTATATCACTTGATCGAGAGAATATCTCCAAACCTTTAGGAGCTTGATTATAGGGAGCCAAGAATTTGAATTTGAATTCAAATTCTTAGTCATTACATATAAAAGTGATCAAGAAAAGTCGCGGTAAGAGAGATCACTCCCGAGCTTCATTCTACTTTCATTGAGTGTGTGTGAGGACTAATCCATAGCCTACACCTCTCTACACCATTAGGCAATGCTAGTCATTCCAATGGGATTGTACACAAGTGTTAATTTATAGATACATTTACATCATTCATCTCTGTGTTCTATGCTAGTCTACTCAAAAGTCTGTCAACTTGTCAAGGGAATATCTCGGTCAATACTCCACCAATTTTAGTGATTCAAAGCTTGTTGGATTCAGATCAAAGGCATCTACATGCTGACAAAGTCTGAAGTGATTTCATTCAGCCAATTCAGAGAAATCTGCGTCGAGGTGCTCACTGGTCTATTTCTGCTACAGTCCTAAAAAGTCGGGGGTATAGCTAATCTTGCTAAATTGATTTCTCTTAGCATAGTTTGTCTTTTTACATCATTCCACTTGCAAATGGTATCTTAGTAAGCTAACTGTATACCCCTAGAAGGAATTTTATCAATTGCTACTGTGCTGGTCACACTGAGCAAAACAATCAGCAGGTGTCAAGACAAAAATAGAAGGTTTTCTTGAGCTTGTGACCTCCAAAGTTATCTGTTTTGATTCAATCATTGAACACTTCATTTCCAAAGGATATAGGCCATTTATTGGTGTCATTGGAAAGCTAAGGGAGTCTACTAATCAAGTCTGAAGCTAAAGAGGGCTGGTACAAAGCAGGTTTAGCACTACCTACTCAGTCTCTTGGATCATCCATCCATCTTTCCCAACAAGAATGTTGTGCTACCACTGGACTTCCTGATTCCAACATTAAAAGTAGCGCAAGAGCATGAGTGGAATGGACATGAATTGTCCTCTAGGATCTTTGATCTAGAACGTTTAGGTGAGACAAGGCTACGAGCAGCAGTAGGCATCTATGCTGCAAAGAAAAGACAAAAGGCATACTTTGATGCCCATGTAAAGGATAAAGGATTGAAAGAAGGAGATCTGGTGCTGGTTTATACGCTAAAGCAACATGCTCGCAAATTGGAGAAACGAGGATATGGACCCATGATCATTAATAGAATCTCCACTAGTGGTGCAGTTCAATTGGCTATTTTAGAAGGTGATATCTTGCCGAACTATATAAGTGGTTGTCGAGTCAAGTTATATCAAGAACCTCTTACAGAGGATATGCTAACGAGACTCAACACAGCTAAGAAGCAGAAAGAAGAAGAGTTGAGAGTTAGAGAAGAAGCACAGGCAGAGGCTAGAGAGCGCATAAGGCAAAATAAATTAAGAAGACTACGCCTAGATGTCAACACAAAAGCCCCAAAATATCACATGGACATGTGCCAAAAATCAGACATAATTACTTCTCAAATAGTCGACCGACGCCCCTTTGTGACCATAGAGGTAGGACGAGGAAGGAGTGTAAGGACTGTGAAAGCATTGGTTGACTCAGGTGCAGGAACTAGTCCAGTTAGACTTTTGTACTGCCAAGACCTGTAATTGAACATCAAACCTGTAGAAGCCTATCTCATAGGGTTGGGAGGTGTGGAAACCCCTTGCTTGGGTGAGGTGGAGCTCCCCATCTACCTCCAAGGTGTCCCAATGGGCGTCAAAGTGCTAGTCTGTCAAGATGAAGACCTTACTGAACCACTTGTCTTGGGTCAAGATTGGATTTATGACCATGCAGTCCACTTGAACCTAAGAAGTCAACTTCTTCAAGTTTGGGCACACCAACAATGCATCACATTAGAATTAGAGAATTGCATGCGCACAAATCCAAATGTCACACATTCTCTTAGTTCGTCCAGGACTAATCTTAGCAAAAAAGATGTTGTATGTGTCAAAAGCTCTGTGTCCCAGAAGAACTCAATCAGGGAAGAACAAGCTCAAAGACAAGCAAACTCATCCTGTTGCTCAAAGACTAAATCAGTCACAACAACTCAACCAAAGAAGCAAGTAAAACAGCCCAAGAGAACCGCTATATCAAATAAAAAGACAAAATTCAAGAAGAAAGAAGCTCCAGGCACGAAGCAGATCTGGGTTAGAAAAGGAGAGCAACCACCAACTTTGCTGCAACCATTTCCATCCAAGGGGGCTAATCACGCCAAAAGAAGCAGCAAGAAACAAGGACAAGCTCAACCACAAGGTCTCCGACAAATGTGGGTACCGAAGCAATCGATGATGGCTGACCACATTGACATACAAATTTGGGTACCTAAGAAATTAGTGGAAGCTCAGCACGGGCGATTACATATGTGGGGTCCCAAAGCACTCTTACATACACAAAGGTCTATGCTCCACCATGCAACCAGTCTCAACACAGGTAAGAACTGAGCACAGAGAACAAAAGAATATAAACTCAACCCACTAGCAAAGGTAAGAAGACAATCATCAAGGGTATGGGTTTGGAAGCCAAAAGCATCAATTCCACCCACTAAACCAAAGATCCAACCACAAGGGTTAAAAAATTCAAGCAATGATCCATAGATGAAGAAGCCACAGTTGATCTCTACGCAGTCCAACACGATTCTCAAATGGATCCCTAAAGGGAGGAATGGTCAATGGTCATTTAACATCGACTTATCACATCATTTCAAGATCCACTAGCTATCTCCAACAAAGACTGCATCAACATCCACCAACAACAGTGAAAACCTCGACGTGCAAAAACCATGTGCCTTTGGCATAACCTTGTCTTTTGCACCATGCAGGTCATGCATGTCCAAAGTATGCATCTATATAGGGCCACATTACACGGCCGTGCATAGACACAATTGAGAATTCCAGGCACATGTGACATATGTAAAATTATTTATTGATGCTAACACCTTTCTTCTTGTTTTATGACATTGTTCAAAAAAAAGGGGGAAGCAGACAACACAAAGAGAGGAGACATGACCATGCACTTGAAAAATCTCCTCAGTGAGCTATCAGCAAGGACATCCATCAACAAGCAAAACAAGACACTGGTCAATCACCATGATGGACGTACAACATGAAGAGATGAAGATCGACGGACCTTTCACCATGGTAAGGATTGTATGCTTCAACGATGCTATCACCATGATAGATTAGGAAACCTCATCGTCGGCATACCCTTGAGCACTTAGCTCAAGACCTAACTTCTTGCACCATAATTCTTCCAATGCAATTACCAAGTATGCATGCATAGGGCCACATTACAAGGCCATGCACAAGGCACACATTTTTTTCAACCCATGCACTAATGTACTTACCCATCATTAATTATGGGTTACAAGTACGCGGAAAAAGAATTGTAAAATCTATGATTGGAAGATCCAAAGGATATCCACGCTACAACATCGGCACCTACGACATAATTCATGGTCAACAGTTGCTCAAGATCAACATTGATAACCTCTTAGGAGCAACTAGTATTTTTTGGAAGCTCACAATGACACATTTATGCTGGAATCCAAGGAAGAGCTACATGCAAAGGGAAGAACACTTCCATGGACTAGCACTTACAAATTGAAGAAAAGGACAACGAATCCTGCTACAGGTGGAAGACAGACCGCTCTTGTTGATACGTGAAGGATGCCACCTCTCCAAGCACTACATGGAACAACCACTACAACACGGGTCTGTCAGGGACAACATACTCAAGAGGGGGGGGAGTGTTGAAGCTCAAGACCAAGGACAAAGCATGGAAGTGCTTCAAGGAAGTGGACACACAAGAAGAAGGAGCAAGTAGGGAGCTCCAAGAAGCACCTGTCAAATTTTCAGAAGAAATCCCTGTAAAAATAGTGATTTTTATCACTAGAAACCATTGTAAATACCATTTTACATTTTTCTAACTCCATTTTGTTCAATTCGAGGAGTCCTCAAGCTTGGGGATATTAGAACTATCATCCTACCAATTTTTGTAATTTTTAGACTCAGTTTGAGCTCCCAAATAAGCGCTGGAACCTAATTTTTAACTAGGCCAGACACTAGGTCTGGACAGGGTCAAAACCTCTGAAAAAACTATAAAAAGGGCTGGAGAGCCCATTTTTGGGGTTAGCTTGTTGTAGTTTTCAGCTTTGTAAGAGATTTCTTTTGTAATCGAAGCTTTCCATTGTTCCACTCTTTGCTCTTACCTTGTGCGCGTGTGTGTATGTGTGTGCATGCTTGTGTGCTTTCACTCACGCACTTGTGCTATCACTTGCTCACGGTCTTCATTCCGGTCCTCGCATCTCCACGGATTGACATTTATGAGGTGTATCTCCTCATGTTGGTACTTTCCATTGTGCTAGAGTGACAATCACCAATTATGGGTTCAGAGGACAAAAATGGTGAAGTGTACAAAGGATTGGTGATGGAAGAGAAAAGGGTATCCTATGAGGTTGGCTCAGGGAAGGAGAAGGATGTGGATGAGGTTGGGGTGTAGGTGATGGTAGTTGTTACGACTGCGGTTTGTTCAGTGGTAGGAGGCAGTGGTGGTGGAGAAGGGGGGGATGGGGGGTGCAGGGGTGAGATGGGTGATGTCTGTACAAAAGTTTCAGTAGTGAGATCAATGGTGGTGGTGGGGGTGGCTATGGTTTCGATTATTATTTATGGTTCTGCGATGGGTATTCTTATATTCTTGCCTGTGCGTGGTAATGTGTTGACTCTGCATTTGTCATACCTGATAGATTGGCGGACTACTATGTGGATGGCTTCCGGGACTCCTAAGGATTCTGATATTAATTTGAGGGTGGTAATGAAATTTTTGTCCTTTCCCTCATCTGCTAGCATTTCTTCAATCAAGGCTTGGTCTGATGCAAGGGAGAATCTATGCATTTCTTGCACTACTTTGATCATATCGTATAGCCTTTGTAGCTGGACTGTGTATGCAGGCGCACCTACAAGTTTTGGCACTTCTTGCTGCTCATAATGATGCCTTTGCTCATGCTCCTCCTCTTCCTCTTCATACTCTTCATCTTCCTCATCTTCTCTGTCCACATCAACTGAGGTAACATGTACTTGGGAGGTTGTTGCTACCATTGAACATCCCCCACTTGTTGTTCCTCTTCTGCCTCAAGATCTACTTCTCTTAACAATTGTTCGAAGTCTTCATTCCTGAGTTTGTCTAAGGGTGCTCCACCGGGAAATTTGAGATCCATGGGGATGGGAGGAAATACCAAATTAGGGCCATCGGTCCTACGTCTCATAAGTCGTAGTTTGAATGGTGGAAGCCTTCAGGGTGGTGGAGTAATGCCCGATGTTAGGGTGGCTCCACGTGGTTGAGCACAAGGTACTTGCACAGTTCCTCTCATCCTCTTGGAAGGTGTTCCAGTGGATGTTCAACCTCTGAACTAATGTACTCGATTCCACAACAGGGCTTGTTGAATGGGGATGTCATAAGCCTAACACCTCTAAATGATCCTAGTTAGAGCACAACATCCATATAAAACATGTTTTTGTGGCCATCATTTGTGGGCTAGGTGTATCTGATCAATTATCCAATGGGGTAGGTTGATGGTGAGGTTCTGTGTCTTTGCTAGATAGAAACTAAACCATAACTTCTTGGCTGGCATGGTGAATCTACCTTGGGCAGGAAAATCAAAGTGTTGCATGCACATCCAAAGGTGTATTGCAATATTGGGCATCATGGCCACCATGTCCTTGAGCTTGGTGAGGCTCTGATTCTTCATGTAATCAGGCACCAAGACCTCCTTCTCTGTTGGAATATGCATTCTTCGCATATCTAGGGCCTCTCACACTAAGTTGTTTGATAACCTAAACCTCTTGATCTCATTCCCCCTTGTCAGAGACTGGAGCACAAATGTGCTTGTACCTTTTCTGTGCTTGCTTGGAGTCAAGGTGTTGATGAGATAGTAGTATCTCATGAAGTCAGGCTTTGGGAGCTGAGCACCAAAGTACATGTCCAATCTTGCCTTCTCCCATATGAGACATAGCCGTTCTCCATTTTGTGACTTTTCGAATTCTCGTGTAAAGAAGTGGTATTTACCTTGCTTTCCATTGAAGTCCAACTCTGACTCCCATAGGTATGATCCCTCTCCCAAGGGTCCTACAGCTTCACTAAACCAGTGGGAAGCCTTTCCTATAGGCATGGTATGGCCACTTGGGGGGTCCGATATCGGTATGATTTGTATGACCTGCAATGCTTCTAGTCTTTCATTTGTTTCCAGCATGATTGGTAAGCTCTCTAAATCAAACACTTGCTGGATCCAACCTGCTTGAGAGCTAGTTCTTGCTACGTCAGCCATGATATTACTAGGAGTGTCTGATGAGCTTATCTTCTGGAAGAATAAAATCACATTAGCATTGCATGGGAAACATGATAATAGCGTGTTTCTTTTACAATACCAACATGTCACTCTTTGGGTTAGACGTTAGTTGAGTGGGATATTGTGTGTGTGAGTTATGGTTAGAAGGTCAGTGTTTCCCCTATATGCATACCTGGTCATGCAATGTACTCAAATGCATTTCTGTCTATGCAGAGTGAGTTACATGGTGGGGTCAGGTGGTTTATCACAGAGTTTAACTCCCCAAACTTTATGTGTGAGATGGTCCCTTTTGGTGGCAATGATATTCTCATGTTTTCTGAATCATGTTGTCTTGGATTTGGGACTTTTTGGGTACCCATTTCCAAGGAGTTCTAGGTGTGAGTGGTTACATGTGCGGAGTGTTGGAATGCAGATGTGTGTCGAGAGGTGTGTGATGTGAAGGATGGTGAGTAGCATTTCAGGCTTGTGAGCTTTTGTGAAGCTACTTGTGCGTGTAACCAGGTCTTAGGCACCCAAATTTGTCTAGTATTAGGGTCAACTGTCATCGATTGCTTTGGGACTTAAATAGTAATGGCCCATTTTGGTAGAATTCTCGAACAGTCTTTTTGTGTATTCCTTGCCCGAGACAATTGGTTTGGTGCACCATTGGTAATCTGTCTCCAAAACAGAGGGTTGTTCACCCTTGCGTATCCAGATCTGATTCACATTTTGAGTCCTTTTGCTTTGAGCTCTCCCTTGGCTATGAATATCGACCTTCTGCTTCCCTTGCTCTTTGCACTCCTTTGATTGATTTGTCTCAATCATCTTTGGAAAAGAAGGGAGTTCCACCACATCCTTGACTCCTTTGATGAGTATCTCATTCTTCTCCATCATAGAGTTTTGGGAAAGAACAACATTGTTATCTTCATGTGTACTCCTGGAAGGACCAGGAGTTGGTGCCTTTCCTAGTTCCTTGAGTGCTTCATTTTCTAACTCAATTGTAATGTGATTTTGATTTACCGAGACCTGAAGAAGTTCACTTCATAGGTTTAGGTTGATTGCATGATCATAGATCCAGTCTTGACCCAAGACAAGAGGCTCAGTGAGGTCCTCATCTTGACACACTAGCACCTTAACTATCATAAGAACATCTTGGATGTAGAGGGGAAGCTCCACCTCGCCCATGCAAGGGGTTTCCACACCTCCCAATCCTATGAGGTATGCTTCTATAGGAGTGATACTTAATTTCAGTTCTTGATAGTAAGAAAACCTAATAGCACTAGTGGCTGCACCTGAGTCAATCAAGCCCTTTATAGTCCTTGCACGATTTCCTTGTCCTAACTCTAAGGTCACAAAAGGACATCGGTCAATTATTCTATTGGAGTGTACTTCTGATGCTTCACACATGGCCATGTGATATCTCGGAGCATCATAAGCATCTGTTCTAGGCTGATCTATACCCTATCACCTGAATTTCATTCTTCGGATGCGTTCCAAGGCTTCTGCCTTTGCTTCTTTCCTGTTGGGTTATAAGGGTTGCCCACAATTTCTCTTATGTAATGGCACTCTCTAGTACTCACAAAAATACCCTTTTCTTCTATTTAGGAGTTGTCCATATAAACACCTCCTAAGCTTTTTGATAAATGCTCCAACACTATGGTATGGAGACTTGTAAATAAATCCCTTTTTTTGCAAATGTAGGAGAAAACCCATGTCCAAATTCCCACGCCTCCATTTCCTTGAGATTTGGGAATATTTTCCAAGATATCAAAAGATATGTTAGTTAGAAAGCATGTGCTCCTTTTTGACTAGTCAAAAAGAGCACATGGGGAAATGTGGTTAGCCTATATATATAGAGGCTCATTTTTGTAAAGAAGGGAGCTTTTTGGTTCGACGTGCTCTCATGTATATATCCTTTGAATGGAAGAACTCTCTTTTCTCTTAAGGCTTTGTGCATATATGTATTTAGTCTTAGAGTGTGAGAGAGTGAGGTGTGTGTGCATGCCAGCATTTCCTATGTGTGTAAGTAGAGTGTTGCAACTTTCTTGTATTTTACATATGTGACTAGGATCCTAAACTCCCCTCTCTCCATGTTTTCAAGCATGTGGCATAGCTACAGGCTGATGGACAATGGCTTGAACATGTTGGAGGTTGGGGTGGATGAAAGGAGAGTCATTCTTGAGCCTTCCTTCTTGCTTCCATGCAAGGTGGTGTGGGTCTTGGCTCCTCAAGGGTATACTACAACATTCTCGATTTTTTTTTTCTTCCTCTTGTTTCTTGGCCGTATTAAGTCAATTTAGCATTTCCTTAGTGAGGGGTTCTTGATATAACTTGAATCGGTATCCATTGATGTAGCTTGGTATTATGTCACCTTCTAGGGTGGCTAATTGGACTACCCAACTTGTTGATATTTTGTTAATGATCATTGGTCCATAGCCCTACTTTTCCAACTTCCGTGCATGTTGCTTTAAGGTGTACAATAGGACTAAATCTCCCACTTTTAATCCCTTATCCTTCACATGGGCATCAAACTATGCCTTTTGTCTTTTCTTGGCGGCATAAATCCCTGCAGTTGGTCTCAGTCTCATTTCATCTAACCGTTCAAGATCAAAGATCGCCAAAGAGAGTTAATGACCTATCCACTCATGCTCCTATGCTACTTTTAGTGTAGGTATCAAGAAGTCCAATGGTAGCTCTGCATTTTGGCCAAATACCATCTAAAAGGGTGTGGCTTGAAGTACCATTTTATAGGAAACTCTATATGCCTAAACAACATGGTGTAGCTCTTTGTCCCCATCAGAGTGTTTATTATTCACTAATTTTGTCAAACACATTACAAAGTATCTTGTTAGTGCTTTCAGCTTGGCCATTGGCTTGTGGGTGATATGGAGCCGACTTCTTGTGAACCACCATGAATTCTTGTAACACATTTTCAATGACCTCATTCAAGACATGGGTACCACAATCACTCAGTAATTCTAAGGGCAAACCATATCTTGTAAATACATTCTCAAATAGGAACTTAGCTGTGGTTTGCGCATCATTCTTTCTTGTAGCCTTTACCTCTACCCATTTACTGAGATAGTCGGTAGCCACAATGATGTACTCATCATGTGAACTCTTAGCTAGGGGATTAATAGGACCTACAAAGTCTATTCCCCACTTAGAGAATGCACATCATTCCATCATGGGTTTCAAAGGCATCTCACCTTTGCATATCGGATACTGAGTTCGTTGGAAAATATCACACCTCTTCATGTAGGTATGTGCATCCATGTGAAGGGTTGGCCACCACAATCCTGCGAATCGTATTGCTTGGATCGCCCTATCGTGTCCAAAGTGTCCTCCTACTACCCCTCGGTGAGTAGTTCCCAAGATCTTGAGATATTCACTCTCATGGACACATAGCCTTAGGTAGCCATCTTTACCATGCGTGTATAAGTTAATCTCCAATGAGTGAGTAATCTAGTGCCTCTTGTTCTAAACTTCTTTGCCTAGCCACGACGATATCTTGAGGGAATGTTTTTGTCCTCAGGAAGGCTACCAATGGTTCACTCCAATATCATATTAGAGACATTTGGTACAGTGTAGTGTGCTCCAGAGGTGGTCTAATACGACAGACTGGGCATTCCTTACACAACTTATGGACATCAGCTTCCATCGTCAACCGGTGCACTCTGAGTCTCCTTAGTGTCTACAAAGTTCTTTGCCTTGAGTAGTTGTACATACTTCTTGCCATGATATGGTACTTTTGGGCTTCTACTACCTCCTTATCTTGAGTGTTCATTACTGGATGTTTAGGTCCATATGTGGATACATGCCACTAATGTCTTGGCCCACTATGGTACAACTTCTAAATTGAACAAGTAAGCATCAGGAAGATCATCTGATACTCCTTGTGGGGCCTCTCCGGATGTGAGCCTTGAGAGATGGTCTGCTCTCAAGTGAGTCTTACCTTTCCTCACCAATACCTCAAAGTCATATTCCATTAGTAAGAGGAACCATCTTACTAATCTACCTCTATTGCATGGCTTGTTTACCAAGTACAGTAGAGCTTGATGATCAGTAAAAAAATTTAAACGTATTTGCAAGCAAATAGTGTCTAAACTTTTTAACCGCACCGCATATACCATGCCCAATCCTTCTTGTTTGGTGGTGGTATAGTTTCGTTCAGCTGCATTGAACTGTCTATTAGCATATGCAATTGGACGATCCATGTTACCTTCACTGTAGGTTGTGCAAGTACACACCCAATAGCATAATTGGATGAATCCACGTGAACATGAAAGGGTTTGTTCCAATCTGGTGTGGTCAAGATTGGTGTTGAACATAATTGCCTCTTTAGTTTATTAAAGGAGTTCTCACATTCTTTAGTCCACTCAAAGTTAGCCGAAAGGGAGTATAGAGGCTTTGTAATGATTCCAAACATATGAATGAATCGACGATAATAGCCATAATGCCCCATGAAAGCATGTAGCTCCATGATGTTCTTTGGCCTAGGTAGCTCTGCAATAGCTCTCATTTTCTCATCATCCGTGGATATGCCGTTCTTTGACACTATGTGTCCTAGAATCTTGCCTTTCTTGACCATGAAAACACACTTTTTTGTGTTCATGAAGACTTGATATTCTCTACATTTGTCAAAGATTTGCTTAAGTTCATGTATATGTGTCTGTCTAATGTTGGAATGAGCATAGAGATCATCAACATGGACTTCTAAATTCTTCCTCAGGAATTCTTTAAATACATGACACATCAACCTCTGAAAGGTAGCGGGCGCATTGGTGAGACCAAATGACATTACTTGAAAAGAAAATATGCCCCACTCTATAGAAAAAGCTTTCTTATGCTGATCTTCTATAGCAATGGCTACCTGATTGTAGCGAGAAAATCCATCAAGGAAGCCATATACCTCCTTTCCTGCTACTCTTTCTAGTAGATGCTCAGTGATAGGAAGCTGATAACTATCTCTAATAGTGGCTACATTAACTTTCTTCAAGTTAATACATACACGTAACTTTCCATTCTCCTTGGGTACCATTACGATGGGGGATACCCATTCAATGTGCTCAATTTCATAGATAAATCCAACTTCTACCAATCCATCTACCTCTTCCTTTATCTTGGCCATATAGTTATTGCTATATGTCTATGGCTTCTGCTTAGAGGGTTTGGCATCTACGGTCATGGGAATCGTATGTGAGCATATGTGTGGGTCTACACCTTTCAAGTCCTTATAACTCCAAGAAAAAACATCTGTGTATTCTCGTAACAAGCCTATTAGCTTGTGCTATTCTTCATTAGTTAGGTCATGTCCTATGTATGTGCATTTTTCTTCTCCTTCTTCTATGGTTACAACAACCTTCTTGTTGGTTTCTTTGTTATTGTAGGCCTCTCCTTCTTATGCATCACATTTAGGCATTCTTATCATGACTCTCATATCTTATATCTCATACTTCTTAAAATTTTCAAGGACCTCAAACAAAGGTTCTTCCTCATCTAATGTGGCTTCTTTCCTCTTCCTTTTCTTGCCTTCACTCTTGGCGGTCACTTGTGTGGTTAATCTCACATCATTTGTAAGTTCTTCATGTCTCTGAGGGTGAGCTTCTACTTCTTAGAAATATTCCTACTTCTGGTAAAAGGTGGGTCCCATAATGATTGACTCGAGATCGGAGTCACTTGCGTCCTCAAATGCATCAGTGCTAGGTTCACATTCTTCAATAACCGAATCACACATGGTTGACTCTATTGTGAAGACTGAAATGTCATAGCCATCCTCTTCACAGTGGGGTGTCCATTGTTCTTCATTGATGGCTACATCCATTGTTGCTAACATCTCCGCCCAACCATAAGGTTCAGATTCTTCATCTAGGAAAACTAGAGGTGCATAGACTGGGTCTTGAACTGATCTATGAGTTCCCTTCGCACAACCTGTCTGGCTTTTTCTCTCTTCTCTTCTTCTACGGATACTTTGCACATCCATAAGTGGGTGTCTTCATGCATCCATGAGGATCCTGATCCTATGGAATGCACTAACTTTGTATCTCTTAGCTCTATGGATGGGATTCCATTGAATAGGGAGTACATCTCTATGAGAGTAATCCTTGAGATTGACTTTGGTTGTAACACCTAAGTGTTGCAGATACAAAGAATTGGTTCCCCAATATTGTACCACTTGCAACTGCCATGGAAATGGTCTTCCCAAAATCATCTCATAGGCCTGATTCTTGCTAAAGTCACATATGGCAAAAGTATGCTCGAACTCGACACCACATGTAGTCAGATTTATTCCTTCTAACAGTCCTAAGGGTCTTTCTATGTGACCTCGGCCATCTGCAATTTCATCCTCATTGGTCGGAGTGTTGGCTTTCCCCAATGTTTCCATAGGGAAGTTTTAGCAATTGCTACTCCTGCTTCTAAGTCCAAAATTGCCTTGGTGGTGTAACCTTGATGGGTAATTGGAAGATAGGTGTTTCCTTCTTCTCCTTCACTCATGTCTCCTATCTTGTCCAAGGGTATTTTTGGTACTGTTCTATGAGAACCTACCTAGAAACAAGGTTCTGCTACTTCTGGCACTTGATTGGCTACATGTTTCCATAGTTCTGGCCTAACCTTGAGTAGCTCCTCTAAAGTGAGATTGCACTACACTTTAGTGTTTTTTACTACATTCGTATTCCTAGGTATGACTAAATCTTCATTTCTTATCATGACTATGGGTGTTCTCATACAAGTGGACTTTTCCCATGGGACTAAGAAATGGGGTAGTTCTTGCAAGGAATTAGACTCGAAGTCTAATCTCTCGTGAGATTGGATGCTCTCCTGCTCTCCATAAATGGAAGGAATTTCTTGTGGGAATTGATCATGCAAGTCATCTACAAGTTCAATGGGAGGAGGAGCTTCCCTTTCTTTAGCCCATTTATCCTCTTGAATCTATCTCAGGAACTCTAGTGAATACAGATTCATAGAAGAAGATGTGTCTGGTTTTGTGGAGTTAGGCACATAAGCTTCCTAGGCACAAAGGCTTATTCTTTCACTTGCCTTGTCCTTACTTTGAGAGGCGGGGTCCTTTTCAGATTTTGCAATTAGACTCTCCAATGTTTCTAACAGTCCATCAAAGTGCAACTGTGTCTTGGCTGAACTAGAGAAGTTAAAGAGGTGACTGGCTTCAAACATGGTTTGAGCCAATTCCACCATCTTAGCACAAATTTTAGTTCATTCAAGCTCTAGTTCAGCTCTTGGGTAACTCTTTTCATGATTAGTTACCTTTGGCCCTTCTTGGAGTCTGGCCTGATATGCCTTAAGCATCATGTCTAGGTCCTCGAGAGTGGAATCTACTAAGACTGATCCTACTCTAGGGGGTGGTGGGATTGTGTGAGGTGGGTTGGAAGGTGATGGATTGGATGGAGATGGGAATAGTGGGTGTGGAGTAGAGTGAGAGTGAGTTTGAGATGTGAGTTCAATTATCTTGGCTTTCCTTTCTCTTAGACTTTCCTCGAGTTCACTCATTTTCCTTGCCCATTGACTTTTCATTCTTTCTCGACTATTCTTCCAAGCTCTGGTCCTCTTCTTGGTTATGCTCTCAGTTTCACTAACCTCAGAACTCTTTTCATGTCCTAAATCTTGGTTTTGCTGCAAAGCTTGAGCTCTACTGACCACATGCACTGGGGCAGTGGGAGTTACACTTCCCATAGAGTCTACCACTAACCCAATAATGTTGATAGGAGTGATTTTCGGCATATTGTTGGGGTTCTTAGGACAATCTCACAAGAGATGATCTTTTCCACAATAGGGACAAAAACCTTGAATTGTCACAGATTCGGGTTGTGTAGGTGCATGCATAGGGCAATCATGAATGAGGTGACCTCCCTGACATCGGTAGCATGGTCCTCTAGAAAATGGGGGTCTTACCTGCCTAGGTGGAGGCCTACAGTTGGGGTTTGCGTACATGACATTTGCATACTCTCGCTCCCAACTAGCTTCACTCGGGTCTTCATAATAGTATGCCTCATTATGCTCATGTGATTGCATGTAGTAAGCCTGTGGCTTATCAATGTGAGAAGATTCAAAACTATGATCACTAGGTTCACTTTCTGAAAGCAATGGTGTTATTGGCACTATGGCTCTATTCATATTCTCTTTTGCAGCTCCATACTTCACTAGAATCACATTGACTGGAGCGGGCTCCTACACTAGAACTGGTTGATGTCTTTGCTTCCCTTGATAGGGTGGTTGATAGGGTTGTTGTGGCCTACCATATTGTTGTGGTGTGTACTGGTTCTGGTACCTTCCTTGTTGGTTGTGGGTAAGTTTGCCTAGCTACTTGCTTATTGTATGGGCAATCTTGTGCGGTGTGATTAGTGTATCTCAGTTCTATGGTGTAGTATTGACTACTAGGGTTCACTTGGGGTTGAGCCATAATGGGACATATATTCGCCATATGGTCGCCTCCACAAGTATAACATCTTTTCACTAGGGCAAACCTTGGTATTTGTTTGCTTGAGACTCCTAACTTCTGAGCTACTTTCTCCGCAAGTTCCTCAATAGATGTGGATGGGGTTAGATTGAAGCTAGTAGAGCTATCTAAATCTCTGTAGATTTTTCAAATCTCTAATTACTCCCCTAGGTTATCCTCAATGTCTATGCACATGCATACACACTCTTCTATGCTTCAAGGGTCCTTCAAGTACACATAAGATCTCAACTTGGTACTCAACAATCCATCTAAGAATAAAGCCACATTGTTTGGCTGGAGTGGATAACTCTGGAACCGGACATCTCTGTAGGTATTGCATAAACCTTCTTCCTGAAAGTCTAACCATCTCTTGAGGTGTCTTCTTGAAGCTATGTATCAGTGAGGAGGTTTTGTGTCTGATGCCACTCTTAGAAAAGTCTATGATGAAAGCCTCTAGAAGTTGTTCTATGTCCCTGAACTGGACTTGGTGAAGCGGTTGAAACCATGTAAGGGTTGTGTTCTTGAGAGTTAGGCCAAATGCATTGTATTATGTGAATAGGTCATCAACTTGCTCGGCTCTCAAGATTGCCTAAATTCTGCTACATGATCATATGGGTCTCCGGTGCCATCGAAGCAATTCTTCATGGACTTAACTAGTTGTGTAGGCCTCAAGGTCCTAGTGTGTTCACTCCACCTTGGTAGAGGAAAGTTTTCTACATTTTTTTGGTTCCTTGAGTCTCTAGGTCTCTCGGTTTCTAGTCTATCTATCTCCGTTCTCATTCTTTCTCTTTCCAGTGGGTTAGCAAAGCTTACTTCCGGCCTATCTCTACTCCTGTCCCTTTGAGCTCCATGGGCTTGGGATGTTCCAACTCCTTGGTGACCATAAGAGACATTAGATCTTGGTTGGGGGAAAAAAAATTCACCCTTCCAAGTGTAGGCATGCCTGCCATGCTCTGTGACCACAAAGATCCTCTCTGAAGTATTGTCCAAATAGGTCACTTTGCCTGGGCTATCAGGATCTTTAAACTCATAGATTGTGAGCATTCCTACTGTATTGGGCTGGTCGGTCCTATACCTTTAAAAGGGCTCGTGAGTCTCTCGGTTTAAAAGCAGATCTATGCTCTTGTTGTCCTAGGGCACCCACTCTGGAGTGATGATTCTAGTCAAGATTGATTTGCCTCGAGGAGTTCTAAGCTCTCTTCCTAAGTTCCCTTACTCTATGTCACCTATGTCTGCCTTTGGAATCACATTACCAAATTTGTCTGTTCTATCCGGTTGGTTGGTGGCTACATACATTGTTCCTTCCTTATCGAGGTATGCACCATTTTCGAACTTGACCATTGGATGTTCTAGTCCAAGGGGTTGATCATGGTTTTTAATTTGCACAATAGACCTTTGAAGGCCGTCCTCATAGATGCGAGCACTAATCGGTTTCTCCTGATGTATTCAAGTTGAGTTTTGTACGGGACTTCAGGTTTCTCTAAGTAAGCCACACCTGAACTTTCTGTGGGTTTCTTCATACCATAAGACATCTCTGGTTTGCTAGTTTCAGAGCTAGGGTAGCGTGAATAATTGCTCAACTGCTGGGCCCAAGACCTAGCAGTATGATTGACACTAGCCTCTAAAGACCTAAGGCTTTGTCTATCTCTCCCTAGATGTCATCCTGATCTAAGGTTCATATGCCTGATTGAATAACCCCAATTTACCCCAAGTACAACCTCATTGCAGATCATCTCGTATTAGTCACTTGATTCTTTTTTTGGGTGGGTCATCGTGTTTATGTTCTTGTCTGATATCACGTCGTCAGGAATACTTGAGTGAATTTCCGCACTTTAAGTTGATCGTACCACGTTAAATTCCTTCCTTTAAAGTTATCGATCACAAAGAGATTATATTTCTGCTTGAACTTGAGTATTTAAGAGTCTTCAAATTGAAAGATGCCCATCGTCACCCTAAATTACTTCTAGCACAACTCCCACTTTTCCTAAGCTAGGAACTGACAAAGGGTGTTGAGAATAATCCAACCTCAAGTTACTTATCCATTGCCCTCGTAAGCCCAAGGAGTGTGTTCCCAAGACTACACTCACTCTTGCCTTGAATGCCTTTGATGCTCTTAGTGGACCTGTAAAAGTTCCAAAGTTAGCCCAAGATTTAAATTCAATTGACACAACATGCCATTTTCGTTCATGTAACTCACAAACCAAATTGTCCTTTGTTCTTATGGAAGACAATCCTAAAGATCCCTGAGTTTTCTTACCCTAAAGTTATGACAGTTCAGGGTTCTGGGATTAAAACAGGGTTTAAACATGATAACAGGAAAATAGGGTTTTCTCGAATTATTTGCTTATGGCCTCCCTATGTGTCCTATAGCAGAATATTCATGCCCAAAATTAGCCAAAATTTTCAACTTAAAAAACCCTAAAAAATTGACCGAAAATGGCTGTGAATCGTGATCGATAGGGCTCTCAGTCACGATGGATAGAGCTGTCCATTGTGGCCTGTCAATCGTGATGGACATGTGTCAATCACGATGATGGTGTCAATCATGATGGGCAGGTGGCGTCAGTCCTGCTTGATGAGTCAATCACGATTGATGGGTGTCAATCGTGATGTAATGAGTTTTTCGGGTTCTTTGCATGATTTTGTTTCAATCATGGTCTATGCGTCGCGATGGCCAGACTTCTCAATATAATGGGGTGTTAATTGTGATTTTTCTATCCATCACAATGGACACATGGCAATCGTGATGGATGGATGTCAATCATGATGGACAACCAATCCATCGTGGGGTGTCGATCACGATTGATTGAATTTCTCAGATTTTTGTGTGCCTATGCGTCGATCGGGGGCCTATTTGTCGTGATGGACAAGATTTTTGTCGTTTTTTAGTGTCAGTCATTGATTTTGTGTGGATCGCCATGGATACCATCTGTCGTGATTGATGAAGATGTCTGTTGGGGTTTGTCGATCGCGATGGACAGGCTGTTCGTCGCGACGGACACTATCAATCATGGTTGATGCTATCAATTGTGATGGACAACAAAAATGTAAATTTTTTAGAAATTCTTGTGGATTTGTGATGTGCAAGGTCTCTAGTCTACTGTGGTGCACTTAGTTTTACCCAAGGATCAATATTTCTGTCAATCACGATTGACAAAGATCAATGCCCCGGAGATTGTGCATAGCTTTTTCGTACCTACGCGACCTGCTGGAGATGACGATATAGTCGAAACCTACAAGAAATGCTCAAAAACACACAAAAATAGCAAGCACACAATTGCTCTCTTGCTCTCTCTCACAAGTGAAATGAGGGGAATGGAATGGGGAAGGCGATATGACCAAAAAAATGAAAATTTTGTGAAGGTGGTGATGGAGGTGGGAGATGGTGAAGATGATGGTGGTGATGATGATGGTGAAGAAAATAAAAGGAAATAGAGAAAAGTGAAGAAAATACCTATGACTCCAACATCACAACTCTACGTCTTACCATCATACGCTCGTCCTCGAAGCTCATTCCCCGGCAACGGCGCCAAATTTGGTGTCACTCTAGCACAATGGCAAGTACCAACATGAGGAGATCCACCTCATAATTTTCAATCCGTGGAGACGTGAGGACTAGTATGGAGACTATTAGCAAGTGATGGCACAAGTGCATGAGGGAGAAGCACATTAGCATGCACATGCATACACACACACACACACACAACAAGAGCAAAGAAAGGAACAAAGGAGTAACTTCCATTACAAAAGAGTTCTGATACAAAGCTCAAATCTACAACAAGCTAACCTAAAAAATGAGCTCTCTAGCTCTTTTTATAGTTTTTGACTAGCTTTTGGCCTTGTCCAGACCTAGTGTCTAGCCTAGTTAAAAATTAGGTTCCAAGGCTTATTTGAGGGCTCAAACGAAGTCTAAAAATTATGAAAATTGGTATATAGCTACTTCTAATAATCCTCAAGCTCAAGGACTCCTCAGCTTGCATAAATTGGAGTAGGAATAACAAAAAATGGTATTTACAATGGTGAGAAATGACTAAAATTACTATTTGGAAATTATTGCTTCATGAAAAATTATAGGGCCTATTTGCTGGATCTATGTTGACTACTTTGCCTACTTGGTCCTTCTCGTTTCTCTGACTCTTTTCGTTGGCTTCCTTGTCTTGTAAGTCCTTGAGTGCCCTGACTACTACCAACAGTTTGTTTAGGTGTCTTCTTCATTTGGTTGAACTCGTTCCAAAGATGATTCTTTCTTGCTTTGTTACTAGTAGAAAAGAAAGTCTCAAGGGCATCCCCAGTCTCTTGAGATGTTTTGCATCCTCTAATATGTGGTAATAGAAAGTCAGAGATAGAGTTTAGTATGTACGACCTTGCTTGAGCATCCCTTGTGCTCCAAAGTGTGAGCTTATCTATCTTCTCTTGTGTAGGTCCTCCTTTGGATCTTGGAATGGGCATAGCTTCATCATCGGCTACAATTCCATAAAGATTTCTACCTTGCAAATAGGCCTCCATTTTGATTTGCCAAGCCACATAGTTGTGTCGATCAAGCTTCTCAATCATTGAGGGAAAGCCATCACCCATCTTGATCTAGCTCTGATACCACTAAAAAAGCTTGGAGAAGCTTGTAGGAGGTAGAAAAGTGTGTTTCGAAGCAATGAAGTTTGGTCTAGCCAACCGGAGCAAGACAAGCCCTTGACCTTATGGAGACTCAAATAAAACTTATAGGCATGCGATAAGTGCAAAGAAATGCACTATGTACTTTGGAGCATCAAGGAGAATGATTCAATACAAAATAGATAGGTTCGTGGATCGACTAGCTCAAAAAACTTACTATCTATGGAAGAGACAACGAACTTGAAATGTCCATAGTGACCAGCATGATTACAATTAGAAAAATTCCTTTTATGCGAGTGATACAAATAGGCTTGAGTGTATAGAAAGCACAAAAGTATAAGGAATAAGCAAGATATCCTATAGGAATGAATCATATACTCAATAGTGGTACTTCCTATTTTTCAAGAATACGTAGAGATTGACCTCGAGACAGAAAAACTAAGATTTCTCCCAATCTACTGAACTAAATCCTATGAAAATGTACAAGCATAAAATAGACTTAGTACCTTTCCAATGAGCCATCTTGCACTCAATTTGGAGCTCTTTAAAGAGAGGAGAAGCGTCTACAAGATTATTGTTGGCAAAGAAGATGATGTAGAAAATTGACGGAGCAAGACAATGATGGTCACAAGTGTATGTATATTTCTTCCATGTATTGTACAAGTGATTTCAAGTCTACAATAAGTGAGGATAAGAAAAAGAACTCTCCAACAGATATTCTTTCGACACGATAGCCTTTGACATAGATCAAATCCACCTCAAGCATAGTGTAAGCTTGATATTCCAACACAATAGAGGGCCAGGATCTTGTTTTTCCAGAATCTATAATGGAAATTTCTACATATGTTAGACCATTGGTCAGAATAACAAGAGGGATCCTTCATCAAGGACTTACACAGCTTAGAAATACTTTTAATCTTCTGGTTACACATAAATAGGCAGTCTTTGGGGGTAGTAGAGAAAACACGTTCATTTCTCTCCTTCCATATACACCACAGGGTCTAGGCTCTCAGTAGCTGCCAAACTCCCACCTCTAATCTGTAGCTTTCCCCAATCAATATTTCTTTGGAGGATAGAGTAGGGAAACCAAGGGCAAGACAGAAAGAGGATTAATTAAAAGGGAGAAATGAACAATCGTGTAGGGGGCAGGATCCCCTTACAAGTAATCATACGAAAACATCATAGTAGAGTGATTCAGATACAAGATAGGACCATTTGAAACATATTTGAGGGAGTACAGAGCCAAGAGGGTATCTCTCCATTACTTTGTAGGGGTATTACACAAGATTGAGGATACTGGGTAATCCACAGGAAGAGCATCTTTGATGGCTTTCACAGAGTCAATGCAAATCCTTCCTGAAACCTTTAGAATTGATGTCCATAGGAAGAGCACCTCTTTTAATGGCTTCCTTCAAAATGAAGAGAATGAACGAGGTCAAAAAATCTTTCAAAACCAAGAAGAAAACATTGGATAAACCATCAAGACCATGAGACTTGTAGGGTTTGAATTTACTAATGGTTTCTTTAACCTCATCAATAGTGAGGAGTAGGTCGAGGATGGAGAATAGATGTGTGGGGAAAACTTTTTTCCATTTAAGAGTAATGTGAGCCTTGTCCCTCTAGATGTCCTCCCCCCACTTGGGAGTGCCAGTGAAAACATTGGTAAAGAAGCTCGTAGCCTCCTCGCTCTCATCAACATTGATAGAAAAACCACTAGATTCCTTTCTCAACATAGGCACAAAATCCTTGACTTTTTTTCTTTCTCTAAGATACCATACTTTTATTCAGTTTATCAAATTTTCTAGCCTAGAATTTTCTTGAAGAGGCAAGGATACCACTAGCCTCAAGGTAGTGTTCATATCTAAACCTTTTCTGAAGAGAGGGTTATTAGCAATGTTAGCAGAGAGCAAGCTCAACTCTCTAATAATACTAAGTCTTCTACTCGATCTATTATGCTCTCTAAGTCACTTGTGGAAGGTGATGAGGGTTTGGATGTCCTTTATAGACCTAGACGAGGCAACAAAGGGGATAACACCACTACTGAAGTGGTGGGTAATAATTTTCTTGGTTTTCTTGATAACATAAGGGAAGGTGAGTAGGGAAGAGTCAAGATGGGGCCTGCTAGCTTTAAAAAAGGGGTTGGCATTAGCCAGTCTGACAGTGAGAGGCTCTTGGATAGAGATCAAAAGGAAAGGATCAAGGTGAGTAGACGTGTTTGTTAAAAAGCTATAGAATGCTTCTAATAACCTAAGGGCTTCATGAATAGGAGCGATGAGAGCAAAAAACTTGAAAGGGGTGTTGTTTGAGGCTAGAATTTAATTGGTTGGGGCAAGTGACTATATGAAGATTGGATAAGAAGAGGAGGGGCTAAAAAACTGCAAAAGCTTGGTCTATATCTTTATGATTCCAAGTAATTGTAGGTTAAGAGAAGGATAATGGGATTGTGGGATTTAAAATCAAGACCTATCGGGTAGTAGTATGATGGGCTAACCACTTGCCCCAAAATCCATGGTTGAGGATTAATTCTTAATCCTCCCTCTTTGGGTGTGGTCCATCCATCTCGTGCTTGTCATATCTTGAGTCTAACACTCTCTTCCCCTTGTAGAGATAATTGTCTTCAATGATCAATCCTTGTTATCCCCTTTGAATTGATGTCATCACCCTTGCACATTCTCTTGAACCTTATTGTTCTCAACCTTGGTCTCTTGAACCCTTGCTCTCAACCTTGGTCTCTTGAACCTTGCCTTCGTGCTTGTTGGCCACTTGCCTACCGACTTGCCTTCTTTGCAACCTTGGTCTCTTGAGCCCCTTCTTCTCAACCTTGATATCTTGAACCTAGTCCTCACCCATGGTAGGTATCTTGCATCCTCAGTCTACTCCTTGATGGGGGAAGTATCTCAACCCCTAAGCAACGATGAAGCGCGAATGACCTCCACAGGTATCCTTCTTTGACCTCTGCACACCAAAAATGCTCTTACTCAGAGCTTATGCAGAGAACTCCAGTGAGCTTTTGTAGACCTGTAGTAGACACCAAGGGCTTTCCAACAAATCAAATTTCACTTGAAATGGATGCTTACACAAAGAGAAACAATGTCTACAACATGAGCTAGTTGAATGCTCACAACTGCTAGTCAAGCAGAGACCTCACTTCACTCCAGCAAACTTTTCTCACAGATTATACAGAGAATGAATCTCAAACTTGGGTCAACTTTAGAGCACTCTAATAGCTACCCAATGACACCAAAATCATAGCAAATGGATACATAGAGAAGGAGAACCAGCCCTTACAACAGAGAGCAAAATATTTCCAACAGAGCCTACACAAAGAGAGAGATATCAATCACACAACTTCACTAAAATGAATGTTGCTCCCCGCTTACTCAGAGAATGCTCCAGAGAATTGGTAAGCATAAAATAGACTCTTACAGCTATCCAATGAGACAAGAATTACATCAAATGGATACCATATGAGGGAGAAGCAATGCTAACAAGTCAGGGGTAGAGAGTTGCAACACTGCCTGCGCACACACATAGATATGCCTACTAAAAGAAAACAAACAAGCAAGCAAGGGGGTTGCTTAAGCAAGGGGCTTGCTTATCACAACTCCAGCACTTAGTGCTCACTTTACATGAGCTAAAACTCCAAAAAGATGGCCCAAAAGAAGTCGGGATACATGCTCCTTTTATAGTGAGAAGAGTGCCCCTAAAATCTAGGAACTACCTTTCCAAATCAGCCTCCTAACTTGGAGGAATTAGTTGAGATGACTTGGGGAGTGGTTGAGTGACTTTTCTTGATGGAATCTCGTGGCTTTTGGCTTCCTTTGATTGCTCCACATTTCCATAAAAGATTCCCCACGAATTTTTAGCTTGAAGCTTGACTTTTAACACTCCCCCTCAAGCTTCAATTCTTCATCCTCATCCAAGCTCCTTCATGTTGATGCATTGCTTGAATTTTGAAATCTTCATCCCATCCAAAGCCTTTGTAAACATGTCCGCAACTTGGTCCTTGGTACCAATATGATGTACTGAAACTTCCTTGGATATCACCTTTTCCCTTATGAAGTGATAGTGCACTTCAATATGCTTGGTTCTAGCATGATAGACAGGATTTGATGCTAGATGAATGCTACTCATGTTGTCACAAAAAATTGGATATGTGTCAACGTGCAAATTAAGCTCCATAAATAACTTCTTAATCCACATTAGCTCACATGTGACTTGAGCCAAAGCCCTATACTCAGCCTCGGTGGAAGATAATGCCACCGTGGGTTGCTTCTTTGAAATCCATGAGATGATCTTGCTACCTAGCATGACTAGGTAACCACTTGTACTCCTTCTATCTTCCTTCGAACCGGCCCAATCGGCATCGGAATAAGCTTTGACCTGCATATCATCATCAAATGAGTAGAACAATCCTTCATTTATAGTGGCTTTGAGATATCGCAACATTCTTCTTGCAGCTTGCAAGTGTGTAGTCCTTGGACTATGCATAAATTGTGATAACACTCCAACTCCATATGCTATGTCGGGCCTGGTTATTGTGGCATAATTGAAAGAGCCTACAATAGATCGATACAAAGTTACATCCTCTAATGGCTCTCCATCAATGGAGCTTAGCTTTACATTAACTTCCATGGGATTTGAAATAGGCTTGCAATGTAGCATCCCAAACATCTCAAGTAGGTCTAGAATATACTTCCTTTGTATGAGCATAATACCTTCTTCTTTGTATACAACTTCAATGCCAAGAAAATACCTAAGATCTCCAAGATCAGAGATCCTAAACTCCTTTCCAAGCTTTGCCTTGATCTCCTCAATGCCCTTTGTATCATTACCTGTAATGATAAGATCATCTACATACACACACATGTAGACCACAAGTTCTCCTCTTTGTTTGATGAAGAGAGATGGATCCGCCTTGCATTGATTGTAACCACATTTGATCAAATAGTCCACCAATCTTTGGTTCCAAGCCCTTGGAGCTTGCTTTAGGCCATAAAGTGCCTTCTTCAACCTACAAACATGATGTGGAAACTCTCTATGAACAAAACCTAGTCGTTGCTCCATGTATACCTCTTCTTCCAAGTCTCCATTGAGAAAGGCATTCTTGATATCCAATTGGAAGAGCTTCCATCCTTTGCTAGCAGCCATTGCAATGAGTGTCCTAATGGTGCTCATCTTTGCCACGGGGCTGAATGTCTCTTCAAAGTCCACTCCATAGGTTTGTGCAAAACCCTTGGCCACCAATCTTGCTTTGAACCTAGAAATAGATCCATCTGAATTCCTCTTTACTTTATACACCCACTTATTACCTATTACCTTCATGTTCTCCTTCTTGGGCACTAGAGTCCATGTTTGATTTTCCTCAAGTGCGTCGATCTCTTCTTGCATTGCCTCTTTCCATTCGGTGTACCTGCTTGCATCTTCATAGCAATCGGGCTCATGATCTTCTACTACTTTGTTCATATATGCATAATGTGTTGCCATGTATGAATCATAAGTAAACCTTTGAGTTGGATACTTAACTCTAGAAGACTTCCTTTCTTCACCTTTTGGAGGAATAAACCTCCTTTGCCTTGGGAACTTGATCTCTTTCTTTGACGTGGCTTCTTTCTCCATCATGTGTCCTTCATCATCTTCAACTTCATTACCTTCTTCATCCAACTCCACCAATGTTGCTTTGCCTTTGTTGATTGATTGTGCTTCATAGCTTGATGAAGATCTCCCCCTCCATGGTGAGTTCATGCTTGAACTATCTTCATTGATGGAACACCTTGGGCCGCTTAGCTCTAGGTCGATTTGTTCTTCATCATGTCCATGCTTTTCTTCTTCATAGTCCTGCATACAATCATACTTCTTATACCAAGGGAGTAGCTCATCAAATGCTACATCCCTTGATATCCTCAAGTCCTTTGTGTTTGGGTTGAAGCACCTGTAACCTTTATGATCATTTGAATATCCTAGAAACACACACTTTTCTGCCTTTGGTTGTAGCTTGTGCCTCAATTCACTTGGCACATGTACATAACAAGTACATCCAAATATCTTCAAGTGGGAAAGATCAGGTTTCTTACCATAATAGGCTTGATATGGTGTCAAGCCATGGATCCCTGAGGTAGGAGCCCTATTCATTAGATACACAGCGGTATTTGCTGCATCACTCCAAAACATGTTAGGTACATTCATCTCATTAAGCATTGCTCTAGCGATCTCGGCAATGTATCTATTCTTTCTCTCTGCTACTCCATTTTGTTGGGGTGTGTACCTGCATGTTACTTGCCTCTTGATGCCTTGATCCATTAAAAAATCAGAAAACTCATTGGAGAAATATTCTCCCCCTCCATCGGACCTTAGCTTCTTGATATATGTACCTGTTTCCTTCTCTACCGTTGCCTTGAATGCTTTGAAACATGTAAACACATCTGATTTTTTTTTGATGAAATAAACCCAAACTATCCTTGTGCAATCATCTATAAAAGTGACAAAGTACTTGTTACCTCCAATGGATTGCTCTTTCGTTGGCCCCCACACATCTGTATGTATCAACTCCAATGGATGTTGGCTTATGTAGCCACTCTTCTTGAATGGAAGTCTCGCTTGCTTCCCTAGTTGACAAGATTCACATAAATGCTTCATACCTTGTCCTTGGAAGTTGGGAAGACCTTCAACCAGCCTCTTGAATTGCATTTCCTTCATTCTTTGTATGTTGATGTGACCTATCCTCTTGTGCCACAAGTCCAACTCCGAAATCCTCTTGTTTCCATATGTGAAGTAGACATGTTGAATAGAATGAGAATTTACCTCCAAAGTGAAGAGTCTCCCTTGCTTCTTTCCTCTTGCTATGACCTTGTAACCTTGCTTAGGGTTCTCCACAAAGCATCCACCTTTGTTGAACCTTACTTGATAGCCTCTTTCAACCATTTGCCCAACGGACACCAAGTTCTTTGTGATGGTAGGTACATGCAAGACATCCTTGAGACATCTTCCTTCCTCCTTGTCATCCAAAGCTACATCTCCAACATGGGAGATCTCATGGGCTGTATCATCACCTGTTTCTACATGTCCTTTACCTTTGGGAACATGTAGATTAGTAAACCAAGAAGCATTGCAACTCATATGGTTGCTACATCCACTATCAATATACCAAGTGTTATCTACTTTGCTTGAATTCCCATTCATGTGCATCATCAAGAGATTGTCATTTTCTGAACTTGTAGAAGCATAATTACCTTGGCCTTTGTATGAAGAACCTTGATTATAGTTCCTTTGGTTTCCTCCTTGGTAGCAATCTCTAGCATAGTGGCCAAACTTGCCACATATGTAACATCCTTCGCCATCTTGATTCCTATTTTGTTGATGTCGTCCTCCTCTTCCTCTTGATCTTCCTCTCCCTCTTTGTGATGAGGTGCCTTGGTCATGTCCTTGATTTCTTGAGTGGCCTTGCCTTCCTCCAAACCTTCCTTTGCCCCTTCCTTGTCCTTGTCTTCCTTTGCCCCTTTGATTATCTGCATAGAAAACTTGTGCATCTTTGCTTTTAGTTGAACTTCCACCTATGTTCATTTCTTCGGTGACCATGAGAGCAACCAATTGCTCAAAATCGGGAAGATTATCCCTTACATAAACTGAAGTGGTAAAGGGTTTCCACTTCTCATCATCTCTCAAACCATTGAGAGTATAAGCCACAAGATCGTCATCGTCTACGTGGCTTCCAATGGATCCCAATGCATCTGATAACTCCTTGACCTTAAGTATGTAGTCATTTATGCTACTCCTTGAGCTCTTCCTAAGGTTGTTGAGCTCATTCTTGAGTTGGATCTTCCTTGCTTTGGTGCTTGTTGAATAAAGCCTTTCAAGTGTCTCCCATACCTTCATGCTTGAATCCAGGTCTTGGATATGGCCGATCATGCTATTGCTAATGTGTTGAGAAAAAATAAAGATAACCCTCTTGTCTCTTTCATTCCATTCCCTAAAGGCCCTTCTCTGGTCATTGGTTGGATTCTCATCCAACCTAGGTCTTGGTTCACTTCCACTAATCAACCCCCAAAGGCCCTTGCCCATAAGATAGTTGGAGACCCTAAATCTCCATGGTTGATAGTTACCTTTGTCTAGCTTTTCAATTTGAGTGTTGAAGTCTCCCATATCCAGTCTTTGATACTTGACCTAGCCCTTTGCTAATGCTCCAATGTGTGTAAAATGAAAATGAGGCTCTGAGGTTACCTCAATCCAAAGCTTTCCTTAGATGGACACCTTGTGCTCTTGCAAATTTGAGTAGAATAGCTCCCCCTTGATGTGAGCTACCTCCAAGAAGCTTTTGTTGATGCAACTCTTCAACCACCAACTCCAAGAGGTCTTCTTTCTTGTATGTGATACCTCCAAGATGCCCAAATGCTCTGATACCACTGATGGGGGAAGTATCTCAACCCCTAAGCAACGATGAAGCGCGAATGACCTCCATAGGTATCCTTCTTTGACCTCTGCACACCAAAAATGCTCTTACTCAGAGCTTATGTAGAGAACTCCAGTGAGCTTTTGTAGACCTGTAGTAGACACCAAGGGCTTTCCAACAAATCAAATTTCACTTGAAATGGATGCTTACACAAAGAGAAACAATGTCTACAACATGAGCTAGTTGAATGCTCACAACTGCTAGTCAAGCAGAGACCTCACTTCACTCCAGCAAACTTTTCTCACAGATTATACAGAGAATGAATCTCAAACTTGGGTCAACTTTAGAGCACTCTAATAGCTACCCAATGACACCAAAATCATAGCAAATGGATACATAGAGAAGGAGAACCAGCCCTTACAACAGAGAGCAAAATATTTCCAACAGAGCCTACACAAAGAGAGAGATATCAATCACACAACTTCACTAAAATGAATGTTGCTCCCAGCTTACTCAGAGAATGCTCCAGAGAATTGGTAAGCATAAAATAAACTCTTATAGCTATCCAATGAGACAAGAATTACATCAAATGGATACCATATGAGGGAGAAGCAATGCTAACAACTCAGGGGTAGAGAGTTGCAACACTGCCTGCGCACACACATAGATATGCCTACTAAAAGAAAACAAACAAGCAAGCAAGGGGGTTGCTTAAGCAAGGGGCTCGCTTATCACAACTCCAGCACTTAGTGCTCACTTTACATGAGCTAAAACTCCAAAAAGATGGCCCAAACGAAGTCGGGATACATGCTCCTTTTATAGTGAGAAGAGTGCCCCTAAAATCTAGGAACTACCTTTCCAAATCAGCCTCCTAACTTGGAGGAATTAGTTGAGATGACTTGGGGAGTGGTTGAGTGACTTTTCTTGATGGAATCTCGTGGCTTTTGGCTTCCTTTGATTGCTCCACATTTCCATAAAAGATTCCCCACGAATTTTTAGCTTGAAGCTTGACTTTTAACACTCCTTTCATTAGGAAGTTTGTTTGGAGATCTTTCCAATGATATCTTACACATCTAAATTCACCCTATGGTTTTGGAGATACACTCTAATCTTTGAAAGGGTCATGGTGTACCCTTTCTAGATGTACCTTGATGGGGGTTTACGCTACAGCATGTTGTGCCATGTTGTGATGCACCTTCCATTGTGTCACTCTAGCACAATGGGGAGTACCAACGTGAGTAGCTTCAGCTTATAATTGTCAATCTGTGGAGAGGTTAGGCCGATATGAAGATCAAGAGAAAATGATGTGTATGAAGAAGACGGTGAGAAATGCAAGAGCATACACACACACACACACAAGGAAAGTCGCGATGGAGATCAATGGAAGGCAAGAAAAGAACTCTTAATCATATTCATCATCATCTAGTTACACTAGCTCTTCTAGCTTTAGCTCATAGATTCAATCATAAACTAAGAACAACCTCAAAATGAGCTCTAGCTCTATAAATAGTTTTTGCCTAGTTTTGATTGGTTTCACATCTAGTGACCGGGATAGTTAAAAAATAGGTTCTACCTCTAATTTGAACTATCTAACGACTTCCAAAAATTACAAAAAT
The DNA here is from genome assembly GCA_020310875.1 of Ceratopteris richardii. Lineage (NCBI taxonomy): Eukaryota > Viridiplantae > Streptophyta > Polypodiopsida > Polypodiales > Pteridaceae > Ceratopteris > Ceratopteris richardii. Next base: position 942,650 of record CM035420.1, on the reverse strand, counting down.
TGGTGCGAGCTTTCTACTTAGACACCTCAAGCTCAAGGACGCCTCGGCTTGCACAAAATGGAGTTGCATTCGTGATAATTGGATGTATATACATATAATACATTGGTTTAGTGATAAAAATCATTGTTGTCATGATGAAGTCTTCTTAGTAGCTTTAAGTGCTTCCTCTTCTTCTATGATGAGAACCCATACTCGAACCTTTGCCTTGAACAATCACCTTCTCCTCGTTTTTTTCATCCCTGGTAGTACCTGATTTAGTGTGAGTAAGGTGGTCGGTGAGCAGGTCTATTGCCAAGGTGTGTTCAGTGATGCGAAGCCCCCGGATAAGATCACGTTCAAGTTTATCCCAATCAATGGGCTGGGGATCATCTGGAGGTGGGTGCATATAATGTTCTCATTACATGATTTGTTCGCAAGCAAACAGGTGTAGCACATGCATTGGACGACTGATAAACACTTCCGAGTGATATTCCTAGAAGCTGGTGATGAACGTTTCTTCAAAAGTCTACTTGTAGTAGGCACGCATGTACTTCAATCTACAATGCCAAGCATAGCATACCTTGAGAGAAGGTGTCGTGCTCATGTTGTACACTAAGTCCAAATTCCCATATTCAAATCGTGGTGTATTTGTTAGTATATGATCAATGTCTACCACTCATGATTGTATGCACATTTTGTAAGGCCCCCATTATGAGGAGAAGCCATGCGTGCATTACCCAATTGATGAGAATCCCAACTTGTATGTTGGATGAAGGTCATATTGGACCATATAAGGTATTGTAAGGAAAGGGAGTTACCACGGTCCCCAATTGTGGGGTTCTGGGTAGCGGTGAGCAGCCCTAACGTGACAGTAAAGGGAATATTCCATGGAATATTCCCTATCAGAGTCAGAAATCATTTATATTTGTTAGGTTGGTTCAACCGGTCTAAGCCATGTATGGCAATTACGCAAGCATTGGCTACCCACGCTCTACTGCCCATGTATATCCGTCCATGGAAGGCCACCCATGATCCTATATACAGATGACTTCTACACTACCTGAGACATCGAATTGAGCCAGCATACCTCTACCTTGTATCTCCCTATCTAGAGTTGTCTAGATCACCATTTAAGCTCTACCTTGAGAGCGCACAGGTGGACAATGCCATCATCTTTGTACTTGCTGCTAGTAGAAAATTGTTTAGATTCTCCTATATCTCTTATCTTCTCTGCTATTGCTCCTATTTTATATTGCATAATTGTTATTTTACATGGTATTAGAGCTGCAAGGTTCGAATAGCTTGAGAAGCATCACTATTTTAGCCTACTAGTAGACTAGAATGTCAGTAGATTATTCGAGTGATTACATGATGGCTTCATCACCGAACACTCGTCTTGGTGCTTCAGCTAATGTTAATGTTGCACCTATTCGAATTCGCCCACCTACATTCACTGAAGGGAAGTTGGATGGAACCAACTATACACTCTGGAAGTTCAAAATTTTTGCGGGTTTTGGACTCCTATGAATTACTTGACACTGTCATGGCACAGATGAAATTGGATCCAGAGCATATACCAGTTGAAGATCCAACAAATTCAAGATTGATGATTCACCCAGATCCAGATCTTCTACAAGCTTGGAAGAGGCGGAATGCTGATGCATTATGTGCAATTGTCACTAGTGTAAGTGATTCTGTGCTTACTTTAGTTCAACATACTACTAAAGCACATGAGGCTTGGGGAATATTGGCTCGTCAATATGAAACCAAGAACCATAGTAGGATACAAAATTTAGAAAATCAGTTGGCAAATGAAAAATATTCTCATTCAGAAAAGGTTGAAGATTTTATCAAACGGATAAAACATCTTCAAGCTCAATTGACTGAAGTTGGTGTTGTTACAACACCAAAAGAGCTAGCTCGAAGATGTGTACATGTTCTTCTAGCAAAGTATGATGGATTAATAACAACCTTTAACACTCATGTAAGACCAACTCCGCTTACATTTGAAGAGATTTGTGCTATGCTTTTAGAAGAAGAGATGCGGCTGAAGAATCGACAAAGAACAAGTGATGCTGCATTCTCAGCAAATGCAAAAGGTAAAGGCTCTTCTGATGGCTCAAAGAAGAAGCCAAAGAAGAGAAAGTTCACAGAAAGTTGCTGCTATTGTGAGAAGAAAGGCCATGCCATCAAGGATTGCAAAAAGAAGCAAGCTGATGAACGGAATGGGATTGTAAAATCATCGTGGAAGAACAAAGAATCTGCAAACAACACAGAGCTGGAACTATGGGTAGCTATTGAAGAGGTATGCTCATTTGCTCACGCTCGTGTTGATGAACCATGGATTTTAGATAGTGGAGCTCTTGCCATATGACCAGTAAAAAGGATTGGTATAGTTCCCTAGTGCCTCTATGGCAATCCATCAATAGAGTGGTGGGAAATGACTCCAAGTGTCTAGCGGAAGGAATTGGAACCATTTCTTTTATCACTTCTCTAGGTGTTGAGAAAAAGTTATCCGATGTTCTCTATGTACCTACACTTAAAAGAAATTTGTTGTCAGTTTCTGCAATAACAGATCATGGACTCGAAGTTCACTTCAATAAGAGTGGTGCAAAAATCATGGATTCATCATGTAATGTAGTAGTTTAAGGCATAAGACGTGATAACCTGTATGAGTTAAGTGCCTTAACTGCTACAGAAGATAAAGATGTGAGCAGGTTATGGCACCAACGATTTGGGCATCTCCGATTTGCAGTTTTGAAGGAGATGCAAAGAACAGGGATGGTTGCTCATTTGCCTGCATTTTTAGAGTTGCAGGAACCTTGTGAAGCTTGTATGATGGGCAAGCAACAACGAAAGGCATTTCCAAGAGAGACCAGCAATCGATCTCAAGATCCTCTAGAGTTGGTACATGCTGATCTCTGCGGTAAAATGTCTACACCTGCATTAGGAGGATCTTTCTACTTTTTCTTGTTACTCGACGATTATAGTAGAAAGATGTGGGTTTATTTCATTTGAGAGAAGGCTGATGCTTTTGAAAAATTTAAAACGTGGCATAAGTATGTGGAAAATGAATCAGGAAGGAAACTGAAGAAATTCAAAATAGATAGAGGAGGTGAATTCTTGTCAACAGAATTCAATAATTACTGTAAGGAGCATGGTGTGAAAAGGCAACTTACCACAACTCATACACCTCAACAAGATGGCATTGTTGAGTGTAGGAACAAGACAGTAGTTGAAATGGCTCGTTGTATGTTAAAGGCTTAAGACATGCCTGATTCTTTTGGGCAAAAGCAGTCAATACAACAGTTTAGATCCTCAATCGAAGCTACACAAAAGCACTAAAGGGGGTGACTTCCCAAGAACCATATTCTGGTAAAAATCCTTCAGTTTTGAATTTCAAAATTTTTGGTTGTTTATGTTATGCACATATTCCTGATTCAACAAGATCAAAGGTGGATTCAAAAAGCAAAAAACATGTCTTCCTAGGATATAGTGAAGAGTCTAAAGCATACAAATTGTGGGATCATGAGGCAAGGAAGATTTTTGTCAACCAAGATGTGGTGTTTGATGAACGACCACACTTAGTAGAAAATAAAGGTAAATCTACCATCTCATCAAATGGAGAAATATCTCATCTTGTGCCTATCAAAAGACAGGTTAAAGTTGAGAAGGAGGAAACATCTGATGGAGAAATTTCCTCAATAAAAAGCCAACCAATTGTAGCTGCACAGCGTAAGCCACTACCGAAGTGGGCACAATAGCTCTTTGATGATCACAATCCACATGTGGATGTACCAGAATCATCCTCAAATGGATTACAAAGATCAAAGAGAATAGAGGATCAAAGGAGAGCCTCAGAACACATTGTTAACATGGCTCTAATGGCAGATATCATGGGCTTGATAAAGGAACCGACCACCATTGAAGAAGCCCTTGATGATCTAGGTTGGAGAGCGGCAATGCAATCTGAGTATGATAGTATACTAAAAAATGATACATGGGATCTAGTGGACTTGTCGCCAAAGAAGAAGGTAATAGGTACTAAATGGATTTGGAAAGCTAAGTATAAAGCAGATGGAACACTAGAAAAGTATAAGAAAATATTAGTTGCACAAGCTAAGTATAAAGCAGATGGAACACTAGAAAAGTATAAGAATATATTAGTTGCACAAGGTTTTTCACAGATCAAAGGATTTGATGTTCAAGAAACATTTGCACCAATAGCACGCATGAAAACTATTCCGACGGTACTTGCAGTAGCTGCACAAAAGGCGTGGCCTATTTTCCAGATGGATGTCAAATCTGCATTTTTGAATGGTCACCTCAAGGAGGAGGTATATGTATCTCAACCACCACGTTTGGAGGTGCCCAATTCAGAAAATAAAGTTTGCAGGTTGAAGAAAGATTTGTATGGACTTAAGCAAGCTCCACGGGCTTGGTACCAACGGATAGATAATTTTTTTAAAAATATGGGTTTTGAAAGAAGTACTTCTGATGCTAACTTGTATGTCACGAGAAGGGATAGCAAGCTAGTTGCCATTGTATATGTAGATGATTTGATCATTACAGGAGATCATTGGGAACTCATCAATCAAACTTGAATCAGCTTGGGAACTGAGTTTGAAATGATAGACTTAGGTCTACTCCATTTTTGTCTGGGAATTGAAGTATGGCATAGGAAGGATGGCATTTTCATCTCACAAAAAAAATATGGCAAAGAAATTCTCAAGGCATTTGGAATGATGGACTGCAAACCAACTAGCACACCTATGGAGGTAAATCACAAGCTATCTATGGATGATAACATGCCTGATGTAGATGCTAAGAAGTATAGGAAGCTTGTTGGAAGTCTTATTTTTCTGTGCAACACTAGACCAAACATTTGCTATGTTGTTCGAGTGTTAAGCAGGTTTTCCAACAAACATAAGGAGAGTCACTAGAATGCTGGAATGCGAATTCTAAGGTACATTGCAGGAACCTTGGATTTTGGTATTTTTTATACCACAGGTGATACACTTCAAGAATATTGTGATTCAGATTGGGCTGGAGATTGTGATTCTAGAAAATATGTTTCTGGATATTCTTTCTCACTTGGTTCAAGAATATTTTCTTGGGTAAGTTGGAAGCAACCAACTCTTGCACTCTCCCCCATTGAAGCAGAGTACAAACCAGCTTGTTTTGCTTCTTCTGAGGCAGTCTCATTAAGGGGAATTCTTGCAGACCTAGGCTTTCCATCAAATATGGTGACCGTACTCAAGTGTGATAATCAAAGTTGTATGGCTATTACAAATAATCTAGTATTTCATGCTCGCACCAAGCACATAGAAGTACAATACTATTACATTTGTGAGCTAATTGAAGATGAAATTGTGGAGCTAGAATATTGCCCAACAGAGGCAAATTGTGCTGACATATTCACTAAAGCACTTGGAAGAGAGCAGCTCAATAGGCGTCTTCAACAGATGGGCATAGGACCGAGACCTACTTGATTTATCATCGATAAACATTGAGGGGGGTATTAGTATATGATCAATGTCTACCCCTCATGATTGTATGTACATTTTATAAGGCCCCCATTATGATGAGAAGCCAAGTGTGCATTACCCAATTGATGGGAATCCCAACTTGTATGTTGGATGAAGGTCATATTGGACCATGTAAGGTATTTTAAGGAAAGGGAGTTACCAGGGTCCCCAATTGTGGGGTCCAGGGCAGTAGTGAGCTCCCGGCTGGGGATCCAAGGGGACCAGCGGGCCCCCTGGTAGGGGTCCGGGGCAGCATACCTAGCACGACGATAAAGGGAATACTCCCTGTCGGAGTCAAAAATCATTTATATTTGTTAGGTCAATTCAACCGGTCTAAGCCATGTATGGCAATTACGCGGGCGGTGGCCCCCCCGCTCTACCGCCCATGTATAATCATCCATGGAAGGCTATCCATGATCCTCTATATACATGAGTTCTGCACTACATGAGACATAAAATTGAGCCAGAACACCTCTACCTTGTATCTCCCTATCTAGAGTTGTCTAGATCATCATTTAAGTTCTACCTTGAGAGTGCACATCATCTTTGTACTTGCTGCTAGTAGAAAATTATTGAGATTCTCCTATATCTGTTATCTTCTCTGCTATTGCTCCTGTGTTATATTGCGTAACTATTATTTTATAGTATTTATAGTGGAAGTCTTCACAGGTCAGAAGTTCTTGTATACAATCTGCATCATATGGAAAATCTTTATAGACATTTGAGCAGCAATATCGGTCATTGAGTGTAGACGTGGTAACCAATGGTGAATGCTGGCCATCATATAGCCGACAATTAGAGTATTATTTGTGGGAGGTGCGAGATAGGGATAATTGAGCCACCCTACATTGACAATTATTCTGAACCTTAATAGCAAATGCCTTGCAAGTATGTCTATGTGAAAATAGTCCATAACATGGGTTGTACTTTAAACGCGTCGGTGCACGCATCCACATATGTATCATTTCCGGGTACCTTTACAGCAAGTCTGCATGCTAGGTGGGTTGATAGATGTGGCCATGCTCTACTTCTGGTGGAACATCTTTGGGCTCGAATTGCGTGGTGTGTGTTGGAAATTTAGTAGGCCCATAACTAATACCACATGTCTATAGTTCCACAGATCTAGGATTTACAACACAAATTTCAGCAATCTTCCAATATTGACAAAACATGAACATACCACACTTAATCATACAAATTATGAGACAAAGATAGAGAAGGATTATACAACCTATGTAAAGTGTTACGTAAGCCACTGCTGACTCACACTATCATATATACAAATGTTCGAATTACAATGTGGGAGTCAAAATCTCAACCACTCTATGTGAATAAAAATAGATGGATGAGTGAATGTACAAATGTAACAAGAATATTCAGATGTATGGATAGAAATCTGAATATACATGAGATCTGTGACTTAATAGATTGTAGAAGAGTGAATATGAGTGACAGAAAGAGGAAAGATGAGTGTGAAATTGATATTCAGCAAACCCTAATATGATTTTAGGCTATGGAAGACCCTAAATAAGATGTATGTGTGAAGATCACATACTTACTGAATTAGCATAGAATGCTAACATGTTGCTGTCAAAAATCCTCATACTCATGTGAACACATCTTCTCTAACACCTCATCCGAATGCATGTAGCATGTATGTACTGAGTCTCCTTTATGGATGCCAAATAGGACTCCTCTTGATATGGATGCCATTGCCACCATAAACTCCAAGTAGTACCTATGTGCATAAAGAGAGTATGTACCTGAATTCTTAACATTAGATGCAAATCTTATGTTAACCTCCATCCAATGTCTTTGAAGTACACCGAAATCTTCATGTAGAAGACAATCTTCAAATACATTATGTAGATGGCTGATCCACGCCACCAAGCTGCTCTCCATAAGCAAGAGTATGAGCACACTCTTCTCCAAGAAGTACTCCATAGCTGCTCCTCAACATGTTCCTAGAGTGCATCATGGCTGCCCCATGTGTGCTAGAGCATCACCTCCTCAAGAGAGGGACCAGAGCTAGCGTTGGATTTGTGTTGGGTGATTGAACAATAAGTCAAAGCTCTTCTTATATAGTTTTGGTGATCCCTCCAAAAGCATATTTTAAAAGCACTTTCGAAAAAGCTTACTATCGCAAAATCAATTTATTGCTAAAATTAGCTACGATCGTTAAATCATGTGCCCGTGAAAAGCTACGTGTTTATCGTCGTCGATTTGCTTTGGTTTTGCTTTACTAAAAGTTATATGTGAAGCACTACTGCCGGCGCGATTCAAACTCTGATGGCTTGCATGGGAGGTACTTGATCTATCCAAGGTGCCCATGCCTTTTTGTTGTAGAGAAGCTACTAAAGATATCTACAGATCCTGTATCACTTTGAGCAATTTTCACCATTTGACCATGGTACATTGTTTTCCAACAGCATGCATGGGGCGCTTCTGAGTCTCTTTCTCCACATGAAAATTATATTCCTCTAACAAAAGGAAATATGGCTTATACTGTAATTCAGTGGACATTATATGTTGGTGGGGGCGATAGCGGCAAAATAAGGTGACTTTAAAATAACTTCTTCAAAATTTGCCATCGCGTGGAGTTGCACATCTACTCGAACAGAGTGTGTCTTACCCAATTGTTTGATGGTCTTTAACCAAGATGGCAGAGGTAATTTGTATGTGTCCTACCCGTCGGGGGATGAGCGGTTGCCAACAACAGGAAAAGGTACATATTCTTCTTGGAATGTTTCCTCGACAGGGATAGGTATCGTTTCATCCAGTTCCGCTAGATCAATTGGTGAATCTGGTTGAGGAGGTTCTCTCATATTAGATAGTTGAGTTTGCAACTCTTGTACTTTCATACGTAGCGAGTTCAATTCTTCCAAGAGAGCCGGTGGCGTCACTTCCTAGCAATATTGGGTCCCAAAGAATCTTTAAGCAACAACATTTTATTAGTTTCCTTGAGGGTTTGGCATTCTTCCTGTAAACAATCATAGTCCTCCAACATACATGCATGGTCTTCCGAGAGGATCTGCATCGATTCAGGGGGAATGGCTTGAAAGTGAGACGGACTAAGAGGCGTGTCTGGATTGTCCAATGTAGCTTCAAAGTTCTCATGATTCTGCTGCTGTAGGTGTTGATTTTCCTCCTTTGCAGCGTTAAGGTGTCGACAGAGAAGTGCCATATTGCGTGATAGTTGGGTATTTTGCATCAAGTGAACATCTAGTTGTGATTCAACACCCTTGACGTGAGCTTCAAGAGTTTGCTGCTGCCTCTGATGTTCGGCTTCCAAGTTTTGTTACTTTATGTTAAGGTCCTCATTCTACAGGGCGAGTGCATCTAAGCGTACCTATAAATCTTGTGTAGTTCATTGTAGGGTGGAATGCTATTGCTCGAGCAACGAATATTCAACATTAATTTTCTGCAGACACTGTATCATTTGTTGGATAGCAGCATCAATAGTGGATGACAAAGATGATGCAAGGGTAGGGAATGCGACATGTGGGGTGGTTTGTAATGCAATGGGAGTGGGAGTAGGGATAGGGATAGTGGATGTAGTGGCTAGTGACAGAAGTGATGTGTGAATAGGTGACGTGTGAGATGTGTTACCTGGTGTGGTGGATGCATGTAATTGTGCATCTAGTGAAGCAGTGGGTGAGACGTCCATGTCACTAGTTGAACTTTCAGTGATCACAACATGAAAGAGTGATGTAAGTGCTATGGTGCATGGTGGTGGGTGCAATTGTGTGGTGAGAGGTGAGTGAGGAGGTGTGCTTGGTGGCCATAAAAAAGGGACTGGTGGGTGAAGCTCCTGAGAAGGTCTTACAAATAGAAAAGGTGTAGATTAGGGCTACAAAAAGGATGTGAAAGAAGTGTAGAAGGAGGTTGGCTGTGTGGGGATTGGAAAGAAGTGCAACAGATTAGTGGTATATGAGGGAAAATGTGGGGGACGAGAAATGATGGGTGGTGTCATGATAGGTGGAATGGAAACTGGGGGAATGAGAGCAGTATTCAGAATGGGGCTAGATTCAGGGGGCCAAACAAAAAGGGGGACGGAATGAAAACCTCGAGAATATCTACAACATCAAGGGAGGTCGGGGTTGGGACCAGGTGAGAAGGAAGGGTTTTGCCAAGGGTATATACAGGGGAAGTGTCTTCCTCGGTCAAGTCGATCGTGGAGGAACCCACAGGGGGTGCGGAGGTGATGGGCCCAGTAGGGACACGAATGTATGTACCTAGGCACTTAAGAATACAAACCCGTCGAGGGTCAAATTTAGGTAAGGGCTTCCTTAGCAAATATCATAACGCTTCTGGTGCACCAACAGATTTAACCAACTCATGCATAGCAGAGATAAAAGTTTCTTCAAAGTCGCCACTGATCAGTTCCTATTGCAAGGTGGCTTCACTTTGTTCTTTCGTTAATCTACTTCGTGCCCAAACTTTATGCATGTTATTATTGAGCCATAGGATGCCGATGGTGTAAGTTGCTGCTTCCACCGTTTCTTCTTCATACGTGCTAGCTTCTCCTAAAACTTCATTATGTGCTTCGGATTCTTGTACTTCTTCCTCACGAGCTTCAGTATCAGCTTCGCCTTTGTCGATCATTGTGCGGTCATCATCTTCCTCTTAAGAATCAACAATCCCTCCCTCAGACGGTGTAGTGGGGTACGCAAGGCATTCAAATTCTTGAGAGACGACATGGGCATCACAAAATTGAAAATCACTAGACAATACATCAAGGATCTCAAAATCAAACGTAGTATTGATATCTTCAGTGCCCAAACTTGTAATCGAGAATGTAAAGGACTTTGAGACAAATGTAGAAGTTGCTGCGGGAGCTTCTACAGTTGTGGTGGCCGTAATTGTAATGGTAGTAGGCACTCTAGTTTCTTCTTGTGAAACTTCATAGAGTGTGGCGGAGCGGCTTAGGTGAACTCGGAGAGGGGGAATCGTTGGTTATGGTTGCACTAGAGATCGTTGAGGCAAGGTTTTAGGTGTGGGTTGAGGTGATGGTGATGCGGGCACTTGAAGGCATGGAATGGTGCCACACATGCACTTGACTCAACGGGGTTCAAGGGGTCTCGTACTCTTCTTGGAACCTTTATATTGTTTCAATTGCTCAGTTGGTAGAGCTCTCTTGATAGTAATATCATAGTCCAGACACATGTATATGATGCATGTGAGAGCACAACATCCATGAACGGCCTTCTTATTCTCCCACCGATGTCCAGCCAATAAACGTTGAGCCTGAATGTAAGTAGAAATATCAATTGTCTGAGGCCCTGTGGTGTCAAGATACAAACCAAACCAAAGACACTTGTGCGGAATCGTAAATCGCTCATGTGCAAGGAAGGCAAAGTGTTGTAGATAGATTCGTTGCAAAGTGGTCAACTGAGGGGTGATGGCGGAGATGGAGGCTATTTATTAACATCACTTTGCTTTATTGGTTCGGGGATGAGACGCTCTTTCTCTATGGGTATATGAGTGCTGTGAATTTTTAGTGCAGTCTTGATTAAGTCTAGAGACAACGTAAACTTCTTGAAAGGTGGATCATTCATCAAGGATGGTAATATGAAGACAGGGTCCGATTCCTTGCGCTCCTGTTCTCTAATAGAAGCCACTAAATAGTAGCACCAATAAAAATCCAGTTTTGGGATTTCTGCACTGAAGTAATTGGCAAATCCTGCCCTCTGCCATATAGGTTGAAGATCTTCACTATTTTGGAGATTCTCAAATTCTTGTGAGAAGAACTGGTAGCGTCTCCACATGTTTGCATCGTACGTCAGATTAGCTTAATATATGAATTCTACCTCTCCGAAGGGCCCTGCAAGCCCTTGCCCTTGGAACCAGTGCGCCTTGCTACTTACCCTTTCTGTCCATCCTTGAGGAAGTTCTTCAATGGGCATTGGTCCAGTAAAACCTTGGAACTCCATCGAGATAGCCTTAGGCAAGCTCTCAAATGGAGGAGACGGGAAATCCACAACAAGCCGCCCGAGCATTGCGCTTGTCCAACCTTTTGCTTGCATGATGGAAAGTTGGTGTTGCCAACCTAAGCTGAAGTGAAGAGGAAAACACATTAGTCATGGAAAATAGTTAAGATCCCAAGAAGATGAGACCTCCATTCCTTTCCACTACCAACATGCTTCCTGTGGAGTGTGTAATTTTAACGACGTGAGCAGTGCGTGCTTGACTGTGAGTGGGAGTGTGTGAGGTGCATGGCTTTACAATTGATTTCAAATGAGTACTACCTACAGAGTTAGTGTATGTTACAAGGACAGTGGTGATATGAAATTGTCTGATTGGGACTGCATGCAGTGGTTAATAAGAGTGTTAGTTTCACTAAGTCGATAGTCAGAATGAGCTGGCCAAGAGTCTTCATGATTATGAAGGGCTTAGGGATCCATTTCTATGTCACATGGGGGGTTAGGAGAGATGAAGTGTTATTTACAAAAGACGATGTGTAGGGTTTTCTAGTGGTCTCTAAAAAGGTCTTCTTAGAGCTGAGTGAGGTTGTGGCATAAATTAAGCACTTTTTAGGTACCCAGAGCTGGCGATACTTGGACTGAGCCGTCACCACGGACTTGGGCACTCAAATTTTCCTAATATGTTGCCTCGATCAAAATTGGGAGGGCTCCCAAAGATCTGGAGTGTTTGACTTACTGGGTAGAGTCACCTTGCGTATCCATTTCTATTGAGGGTATGCTTGAGTGGACTATCTATCGAACCACTCTAATGTGCTGCACCAATGAGTATGTGGATGATGTGACAAAGCGGCTTCTTGAGGGTGAGATATCATATCCATGTGCTGTTTTGGAAAACAAGGAAGATCAATAGCACTCTTGCTTGGAAAGGGTGACCATTGACATGCATCAAAAGATTGAGTCTTATGCCACCACACTTATCAAGCTCTTGTATGTCTATCCAATTTCCGCTCTTGGATGGGTGGTAATTCCTATGTGGGTTTGGTAGGGTGTGCTAATGAACACAAGGTTGGGGGAACTTTTGTCACATCCAACACCTCTCTGTGTCAACTTTGGAGGGGCAGTTCATGATACTATCCTGCAAGTTCCAACTGAAGCACACTTCTATGAAGATTTAAACTCACCGAGTGATGGTATAACCATTCCTAGCCTAAGACCATAGGTTCCATCTGATCCTCATCATGAAAAACCAACAATTTTACCATCAAGGTCACGCTTTTTATGGAGATGGGTAGCTCAAACTCGCCTATGCAAGGGGTTTGTAATCCACCTAGTCCAATGAGATAGGCTTCCAGAGGCTTAATTTCATATTCCCTACAAAGAGAGAGTCAATTTGTGGCTCCACCTGAGTCAATTAAAGCCTTACACTACATGCACATGGGTTCTTGGCCTAGAGTGATGTCAATGAACGGTCTCCTATCAATGATACTAGGGAAATCTCTTCCTCCAAGTTAGCACATAGCTACAAGATATCATGGGGCATCCACCGATTAAGGTTCTCTATCTAGTCCTCTCCATCATAGCCTCATTTGCCTAATGTGTTCCAATGCTTCTGCTTGGGCTTCAACTCTGATTCGTTCCTCTTCTTCCTTTCACTTCTTGGCAAGAGTTAGTCCTTTAAGCATGTCTACGATAAAAGGTTCTTGATATAACTTGACTCGGCATCCGCTAATATAATTAGGCAATATTTCTCCTTCAAGAGTTGCTAACTGAATTCCACGACTAGTCGATATCCTATTGATGATCATGGGTCCGTATCCTCGTTTCTCTAACTTGCGAGCATGTTTTTTCAAGGTGTAAACTAGCACCAAATAGGCTTTTTGTCTCTTCTTAGCAGCATAAATTCATGTTGCTGCTCGTAGTCTTGTCTCTCCCAAATGTTCTAGGTCAAGTATTCTAGAGGAAAGCTCATGACTTTTCCATTCATACTCCTAAGCGATCTTCATTGTGGGTATCAAAAAATCTAAAAGCAACATGGCATTTTGGCCAAACACCATTTGGAATGGTGTAGTGTTAAGCATTGTTTTATAGGCTACATGATAAGCCCACAAAGTGTGGTGTAATTGTTGATCCCAATCTAAACATTGATTATTCACTATTTTGGTGAGAATGTTGCACAAAATTTTATTAGCACTCTCAGCCTGTCCGTTAGCTTTTGGATGGTGTGGGGCTGATTTCTTGTGTACAACCATAAAGTCATGTAATAGATATTCAATAACCTCGTTTAAGAAATGAGTACCCCTATCACTTACAAGCTCGATAGGAAGTCCATATCTTGTGAAGACATTCTCAAACAAGAACTTAGCAGTGGTTCGTGCATCATTTTTCTTGGTGGCCTTAGCTTGTACTCATTTCCTAAGATAGCCCATGGAAATTATGTTGTACTCAGCATGGGAATTCCTTGCAGGGGGATTAATAGGTTCCACAAAATCTATTCCCCATTTGGAGAATGCCCACCCTCCCATCATGGGCTATAGGGGCATCTCATCCCTGCGTATGGGATACTGGGTCCTTTGACATGCATTGCATCGTTTGACATAGGTGTGGGCATCCACATGCAGAGTGGGCCACCATAATCCTGAAAATAATATGGCTTTGATAACGTGATCGGGTCCAAAATGGCCTCTTGTTGCAACCTGGTGTGCAACTTCCAATAGATTAAAATATTCGCTTTCGTGCACACATATCCTCAGATAACAATCTCATCCTCGCTTATACAAGCTATCACCAATGAGCTTGTATTCTAAGGCCTCTTGTTCTAAGCTGCGTCTATAGGCTACAATCATGTCTGCTAGAAAGGTTTGTGTCCTTAGGTAAGTAACTAAAGGTTCACTCCAATCTCGCATTAGGGTCACCTAGTACAAAGTGGCATGTTCCATTTGGGGTCTATTACCACACTTAGGACATTCATCACATAGTCATCAGACAACTTTTTCCATTGACGGCCAATACACACCTAGACTTTTTAAATTTGATAGTGTCGCTTGTCTAGAATCCTATTGCTCTAGTGAACCCACATGTGCTAATTACAACTAATTGTTATACTCTTATTCTTCTACACAACAGGCAAGGATATTATGGTGGTCTTGCCTATAGATACTTCCTGCGAGAAGTTGATATCTCTGCTTTCACCTCTTTCTCTTGGGTTTTTACTTGAGGGTTCTTAGCTCTGTATGTCAGTGCTAGAACTAAAGACTTGTCCCATTCAAGGACAATCTCAACATTGAAGAGATATGCATCTGGTAACGCATCTACTATCCCTGTAGCTTCTTCTCTTGAAGCTGTCCTAGAGAGGTCCACTCTTAAGTGTGTTTTTCCCTTCTTGACTACAACTTCAAAATCATACTCCATCAAGAGTAAAAACCAACATACCAATCTACCAGTGTTGCATGGTTTTTTGACCAAATACAAAAGAGCTTGGTGGCCGGTAAAGAATTTAAACTTATTTTCTAATAAATAATGGTGAAACTTCTTCACTGCATAGACCATTCCTAGTCCTTCTCTCTCAGTAGCGGTGTAATTTCTCTTTGAAGCGTTCAACTGCCTGCTAGCATATGCAATTGGTAAATCTATATTTCCCACCTCTGTGGGTTGTGCCAACACACACCCTATGGCATGATTAGAGGCATCTACGTGTACATGAAAAGGTTTGTTCCAGTCAGGCACTGCTAGGATAGGTGCAGAACACAATCATCATTTAAGCTCACTAAACGAACTCTAGCATTCTTATGTCCACTCAAAATTGGTTAGAAGGTTATAGAATGGTTTAGCAATGATTGCTTGAATCATCGATAATAACCACAATGGCCCATAAATGCTTGTACTTATTTGATGTTCTTTGGCTTGGGTAATTCATTGATTACTCGCACCTTATCTTCATTTATGGAGATTCCATTTTTTGAGACTATATGATTGAGTCTCTTGCCTTGTCTGACCATAAAAACACATTTCTCTAGGTTTAAACAGACTTGATATTCCCTACACTTTTCAAAGATGCGTTTGAGCTCAGGGATATGCTGTGGTCTAAGTACTAAGTGAGCACACAGGTCATCCACATACACTTCTAGGTTCTTTCTTAAAAATTCTTTGAACACATGGCACATCAACCTTTGGAAAGTTGCAGGTGTGTTCCTTAGCCCAAAAGGCATTACGCAAAATGCAAAGATACCCCACTCAATGGCAAATGCCATCTTGTGTTGGTCCTCAGGGGTAATGGAAACTTGGCTATAGCGTGAGAATCTGTTAAGGAAATTGTACACTTCCTTGCCTACAACTCTTTCCAACAGGTGTTCTGTAATGGGTAGAGGATAACTATCCCTAATCAAGGTAGCATTGACCTTTTTTAAATTAATGCACACTCTCAGCTTACCATTCTTCTTAGGCATGACTATGATGGGTGACACCCATTCAGTGTGTTCTATTTCGTAAATGAATCTGAATTCTATGAGATTGTCTATTTCTTCCTTGATTTTCAATGCACAATTGTCATTATACATATAGGGCTTTTTCTTAGTGGGTCTTGCCTCGATGGTCATGGGTATCCTATGGGAACAAATGTCAAGATCTACCCCTTTGACATCTTTGTAAGTTCAAGCAAACACATCCCTATACCTCTTCAATAAAGCGATCAAATTTTCTTCTTCCTCGTCAGTTAAATCATGTCCTATATACATGCATCATGCTTCTCCTTCCTCGATTGCCACTATGACCTTCTTCGTGGTTTCCTTATTGTCATAGGCTTCTCCCAAACTTTTGTTTATTTTGGGCATTCGGATCATGATTTTTCGGTCTTCCACCGCGTATTTCCTAAAATTTTCTGGCACTTCCATCAAGGGTTCTTCCTCCTTGGTTTTCACACTCTTGTTCTTCCTCACCTTTTGACCTCGTTGAGTAGACCTTGAATTTTCCTTTTCCTTCCTAGAGGTGGTGAGTTATGGGGACATGGCTTATACAAAGCCCAAGAATTCCTCTTCTGATGAACATTTAGGTATGTCTGAATCTACTTCCCATTCCACATTGTTCACTTGCATACTACAATCTAAAATTTCTTCTTTAGGATTATCCTCTTCTGTTTTCTCTCTTACTAGGCTTACCGTGAAGATGGATATATCATAACAGTCTTTGTGATAATGGGGGGTCCATTGTTCTTCGTTAATAACAATATCCATGGTTGCTAAGATCTCTGCCCAGCCATGGGGTTCAAATTCCTCATCTAGAAATACTACTGGGACATATGCTGGATCCTCAATGGGTCTAGATGGGTGTCCTACTCTTGACACTCTTGCTGTAGCATGCTCCTCTTCCTTGGCCGCGATTTTACACATCCACAGATGTGTATCCTCATGTAACCAAGATGGATGTGATGTTAAGGAATGTATCGATTCCTTCTCCTCTTCATTTCTATGTACTGTGTTCCATTGCAAAGGTGGTACTTCCCTATGTGAATAGTCTACGAGGTTCACTTTTTTGGTTTCTCCTGGGTGTTGTAGGTACAAAAGAGTTGGTTCCCCAATCTTGTACAACCTGCAACTGTCGCATAAAAGGTCTACCTAAGAGCATCGCGTATGCTTGAGTTTTTCCAGAATCGCATATTGGAATGGTGTGATCAAATTCTACTCCAAAAGTGGATAGAGTAATTCCTTCCAAAAATCCTAAGGGTCTTTCTATGTGTTTGTTTGTCATCTATTGTTTCATCCTAGTAGGTCTAAGGGCTAGTTTTCCCCAACGTTTCCATTGTGAAGTGATTGCGATGGCTACTCCTGCACCTATATCTAGAATGGCTTTAGTAGTGTGACCCTTGTACATAATGGGCAAATAAGCGTTATCTTCCTCTCCTTCACTCACATCACCCACTTTATCTAAGGGTATCTCAGACACCTTTCCTCGTGCACTAGGTCTAGAGGGGATTGTGGCTATTTTTGGGAACTGGTTTGCTACATGTTTCCATAGTTCATGTTTGATCTTCAACACCTCATCCAGAGTTAGATGGCATTGTACTTTCGTGTTCGGAATAGCTTCTGTATTCCTAAGAAGAACTAAGTTCTCTCCCCTTACTCGAATAGTGGTGGCTTTCACTTGAACAAAACAGTCTTCCCAAGGGCCCGTAAAGTGAGGTATCTCTTGCAAATAGTTAGATTCGAAACTAGTGTGCTCACTTGGCCAATCATCCACTTGATCTCCGTAGATGGGATGTCTACAGGTAATTGTTCTCTTGAGTCATCAATCTCGAGTATGGGTGGTCCATCTTCTTGTTCCTATCTCCATATTTCTTCTTGGATGGCATGTGAATCCATATAACCTGTTTGATGATCTTCTAGGTCCGACCTAGCCCATTCGAATAGAGTGGTCTTTAAGGGTTTCATAATTGAGCTGACTTTCACTTGGTTAAATACGACTTGCCCTAGTTTCTCTAGGAGTCCTTGAAAATGTAGCTCAGGCTTGGCCATAATTTACTAGTTGAGGTATTGTGATGCTTCAAACATTACCTCAGCTAATTCCACCATTTTCATGCACAATTTGGTTCTCTCAATTTGTAAGTTAGCTCTTGGGTAGTTCTTGCTAGATTCTCGTACTTGGGGTCCTTCTTGTATTCTTGCTTGATAGGCTTTGAACATCATATCAAGGTTTTCTAGGGTGGGGTCTGCTAGTACTGATCGTGGTTTAGAGGTGATTATTCGTGGTTCAACCTCTTGTGATGTCATTTCTAAGATTTTAGTTCTAGTTTCCCTTAGGCTTTCCTCTAACTAATTGATCTTTTTTCCCCATTTCCTCTTGTGTCGCTCTCGTGACTCTTTCCAAGTTCTAGTTTTCTTTCGTGTTGATTCTTCTACTTCATTGGCTTTAGCTATTTTTCTTGGGTTTTCTAGTTGTGTTTGTCTTTGTGCTTGGGCTCTAGTAATTGCCTGTGATGCACTATGCGTATCATGTTGATGGGCATCCAAGCCAGACTTGCCGAACACGAAGCAGTTACCAGTCAACGAGATGCGGCACTAGCAGCAGTCCGTGAAAAAGAAGATTTATTAAGTGTTGCAGATGCCGAAATTATCCAATTGAAGCAATTACTATAGGATAAAGAGGATGCACGTATTGCTCTAAGTAATCTTTTAGAAGAAACCAGAGTTCAATTAGATGAAGTAGTACAAAGAGGACAAGAGATGGCCGATTTGGCTATGAAGACTAAAGAAGAATTACAGAGATAAGAATCACATCTATTCGAAGCAAATTCTCTGCTTAAAACGCAGATGAATTCAATCACTCAGTTACAGAAAGAGATCGTGGGTACCAGAACAGAAAGAGATGCCTATTACAAGACAATCCAGTTTCAGAATCAGGAGTTAGAAAGAAGGGAGTATCAACTCGATACACAGAAAGAAAGATTATCCAACATTGATAAACAAATTGCCGACACAAGCATGCACACACATACACACACACGCGCACAACGCAAGATCAAAGAGAGGAACAATGGAAAGCTTTGATTGCAAAAGAGTTCTCTCACAAAAGCTCTATTCTCTAACAAGCTAACCTAAAAAATGAGCTCTCTAGCTCTGTTTATAGTTTTTGACTAGTTTTGGCCCTGTCCAGACCTAGTGTCCAGCCTAATTAAAAATTAGGTTCTAGGGCTTATTTGAGGGCTCAAACAAAGTCTATAAATTATGAAAATTGGTAGGATGATAGTTCTAATACTCCTCAAGCTCAAGGACTCCCCGGCTTGAACAAAATGGAGTTACAAAAATAGAAAATGGTATTTACAATGGTTTTTAATGATGAAAATCACTATTTTTGTAGGGGATTCTTCTGAAAATTTGACATACACTTCTTGGAGCTCCCTACTTGGTCTCTTTTCTTCTATGTCCACTTCTTTAATGTGCTTCCATGTTTTATGCTTGGCCTTGAGTTCCAACACTCCCCCCCCCTCTCGAGTCTATCGTCCCTAACAAACCCTTGTTGTAGTGGTTGTTCCAAGTAGTGCTTTGAGAGGGAGTGTCCCTTCTGTATGAACAAAAGTCGTCTCGCTTCCAGATGTGGCAGGGTTGTGTGTCGAGTTCTTCATCTATCACTGCGAGCCTTTGCAAGTTGTAGTCCCCTGGTAGGTACTTCTTCGTTGGATGCCAGCATGACTGTGTCGTTGTGAGTCTCCGTTGATGTCCTCTAGATCTTCCAAAGTTGATGTTCGTAGTAGTCATGCCAAGTACTCATAACCCATATTGAGTGATGGGTAAGTGTGTTTGTGCATGGGTTGAGGAAAATATGTACCTTGTGCACGGCCTTGTAATGTAGCCCTATGCATGCTTACTTGGAAAATGCATCGAAAGAAGTATGGTGCAAAAATTGGGGCTCTTGAGCTAAGTTCTCAAGGGTATGCCGATGAAGAGGTTTCCTAAGCTATCATGGTTATGATGTTTCCAAAGTGAAGATACTTACCATGGAGAAGGTCAATCGATGTTCATCTCTTCGTGTTGTACACTCGGCATTTGTGATGGAACATTGTCGATGAATGTCCGGGTTGAATTTTTTGAATGTCTGGCCCTGTCTTCTCTTTTCAAAGCAACAGTTGCCAAATACTGAGAATTGGATTCAATGATTTGCAGGGCACCGGAACTACCCCTTGCAAATATCTCCCTGGATGCTCTCGTACATGCAGTAGTTAAGCAACACTCAAGTTGCAGACCTTCAAGCTCTTCACTCCTACCATCGTAAGAGGAAACCATAGTTGTGGATGCCATGTTTACGCCAATTCTTGACATCTACCAGATAAGGCAACAATTATATCGTCTGCTAGCCGAGATACATTTCTATTCAAACTGATAAATGCCTAGTAATCAATAATTCCTCCTTCAACTAAGCATGACTCATTCATGGTTCATGAGCCAAACCTGGGAAAAAGTTCCTTTTTTTTGGGGGGGGAACAATGGAACAAAACAGGAAAACAAATGTTAGTATCAGAAAAAATAATTGACATATGTCCATGTGCTCTTGTGCATGGGACTCTCAAATGTGTCTATGCATGGCCATGTAATGTGGCCCTATATTAATGCATACTTTGGAAGTGCATAACCTGAATGGTGCAAAAGACAGGGTTGTGCAAGGAGCACATGGTTGTCACTCGTCGAGGCTTTCGATGTTACTTGTAGATGTTGACGCCGGCTTTGGTGGAGGTATCCATTGGATCGTGAAATGATGTAATCCTCCTTCTTGGGGTCCATCTTAGAACAACATTTGAAACTCTTGAGATCACTTCAGTCGTCTTCATCTTTGGATGCTTTTTAAACTGTGGTATCTAGTGTGGTTGGCACTTTGGTTCGATGGAGGCCACATGTACCTTTGGCTTCCAAACCCATACCCTTTTTGCATGTCTTCCTACTATGGTTGAAGGGGTGATGTGATCTTCTTTCAGACTCTGTATGCGATTCTTACACTTTCCTCTTTCTGGCTTCTTTGTTGAGACCTTTCGCATGTGGGTGAACATAGATTGCTGTGGATGTAAGAGCTTCTTAGGTACCCACATCTGTAATAGCCCTTGTTGAGATGCAACTAATTTCTTAGGCACCCAAACTTGTCGGATACCTTGTGGTTGAGCTTGTGCGAGCTTCTTCCTTCTTCTTCTGGCCTGGTTGGCTTGCTTGGATGGGATTTGTGGGGGCAAGGCTGGTGGTTGCTCTCCTTTGCGTACCCAGATCTGCTTCATGCCCGGCACTACTTTCCTCTGGAAATCCCATTGTCTATTTGATCTAGCAGTTGTCCTGTTCTATTGTGCTTGCCTTGTTGGTTGAGTTGTAGTGGCCGCATTAGTCCTTGCACCAGAGGAGGAGTCCGCTTGTCTTTGAACCTGTTCTTCCATGATTGAGTTCTCCTGCAACATAGAGCTTTTGACGCATACAACATCCTTTTTGCTAAGATTAGTCCTAAGAGAACTACAAGATGTGACATCTGGATTTGTGAGCATGCCATTCTCTAGTTCTAATGTAAAGCATTGGCCCTGGACCCAAACTTGAAGAAGTTGACTTCTTAGGTTCAAGTTGACTGCATTGTCATAAATCCAATCTTGTCCTAAGACAAGTGGTTCTGTAAGGTTCTCATCTTGACACACCAGCACCTTGACTTTCATTGGAACATCTTGAAGGTAGATGGGAAGTTCCACCTCGTCCAAACAGAGGGTTTCCACACCTCCCAGTCCTATGAGATAAGCTTGTATGGGATTGATGTTCAACTGCAAGTCTTGGCAGTAGGAAAGTCTAACTGCACTACTGGCTGCACCTGAGTCAATCAATGCTTTCACGGTCCTTGCACCCTTTCCTTGTCCTATCTCTATGGTCACAAAGGGACGTCGGTCAATGACTTGAGAAGTTGCTATGCCTGATTTATGGCACATATCCATGTGATATTTTGGAGCTTTTGAGTTGACATCTAGGCCAAATCGCCTTAACTTATTTCGTCTTATGCGCTCTCTAGCCTCTGCTTGTGCCTCGTCTCGAACCCTTAACTCCTCTTCTTTTCGTTTCTTAGCACTATTGAGTCTCATTAGCATATCCTCTGTCAGAGGTTCTTGATACAGCTTGACTCTACATCCACTAATGTAGTTTGGCAAGATGTCTCCTTCTAAAGTGGCCAATTGAACCGCACCGCTAGTGGAAATTTTGTTAATGATCATGGGTCCATATCCTCGTTTTTCTAACTTGCGGGCATGCTACTTTAGTGTATAAACTAACACTAGGTCTCCCTCTTTTAGTCCCTTGTCCTTGATGTGTGCATCGAAGTATGCCTTTTGCCTTTTCTTTGCAGCATAGATACCTGCTGCTACTCGTATCCTTGTCTCACCTAAGCGTTCTAGATCAAAGATCCTAGAGGACAACTCATGTCCATTCCACTCATGCTCTTGTGCTACCTTTAAAGCTGGCATTAGGAAATCCAATGGTAGCACAACATTCTGTCCGAAGACCATCTGAAATGGGGTGGCGTTGAGTACCGTTTTGTAGGCAACTCGATAAGCCCAAACAACATGATGAAGTTGTTTGTCCCAATCAGAGTGTTTATTATTTACCAGTTTTGTCAATACGTTACAGAGGATCTTATTGGTGCTCTCGGCTTGTCCATTAGCTTGTGGGTGATAGGGGGCAGACTTCTTATGTATCAACAAGAATTCTTGGAGAAGATTTTCAATGACTTCATTCAAGAAGTGCGTGCCTCTATCGCTCACTAACTCTATTGGTAGTCCATATCTCGTGAACACATTCTCGAATAAGAACTTAGCCGTAGTCTGAGCATCATTCTTTGTTGTGGCTTTCACTTCTACCCACTTGGTAAGGTAGTCTGTGGCTACAATAATATACTCTGCATGGGAGTTTCTAGCTCGGGGATTAATAGGACCTACAAAGTCTATACCCCATTTCGAGAATGCACGTCCTCCCATCATTGGCCTCAAAGGCATCTCATCTTTTCTAACTGGATATTGTGCACGTTGGCATGTGTCACATTTCTTCACATAGGTATGTGCATCCATATGGAGAGTGGGCCACCAAAGTCCTGAGAATAGAATGGTCTTGATCACTCGGTCAGGACCAAAATGTCCACTTGCAACACCACTGTGTGCAGTCTCTAAGAACTTTAAATAGTCTGATTCATGAACGCACAGTCTTAAGTAACCATCTTTGCCTCTTCGGTATAGGTTGTTTCCTACTAAGGCATAGCCTTGAGCCTCTTGCTCCATGCTTCGTCTTCTTGCTAGACTAGCCTCTTTGGGTAATCTTCCCAACCTCATAAACTCTACCAATAGAGCACTCCAATCTGGAATTAATGACACTTGATAAAGGGTCGCATGCTCCACTGGGGGTCTCTCTCTGCACATTGGACAATTCTTAATCCACTCATGTATTTCTTTGTCCATGCTAGGCCAATACACTCCTAAATGCTTCAGATTCTGCAATGTCCATTGTTTAGAATAGTGATTTCCTAGCAATCCTTCATGAGCTTGCTGCAACCAACTACTATGTTCATCATCCTCGACACAACAAGCTAATACACCCTCAGTATCTTGTTTGTTTATGGTTCCTGCCAATATGTGATATTTTTGTGATTTTACAATTTTTTCTTGTGATGTTTTCACATTCTTATTCGCGGGTCCGAAGGTTAGGACTGGTACCAACTTATTTGCCCATTTAGGAACAACTTCTAAATTGAACAAATAAGCATCAGGTAGTTCATCAGACACTCCTTGAGGTGACTCTCCTGAAGTAATGCGAGAAAGGTGATATGCCCGGAGGTGTGTTCTACCTTTCCTAACAACGACTTCAAAGTCATATTCCATTAGTAAGAGGAACTATCTTACTAAGCATCTTGTATTGCAAGGTTTATTGACCAAATATAACAAAGCTTGATGATCAGTGAAAAACTTGAACTTGTTGGCCAATAAATAGTGTCTAAACTTCTTCACAGCATAAACCATGCCTAAGCCCTCTCGCTCAGTTGTGGTATAGTTTCGTTCAGCTGCGGTGAGCTGTCTACTAGCATATGCCATGGGCAAATCTAAGTTTCCTTCACCTGTGGGTTGTGCTAGCACACATCCTATGGCGTGATTGGATGCATCCACATGGACATGGAATGGCTTATTCCAATCAAGAGTGGTCAGTATTGGTGTTGTGCACAAACATTTTTTCAGTTCATTGAAAGAATTCTCGCATTCATCGTTCCACTCAAAATTCGACAACAAGGCATAAAGGGGTCTAGCTATAATTGCATACATGTGGATAAACCTACGGTAATATCCACAATGACCCATAAAGGCTTGTACCTCTTTAACATTCCTTGGCCTTAGTAGCTCCGCTATGGCTCGTACCTTATCTTCATCTGTTGAGATTCCATTCTTAGAAACAATATGACCTAAGATTTTATCTTGACGCACCATGAACACACACTTTTCTGGGTTCAGACACACTCGATATTCTCTACACTTGTTGAAGATTTGTCTGAGCTCAGGGATGTGAAATCTTCTTTCTTGGGAATGAGCACATAAATCATCCACATACACTTCTAAGCTCTTTCGCAAGAACTCTTTGAAGACATGACACAGGAGCCTTTGGAATGTTGCAGGTGCATTGGTGAGCCCAAATGGCATCACACAAAATGCAAAGATTCCCCATTCTGTGGCAAAAGCTATTTTCTGTTGATCTTCTAGGGCAATGGCTACTTGATTGTAACCTGAAAATCCATCAAGGAAGCTATAAACTTCCTTGCCTGCAACACGCTCCAAAAGGTGTTCCGTGATTGGAAGCGGATAACTATCTCTGATCGTAGCGGCATTAACTTTTTTAAGGTTAATACACACTCGCAACTTCCCGTTCTTCTTGGGCACCACTACAATGGGGGACACCCATTCAGTATGCTCAATCTGATAGATAAATCCAGCTTCAATCAGCCTATCAATTTCTTATTTTATTTTGGCTGCATATGTATCATTATATGTGTAGGGCTTCTGTTTGGTGGGCTTGGCATCAGTAGTCATGGGGATAGTATGAGAGCAAATTCTTGGATCTACTCCTTTCAAGTCTCTATAGTGCCATGCAAACACATCCCTATATTCCCTTAATAGAGCTACGAGCTCCATTTCTTCTCTTGCACTTAGGTCATCTCCTATATATGTGCATCTCTCTTTGTTCTCTTCAATCGTCACTACAATCTTCTTGGTCTTTTCTTTATTATCATATGATTCTCCTATGATGGCCTCATCTCATAAACATTATTTTTCTCAAAGTCACATATAGCAAAGGTATGTTCGAACTCTACCCCACAAGTGGTTAGAGTTATCTCTTCGAGCAATCCTAGAGGTCTTTCAAAATGACCATCGGCCATTTGAAGCTTCATTCTAGTTGGTCTTAATGTGGGTTTGCCCCATTGCTTCCACAAGGAGGTGGTCGCAATAGCAACACCAGCACCTGAATCTATGATTGCTTTGGTTGTGTAACCTTGGTAGGTGATTGGAAGATAAGTATTACCTTCTTCACCCTCACACATGTCTCCTATTTTGTCGAGAGTATCTCTGGAACTTTTTGCTTAGAGCCTGTTTTTGGCATATTGGAATCAAGTTCTGGGACCTGATCCTTCACATGATTCCATAGCTCGGGTTTTGCTTTGAGCATCTCTTCTACAGTGAGATGACATTGAACCTTAGTGTTCTTTACGACATCAGTGTTCCTTGGGACCACTGAGTCTTCATGTCTAACCAGTATTGTGGGAGCTCTGATCTGAAGAGATTCAGATTCCCATGGGCCTGGAAATTGCGGCAGTTCTTCTAGGGTATTAGATTCAAAATCTAATCTTTCGTCTTCTTGTTGTTCTGCTTCATCTCCGTAAATAGATGGAATGTCTTGGGGAAATTGATCATGAAGGTCATCAATCTCATGAATAGGAGGGAAATTACTCTTCCCCTTGGCCCATTTCTCTTCTTGTATTTCCCGCAAGATCTCTTGAGAGTACTGTTGAATTGAAGGAGGCATTCCAGCATCCGTGGAATTAGGAACATAAGCTCCCATTGGTGGTGAGCTTCCTCTTTCAATAACTGGTTGAGCCTGTGGAGGTAAAGAAACTTGTGGTTTGTTTACCAATTGCTCTAATCTTTCTAGTAAGCCCTGGAAATGCAAATCCGATTTGACAGAGTTTGTCTGATTGAACTTTTGACTAGTCTCAAGTATAGCTTGAGCTTGTTCTACCATTTTCATGCACATTTTCATCCGTTCAATCTCTAAGTCCGCTCTAGGGTAACTCTTATCTAGGTTTGCAGCTGTAGGTCCTTCTTGAAGTCGAGCCTGGTAGGCCTTGAACATCATGTCCAAACCTTCTAGGGTTGGGTCTGCGAGAACAGAACCTGGTTGTGGTCTATTTACAATGTGTGTGGGGTGGGATGAGGTGGAGTGGATGGAGTTTCGGCATGCGAGGGGCTTTGAGATGCAATGTCTTCTATTTTGTTTTCGCTTCTTTTAAGCTTTCTTCTAGTTCCGATAACTTCTTATTCCACTTGCGATTGGCCTTTTCTTTGGTATCTTTCCATGTTCTTGTTTTCCTCTTACTAGGCTCTCCTGATTCACTTGACTCTGATTGCTCTGCTGGTTTATCTTGTTTTAATGCTTGTGCCCTAGTAACTACATGTACAGGTGCCACATTACTGCTACTTGAACTTGAATCCGCCACTAAGCCTACCACATTAATGGGTGTAATCCTGGGTGCACTAGAGGGGTTCCTTGGACAATCTCTGGGGAGATGGTCTTTGCCACAATGAGGACAAAAGGCCTGTATTGTGATAGCCCGTCCTTGACTCGGAGATGGTGGGTGGGGACAATCACGAAGGAAATGGTCGCCCTGACACCTAAAACATGGTCCTCTAGGAGCTTGTGGTCTTACTTGTCTCACTTGGGGCCTAGGGTTAGCATTTGTGTACATGACATTGGAGTATTCAGGCTCCCAATTTTGTTCCATAGGTTGTGCCTCATATTGATACAGGTAAATCTCACTATGTTCAGGTGACTCTGTGTAATAAGCATGTGGGCTACCTTCATGGAAGTAGTCTGAACTATGAGCATGAGAGTCATTCTCTGAGATCAGTGGGGTCAGTGGCACCAATGCTCTATTTGGATTTTCCTCTCCCACAGCATACTTGACTGGAATCACGTTGGCAGGAGCTGGTGGTTGGTTTCCCAAGATTGGTTGTGGCCTATATTGTGCCTGATATTGCTGTTGTGGTCGATAATATGGTTGTTGGTATTGGTTTTGATACCTACCTTGTTAGTAAGGTTGCTGATAAGTTTGTCTAACAGCCTGCCTATTGTAAGGAAAATCTTGAGCTGTGTGGTTTGTGTATTTTCTCTCAATAGTGGAATATGGAGCATTCCTTTCTCTAAAGTTCTGGTTGTGCATTTGGCATACATTAGCCATGTGGTCGCCTCCACAAGTATAACACCGATTCAATGTAGTGACTCTCTGTGTTTCTCTATTTTGGACTCCCAACGTCTTGGCAACTTGCTCAGCTATCTCCTCTATTTCCGTGGAGATTTTTGAAGTATGATTAGTAGAACTATCCGAATCCTTATAGAGTTTGGACAATCCTAACTCCTCACTAAAGTTATCTTCTATGTCAATGCACGTCCGCACACACTCTTCTATGGATCTAGGCTCTTTCAAGTACACATATGATCTTAACTTTGTGCTCAGTAAGCCATCTAAGAACAAAGCCACTTGTTTGGCTGGTGTGGGTAACTCTGGAGCAGGGCACCTTTCTAGGTACTGTATGAACCTTCTACCTGCTAGTCGCACTGTTTCTTGGGGCGTCTGCTTGAAACTGTGGATCAAAGATGATGTGTTATGTCTGATACCACTCTTGGAAAATTCTACAATGAATTCGTCTAGCAGCTGACCTATATCGCAATAGTTGCGACTACTCAATGGTTGAAACCAAGCCAAGGCAGTGCCCTTAAGAGTCAAACCAAATGCCTCGTATTGGGTGAATAAATCCTCAACCTGTTCAGCTCTTAACACTTGTTTGAACTCAGCCACATGATCATAAGGATCTCCTGACCCGTCAAAATAATTCTTCATTGCCTTGATCACTTGAGTGGGTCTAAGGGTTCTTGTGTGCTCTCGGGGTCTAGGCAATGGAAAATCATGTTCATCTCTTTGTTGCCTATGTGCTTGATGTCTCTCTCTTTTAGGTCTTTCATTTTCAAATCCTGCTCTATTTCTGCACACCATGTGTGCAAAACTTACCTCAGGGTTCTCTCTAGTTCTTTCTCTTTGGGCTTCATGAGCTTGGGATGATCCTACTCCTTGGAGGCCATGGGAAACATTGGATCTTGGTGGAGGGAAAATCAATTCACTCTTCCAAGTATATGCATGTCTATCATGTTTTGTTACCAATTATATCTTCTCTGATGTGTTATCCAGGTAGACAACTGTAGCTCAGTGATGAGTAGCACCTCCTTTAATGTCAATCCGGGAAGACGTGAGGATGGTATGAAGACCTCGAGCAAGTGGAAGCACAAGTGCGTGAGTGAGAAGCACACAAACATGCACACACATACACACACACGAGCACACACGGCAAGACAAAGAGTGAGAAGCAATGGAGTTCTTAGATTACTTTCAAAAAGCTCTTACAAGTTCGTTTCAATTACAATCTAATCTCTAAAATGAGCTCTCTAGCTCCTTTTATAGTTTTTGACTAGCTTTGGCCCTGTTCAGACCTAGTGTCCGGCCTAGTTAAAAATTAGGTTCCAGGGCTTATTAGAGGGCTCAAACGAGATCTAAAAAATATGAAAATTGGCAGGTAGATATTTCTAAAGCTCCTCAAGCTCAAGGACTCCTTGGCTTGCACAAAATGGAGCTACAAAAATACGAAATGATATTTACAATGGTTTTTAGTGATGAAAATCACTATTTGTGTAGGGGTTTTCTCTATTGATTTGTCATACACCTCTTTGAGCTCCCTACTTGCTCTTTCTTCTTGTGTGCTCAACTCCTTGATGTCTTGAAAAATTAGATGGCCTACTTGCCAGATCTTCTTTGACTGCCGTGTCTGCTTGTGCTGTCCCTTCGCTCTGACTCTCTTCGTCTTGTGGCTCCTTCGATTCCCTGACTGCTGCCAACACCCCCCCCACTCTCGCGTCTGTCGCCCCTGACAGACCCTTGTCTAGAGGATTTTTGAACATAGTATTGGACGACATCGGAGGCTAAGTGGTGTTCTTCGAGTCGCAATCCGCGTGCTAGGTCTGTGAGCAGCTCATCCCAATTTACAGGACCGAGAACATCTGGATGAGGCACCCTTAATTGTTCTGAGTAAATAGTTCTCTCCACAGCAAATAAGTGGAGGAGATGTGATGGTCTGGGTATAAAGATTTCGGAGTGATATTCCCAGAATCCTGTGATGAATATCTCCTCAAATGTCTGTTTAAAGCAGGCTGGGAGGTACTTGATTCTGGCGTGCCAGGCATATATTACTTCAATGGACGGGGTGGTACTCATATCATACACTAGATCTTGGTTTCCTGTCATAAAGCCTGCACCTGAGAAGTGAGGGTCCTTAATGTTTTTAAACGTCCTGAAAGTGATCAGCATTAATTCAAATATTTTCATGCACATGTGGGCCATCACATCAGGATTATTGCGTAGCCTAGTACTCCAGTGACGGATTGTAGAAATCATGTAATTGACTGTGGGAGGTCCTCGTGGAGGTGCTAGATAAACATAATTCAACCATTTTGCACAGGCTTTGATGTCTCTGACAGCTATAGTGAATTCAGGCCAGGTGCGTCGTCGCAGAACTGGAATGTAACAAGGGTTGTACTTAATAAACAACGGCATATTATTCCAGGTTCGGACCATTTCTGGATACGTTTCCAAAAGCCTGATTCTCCAGGTGGGTTGATGGATGGACCCACGCTTAGCACTTTCTGGTATATCATCTGGACCAAATTGTGTAGCAAAGGTGGGAGGTTTGCCACATTGTCGTTGAATCTCCGCGTTGTAATCAGCCAAAAGTATACAGAATGGCACATACTGGTCATTATTGGTGCCGATCCATCTATGGTGAGACATGCTTCTGAAGTATTCAGACTTTATGACAGTCTCTTCTAAATTCGCTAGTGACTGGATCTGAATTGCCACCCGTTCTTCGTGAGTGTTCGCTCTCCTTTCCAGTGTCTGAAGCCACTCGGGTGCTTCCACTTCCAATGTGTCTAGTCCCTCTGAGGTTCGTCGCCCGCCTGGCATTGGCATAGGAACATACGGTTCCTCGTAAGAATCATCTACCTCAATAGGGACTAGCTCTTCTTGCTCTGGTTCTACCACAGGGGATGGCTGCCTCTCGTATGTCAGTAACCTCTTTTGTAATTCTGCTACCTGCTCGGTTAAGGCCTTTACTTCGTCTGAGGTGGAGGTTGATGGGACACTCTTCGGTTGTTCTTCTTGTTCCTTCAGCCTGCTCTGAAGTGTGTCACGCTCTCTTTCCAAGTCATCATGGGCTTCCAGGAGATCTGCATAGCTTTCCAGAATGGTTTTCATCGTCTCCGTGGGAATTGCTTTAAATTGCTCTGGATCTATCTCGTGAGGGGAGCCTTCCATTGCCGCTTCCAGATTCTCTTCATTTTGTTTTTGCAGTCTTTTGTTCTCTTCCAGTGCTGTGGCCATATGTTTTCGTAGTAGTGCCAAGTTGCGTCTGACTCGTAGGTTATCGGCATGGTATACTTCGAGCAAAGCTTCTAGTTGTTTTACTCCTGATTCTGTCGATGGTTGTGGTGTTTCCAATAGTATTTGGTGGGCCTGCTCAAGCGTTGTGTAGCGTTGATTCACCTCTTCGTTTTCCTCTTGTAGGATGTGAAATTGCCTTTGTAAGTTCTGGTGGTGTGTTGTCAGTTGTTGGTACCGGCCGTCCAGAGCTCTGTACTCATTCTGGAGCTGATATACACATTGATTTAATGCTAAAAATATGCTATTTACATTAAATAATGTTGGGAGGGGTGAAGATGCAGGGGGAATGGGGGCGGGAAAGGGAGTTGTGGATGATGTGGATGCAAGTGGAGATGTGGGTGGAGGGGGGATGGGAGATGAAGGTGGCATGGGGGGAGGTAGCGGTGCTGTGGCCGGTGATGTTGCCATAGTGTCAGTTGTTTGAGTGACAGTGTAGATGGGGACCGTGGGTGGAGTGGATGTGACGTCAGTGAACAGAGTGGTGAAAGTGGGCATGGTGACTCCCCCGAATTGGATCCCCGGAGAGAGTGGGATACCCATGACAATGGTGGTGGTAGTGGACGAGGTGGTGCTAGTGTCATGTGGTGGAGTGAAGTGTGTAGTGCGAGGTGGGGATGCTGGTGACAGTGGTGCTTCCTGATGTTCGTCTGCTTGCGTTGTCTCTCCTGGTGCTGATACATTGATGTGAATTTGTTTCCCAGACCTCCTGGGACAAACGGGAACCCTCTTCTCAAATCTGTGAATGTAGGCCATTGCCTCATGGATGGCCTCATCCAATCCTACTGCGTCGGCATGAAGGTTTATGGACTCAATGAACATCTCGTCCACACCTTCCTCAGCTAACAACTGGTTCATGAGTTTCTTGCCTGATTCTAGTGACATCTTATGCTGTTCTTGAACCAGTTGCATGGTTCGATATAGTCTTTTGATTTGTGCCGAATACGCAGGGGCACTTGCCAGCTCTGAAAGCTCGTCATATTCTTGGTCCTCATAGGCTTCTTCCTCTTGTTCTTCCTCTTGTTCCTCTACGTCGACGTCTACCGCTTCGGGTCGGGTGGGGGCTGCTGTTGTTGTTTGGGGTTGTGGTTCCTGAGCCTGTTCTGTTTCTGTCTCGAGATTAGAATCATAGATCAGTCGGGCTACTTCTTCATCCGTGAGGTCATTTAGAGTAAAACCCTGTGGGAATTCCAGATCTGATGGGACGGGTGGGAATACCAGGTTAGGCCCATCTGTGCTCGGTCTTGATAACCAGATTGTGAATGGCCTAACGCGTCGTGTTTGGGGAGGGGTAATTTCTGGTGTAGTGGTGGCTCCCCTTGGTTGAGCACATGGTAGTTGTACTCCCCCCCTCATTTTCTTTGATGGGGGACCTGCTGCTGATAGTCTTCTTTGGAATTCCTGAGCACGGGGCCATATGAGTGCCCGCTGAATAGGCACGTCATAGGCCAGACATCGGTAGATTATTTTTGTGAGAGCGCAACATCCATGAAGCACATTTTTTTGCTTCTTGTTCCACCTCTGATGGGCTAGGTGGATCTGATCTATGATCCAGTGTGGCACGTTGATGGGGAGGCTTTCTGTCTCTGCCAGATACAAGCTAAACCATATTTTCTTTGGTGGCATGGTGAATCTTTCCTGGGCGGGGAAAGCAAAATGCTGCATGACGGTCCGTAGGTGAAGAGCGATGGTAGGTGTCATCGCTACCATATCCTTCAGCTTATTGAGATCTTTATGTTTCATTCTGCCTGGAACCATTGTTTCCTTTTCAGTGGGGATGTGCATGCCATACATGCCCAATGCTTCTCTTACCAGATTGAGGGTCAACTTGAATCTTTTAAGTTCATGGCCCGGCAACAGTGATGGCAACACAAAGGTGCTGTCGCCTCCCTTGGCCCTGCTTGGCGTGATGGTACTGATCAGATATGAACATCGTAAGAAATCCGGCTTTGGTAAGTGGGCCCTGAAATAACTGTCCACACCTGCTTTGATCCAAACTGATCGCATGACTTCGGCGTTTTGATAGCTTTCAAACTCGCGCGTGAAAAAGTGGTATCGACCCCATTTGCCATTAAATTCCAATTCTGCTTCCTAGAAATAGGTTCCATCGCCCAATGGTCCAGCAACATCACTGAACCAATGCGCATGCTTACCTACTTGAGAAGTGTGCCCTTGAGGAGGATCCTGAATGGGGAGCACATGCACGGCTTGAAGTTCTTGCGGCCTTGCGGTGAGATGTGGCTCGAGGAGGAGTGTTTCTATGTCCACAATCTGGGCATCGGATCCGGCTTGAGAACTTGCACCTGCTTCTGCCATGGCCCTGTTTGCTGGTTGGTTCTGTGAGAATATAGAACCACGTGTTAACATCGTAATGGACAGAATAAATCCGTTGTGGTCCCCGATGCAACATTAACATGAGGTAGATGGTGAGTTAGTGGTTAGTAAGTGCATGAAGACAGTGTGTGTAGTTAGTTCGTGGGTAGTCCTAGGAAACTAATGCAGTTAGTAAGTGGGGATGAATTTACAAATTGGGGTCGGGGGGTTTATTACAGGTCTTAGGCTGCCAAATGCAGTGGATGGGTCTTTTTCTTGGTGTCGTAGAGGCTCTAGAGAACTTTATAGTTGTATTGGCTTGAAAATGAGGCCTTTTAGGGACCCATTTACAAGTGAGTATGTTTGTGCTCATGGGCCTTGGTATGTTCTTGAGTGTTGAAGACAAGTGAATGCTGGCCGTGCGAGTGAATGGGTTACGCTGTATAGGTTGTGGCTTTGGCGTAGCTATTTGCGCCCGCAAGCAAGCCTTAGGCACCCAAATTTGTCTTGACTGTGGGCTAGCCTTCATCGACTTCTTGGGCACCCAAATAGATTTTATTTTCTCCACAGAGGCTCTAGGAGTCCTCTTATTAGCATCAAGTTGTTGATTACTAATAGGAAGTTGAGACCGTTGTTGCGACTTAGTTACGGTCGGTAGCTCGTCCTTCCGCACCCACATTTGTTTCATCGGCTGAGTTGTTCTACTTCGCGCGTTCTTTGGCCTCTCGCCCGGAGAGTCTTCAGTGAGTGATCGACCCTTAGTTGTTGCCTCCTTCTGGCCTTTGGAAAAGAAGGGAGTTCCATTGTGGTTCTGACTCCTTTTTTGAGGTCTTCATTCTTCTGCATCACATAGCCTTGGACAAGAACAGCATGATCAACTTCATGTGCACCCCTGGAGGGACCAGGAGTCCGTGTCTTTTCTAGTTCCTTGAGTGCTCCATTATTTAACTCAATTGTAATTCTAGTTTGATTCGCCCATACCTGAAGAAGTCCAGTTCTTAGGTTTAAGTTGACTGCTTGGTCATAGATCCAGTCTTGACCCAGGACAAGGGGTTCAGTGAGGTCCTCATCATGAATATAGAGGGGAAGTTCCACCTCGCCCATGCAAGGGATTTCCACACCTCCCAATCCTATGAGATATGCTTCCACAGGATTGACAGTTAATTGCAACTCTTGACAGTAAGACAATCTAACAGCACTAGTGGCTGCACCTGAGTCAATCAAGGCTCTTACAGTCCTTGCACTCTTTCCTTGTCCTATATCTAAGGTTATGAAAGGACGTCGATCAGTTATCCTATGTGAGCTAACACCTGAAACTTCACACATAGCCACGTCATATCCTTGATCTACATATGCATCTTGCCTAGGGTGCTCTCCACCTTGTCTCCTTAATTTCATTTTCCGTATGCGTTCTAGGGCTTCTGCTTGAGCTTCTTCTCGAATTCGCTTTTCTTCCTCTTTGCGTTTCTTAGCAGTGTTGAGTCGACTTAGCATTTCCTCTGTGAGAGGTTCCTGATACAACTTGACTCTGCATCCGCTAATATAGTTTGGGAGAACATCACCCTCTAAGGTGGCTAATTGTACTGCTCCACTCGTGGAAATCCTATTGATGATCATAGGTCCATAGCCTCTCTTCTCCAGTTTCCTCGCATGTTGCTTCAATGTGTAGACTAAGACTAAGTCGCCTGACTTTAAACCTTTATCCTTAACGTGGGCATCAAAGTATGCCTTCTGCCTCTTCTTAGCTGCATATATCCCTGCAGCTGCTCTCAGTCTTGTTTCTCCTAATCGTTCAAGGTCAAAGATCCTAGAGGAGAGCTCATGACCTGTCCATTCGTGCTCTCGTGCTATTCTCAATGTAGGAATCAAGAAGTCTAAGGGTAGCACAGCATTTTGGCCAAATACCATCTGAAAGGGGGTGGCTTGGAGCACCGTTTTGTAGGCGACTCGGTATGCCCAAACAGCATGGTGTAGCTGTTTGTCCCAATCAGAGCGTTTATTATTCACGAGCTTGGTCAACACATTGCACAGGATCTTATTGGTGCTTTCGGCTTGTCCATTAGCTTGAGGGTGATAGGGGGCCGACTTCTTATGTATTACCAAGAATTCTTGGAGCAAATTTTCAATTACTTCATTCAAGAAGTGAGTGCCTCTATCACTAACTAGCTCTATAGGTAGCCCATATCTTGTGAATACATTCTCAAACAAGAATTTAGCAGTTGTTTGAGCATCGTTCTTCGTTGTGGCTTTTACTTCCACCCACTTAGTTAGATAGTCTGTTGCAACAATGATATATTCTGCATGGGAACCTTTAGCTGGGGGATTAATAGGACCTATGAAGTCTATTCCCCACTTAGAGAATGCACGTCCACCCATCATAGGTTTCAGTGGCATCTCATCTTTACGTATAGGATATTGAGTTCTCTGACAGACATCACAGCGTTTCACATAGGTATGTGCATCCATGTGAAGGGTCGGCCACCAGAAGCCCGCAAATAGTATTGCCTTGATCACCCTATCTGGTCCAAAGTGTCCTCCTGCTACACCTTGGTGAGCAGTTTCCAAGATCTCGAGATATTCACTTTCATGGACACATAGCCTTAGGTAACCATCTTTACCACGCTTGTATAGATTATCACCAATGAGTGAGTAATCCTGGGCTTCTTGTTCTAAGCTCCTTTTCCTAGCCAAGGTCATATCTGGAGGGAATGTTTTTGTCCTCGGGAAGGATACTAGAGGTTCACTCCAATCTGGCACAATGGATATTTGATAAAGAGTGGCGTGTTCCACAGGTGGTTTAGTGCAACAGATTGGGCATTCCTTGCACAACTTTTGGACATCCGCTTCCATAGTTGGCCAATGTACTCCGAGTCTCTTTAGGGTCTGTAAAGTTCGTTGCTTTGAGTAGTGTTGCTCTAATGCACCTACATGTGCTAATTGCAACCATTTAGCGTACTCATCCTCTTCTACGCAACAAGCCAAGATCCCTTGATCTGTGTGCTTGTACATACTTCCTGCCATGATGTGGTACTTTTGGGCTTTCACAACTTCTCTATTCCGTGTGTTTACTACTGGATGGTTAGGCCCGTATGTCAATACTGGTACCAACGGCTTAGCCCACTGCGGTACTACTTCCAAGTTAAACAAGTAAGCATCAGGGAGGTCGTCTGATACTCCTTGTGGGGCTTCTCCAGATGTGAGCCTGGAAAGATGGTCAGCTCTCAAATGAGTCCTCCCTTTCCTTACCACAACCTCGAAATCATATTCCATTAGTAAGAGAAACCATCTTACTAATCTTCCTGTATTACATGGCTTGTTCACGAGGTATAACAATGCTTGGTGATCAGTAAAAAATTTAAACTTATTTGCAAGCAAATAGTGTCTAAATTTCTTGACTGCATATACCATGCCTAAACCTTCTCTCTCCGTAGTGGTGTAATTTCGTTCAGCTGCATTCAATTGTCTACTGGCATAGGCAATTGGAAGATCCATATTACCTTCACCAGTAGGTTGTGCAAGTACACATCCAATAGCATAATTGGATGCATCCACGTGAACATGGAATGGCTTATTCCAATCTGGTGTGGTCAAGATTGGTGCTGAACATAATCTTCATTTAAGCTCCTGGAAGGAATTCTCACATTCATCCGTCCACTCAAAGTTAGTCAGAAGCCCGTACATGGGCTTTGCTATGACGGCATACATGTGAATGAACCGGCGGTAGTAACCACAATGCCCCATGAAAGCTTGTACTTCCTTGACATTCTTTGGCCTAGGTAGCTCTGCTATGGCTCTCACTTTTTCTTCGTCGGTAGATATGCTATTCTTTGACACTATGTGTCCTAGAATCTTGCCTTGCCTGACCATAAAAACGCACTTTTCTGGGTTCAGGCAAACTTGATATTCTCTACATTTGTCAAAGATTTGTCTGAGTTCAGGGATATGGGTTTGTCTAATGTTGGAATGAGCACAAAGATCATCAACGTAGACTTCTAAACTCTTCCTCAGGAACTCCTTAAATACATGGCACATTAGTCTTTGGAAGGTCGCTGGTGCATTGGTAAGCCCAAATGGCATTACCCGAAAGGCAAAAATGCCCCATTCTGTGGCAAAGGCTGTTTTATGTTGATCTTCTGGAGCTATGGCTACTTGATTGTAGCCCGAAAATCCATCGAGGAAGCTGTACACTTCCTTACCTGCTACCCTTTCTAAGAGATGTTCTGTGATGGGAAGCGGATAGTTATCTCGAATTGTGGCTGCATTAACCTTCTTCAAGTTAATGCATACGCGCAGCTTGCCATTCTTCTTGGGCACCACTACGATGGGGGATACCCATTCAGTGTGCTCAATTTCATAGATAAATCCAGCTTCAACCAGTCTATCTATCTCTTCTTTGATCTTAGCAGCGTAATTATCGTTATATGTGTAGGGCTTTTGCTTAGAGGGTTTAGCATCTGAGGTCATGGGGATGGTGTGTGAGCATATGTCAGGGTCAACACCTTTCAAATCCTTGTAACTCCAAGCGAACACATCTCTGTACTCTCTTAGCAAGGCTATTAACGCATGCTCTTCTTCCTCTGTTAGGTCATGGCCTATGTACGTGCATCTCTCCTCTCCTTGTTCTAGGGCCACTACTATTTTCTTGGTGGTTTCTTTGTTATCATAGGCCTCTCCTGATTGTGCCTCTCGTTTTGGCATTCTGATCATGACTCTCCTGTCATCTATCTCATATTTCTTAAAATTTTCTGGGACCTCAAACAAAGATTCTTCCTCTTCTGGTGAGACTTCTCTCTTCTTCCGTTTCTTTCCTTCTTCTTTCGGGGTCACATGTGTGGCTAATCTTACATCATTTGTAAGCTCTCCATGCCTCTGGGGTTGAAATTCTACCTCATGGAAGTATTCTTCATCTGATGCAAATGGTGGGTCCATAATGATTGACTCGAGATCGGAGTCACTTGCATCCTCAAATGCATCAGGGCTAGGTTCGCATTCTTCTAGAACTGCCTCTCCCATGATTGGCTCTATGGAGAAGACTGAAATGTCATAGCCATCCTCATCACAGTGAGGTGTCCATTGTTCTTCATTGATGGCTACGTCCATTGTTGCTAGAATTTCTGCCCAACCGTGAGGTTCAAATTCTTCGTCTGGAAAAACTACAGGTGCATAGGCTGGGTCTTGGATTGATCTATGGGTTTCTTTTGCACCTACCTCTCTGGCTTTCTCTCTCTTCTCTTCTTCTACTGCTACCTTGCACATCCATAAGTGAGTGTCTTCATGCATCCATGAGGATCCAGACCCTATGGAATGCACCGATTCTGTATCATCTTTGGCTCTATGGATGGGATTCCATTGGATAGGAGGGACATCTCTATGAGAATAATCCTTGAGATTGACTTTGGTCGTAACACCCAAGTGTTGCAAATACAAGGAGTTGGTTCCCCAATCCTGTACCACTTGCAACTGTCGCATAAATGGTCTTCCCAAAATCATCTCATAGGCATGATTTTTGCTGAAGTCGCATATGGCAAATGTATGCTCAAACTCGACACCACATGTGGTGAGAGTTATTCCTTCTAGCAATCCTAGGGGTCTCTCTATGTGACCATCTGCCATCTGCAATTTCATTCTCGTTGGCCTTAGTGCCGGCTTGCCCCAACGCTTCCATAGGGAAGTAGTGGCAATTGCAACTCCTGCACCTGAGTCCAAAATTGCCTTGGTGGTGTACTCCTGGT
This sequence comes from Ceratopteris richardii, assembly GCA_020310875.1. NCBI lineage: Eukaryota > Viridiplantae > Streptophyta > Polypodiopsida > Polypodiales > Pteridaceae > Ceratopteris > Ceratopteris richardii. Next base: position 903,893 of record CM035420.1, on the reverse strand, counting down.
AGGTGATGGGAAGATAGGTGTTCCCTTCTTCACCTTCACACATATCTCCTATCTTATCCAAGGGAATTTCTGGCACTGTCCTGTGGGATCCTACCTGGGAACGAGGTTTTGCTATCTCTGGTACTTGTTTGGCTACATGTTTCCATAATTCAGGTCTAACCCTGAGTAGCTCTTCTAACTTGAGATTGCACTGCACGTTAGTGTTCTTCACTACCTCTGTGTTCCTAGGTATGACTGAGTCCTCATTTCGCACCATGACTGTGGGTGCTCTCATACAAGTAGACTTAGCTTCCCAGGGGCCTGTGAAGTGGGGTAATTCCTGTAAAGAATTAGACTCGAAGTCTAATCTTTCTTGAGATTGGGTGCTCTCCTGCTCCCCGTAAATAGATGGGATGTCTTGTGGGAATTGGTCGTGTGCATCATCCACAAGTTCAAAGGGAGGGGCGACTTCACTTTCGTTATCCCATTTATCTTCTTGAATTTCTCGTAGGAAGTCTGGTGCAAACCGATTCATAGAAGAAGAAGTGTCTGGCTCCGTAGAATTAGGCACATAAGCAACCTGGGAAGGAGGGCTTATTCTATCGTTGGCTCTTTCCTCGCTCTCATAGATGTTTGGAGCACAAGCTTCCTGGGGAGGGTTACTTATTCTATTACTTTTCCGAACAGGCTCATACGCTCCCTGAGAAGGAATGTAGGCAACCTGTGGAGGTACGCAAGCTTTCGAGGGAGGCTCGTGTGCCTTTTGGGGGGGAAGATAAGCTTCTTGAGGAGGCACATGGGCTTCCTGAAGCGGCTTGCTTATCCATTCTCTTGCCCTTTCCTTTCTTTGAGGGGCAGGTTCCTTTTCTGATTGTGCAATTAGCCTCTCTATTCTTTCTAAGGAGGGGAAGTTGTCTGGTTTAGTGGAATTGGCCACATAAACTTCCAATGGGGGATGGTTCATGTTTTTGCTTGCTTTATCTCTTTCTTGATTTTTTTCTTCCTTGGCAGATCGTGCAATTATGCCCTCTAACTTCTCTAGAAGTCCATCCAAGTGTAATTGCGTCTTGGCTGAGCCCGAGTAATTGAAAAGGCGACTAGCTTCAAACATAGTCTGAGCCAATGCGACCATTTTCGCGCAAAGCTTGGTTCTTTCTATCTCTAGGTCAGCCCTAGGGTAGCACTTGTCATGATCCGTTACATTTGGCCCTTCTTGGATTCTGGCCTGATATGCTTTAAGCATCATGTCTATATCTTCAGGAGTGGGATCAGCTAATACTGATCCTGCTCTAGGGGGTGGTGGAATTGTATGAGGTGGGTTGGAAGGTGGCGGGTCGGATGGCAATGGGAATGGTGGTGGTGGGGTAGTGTGAGAGGGAGTTTGAGATGTTAGTTCAGTTATCTTGGCTTTGGTTTCTTTTATGCTTTCCTCAAGTTCACTCATCTTTTTAGCCCATTGTCTTTTCATTCTTTCCCGACTATCTCTCCAGGCTCTAGTTCTCTTCTTGGTTATGCTCTCCGTTTCACTAACTTCTGGGCTCTTTCCCTGATCTACAGCTTGGTTTTGCTGCAATGCTTGAGCTCTTGTGACCACTTGCACTGGTGCAGTGGAAGTCACACTCCCTGTGGAGTCTACAACTAACCCAATAACGTTTATAGGAGTGATTTTTGGCATATTGTTGGGATTCTTAGGACAATCCCGTAAGAGATGCTCCTTTCCACACTCCTGACAATAGCCTTGGATCGTTACTGACTGGGGTTGGGTGGGTGGAGGCAAGGGACAGTCACGAATGAGATGCTCTCCTTGACATCTGTAACATGGTCCTCTAGGGAATGGGGGTCTTACCTGCCTAGGTTGGGGTCTAGGGTTGGGGTTTGCATACAGGACATTTGTGTAATCTGATTCCCAACTAGGTTCATTTGGCTCTTCACTATAGTAAGACTCACCATGTTTAGGAGACTGCATGAAGTAAGCTTGGGGACTCTCAACATGTGTAGAATCGAAGCTATGGTCACTGGGATCACTTTCTGAAAGCAATGGTGTTACGGGGACTATAGCTCTATTTAGGTTTTCTTCTGCAGCTGCATACTTTACAGGGATCAAGTTGGATGGAGCTGGAGGTTGTTGGGCTAACACAGGCTGAGGCCTTTGCTGGGCTTGGTATTGTGGTTGGTAGGTTTGTTGAGGCCTAGCATACTGTTGTGGTTGGTATTGGTTCTGGTATCTACCTTGTTGAGGGTATGTCTGAGGGTAGGTTTGCCTAACTGCTTGCTTGTTGTATGGGCAGTCTTGTGCTGTGTGATTTGTGTATCTTCGTTCGATAGTGCAGTACTGGCTACTAGGATTTACTTGGGGTTGAGCCATAATGGGACATAGATTTGCCATGTGGTCGCCACCACAAGTGTAGCATCTCTTCACAGGGGCAAGTCTCGGAATTTGTTTGCTAGAAACACCTAGTTTCTGAGCAACTTTCTCTGCAAGTTCCTCGATCGATGCGGATTGCGTGGAAGAGAGGCTAGAGGCACCATCAGAATCTTTGTAGATTTTGGAAAGCTCTAACTCCTCCCCTAGGTTATCCTCAATATCAATGCACATGCGTACACACTCTTCTATGGTCCTAGGGTCCTTCAAGTACACATAAGATCTCAATTTGGTACTTAGCAATCCATCCAAGAATAAGGCTACTTGTTTAGCTGGTGTAGGTAGCTCCGAAACAGGGCATCTTTCAAGATATTGCCTAAATCTTCTTCCTGCAAGTCTCACGGTCTCTTGAGGGGTTTGCTTGAAGCTGTGAATCAGTGAGGAGGTATTGTGTCTTATGCCACTCTTAGAGAACTCTACGATGAAAGCCTCTAGGAGTTGGTCTATGCTCCTGAACTGTCGCTCATCCAATGGCTGAAACCATGTAAGTGCTGTGTTCCTAAGGGTTAGACCGAAGGCATTGTACTGCGTGAATAGATCCTCCACTTGTTCAGCTCTCAAGACTTGCTTGAACTCCGCCACATGATCGTATGGATCTCCTGTGCCATCAAAGTAGTTTTTCATGGACTTAACTAACTGTGTTGGTCTCAAAGTCCTTGTGTGCTCTCTGGGTCGTGGTAGAGGGAACTCATCCGCATGTCTTTGATTCCTGTGAGCTCTAAGTATCTCAGGCTCTGTTCTATTCGTTTCCGTTCTTGTTCTTTCTCTACCCACTGGGGTGGCAAAGCTTACTTCTGGTCTATCTCGACTTCTGTCTCTTTGAGTTCCATGAGCTTGGGATGTTCCAGCTCCAGGGTGACCATAGGATACATTCGATCTTGGTTGGGGGAAAATGAATTCACCCTTCCAAGTGTAAGCATGCCTATCATTTTCCGTCACCACAAAGATCCTTTCCGAAGTGTGATCTAAGTAGGTCACTCTACCTGGGCTATCCGGATCCTTAAACTCATAGATCATGATAGCTCCTATATCAGTTGGCTGATTAGATTTATATCTCCAAAAGGCTTCGTCAGTTTCTCGATTGAGGAGCAACTCTATGCTCTTATTATCCTGGGGAATCCACTCCGGTGTGATAATCCTAGTGAGAACCGATTTACCTCGAGGGGTTCTAGGTTCTGCACCCATGTGTCCTTGTTCTAGGTCACCTAAGTCCGCTTCTGGGATCACATTTCCGAATTCGTCCGTCCTATCTGGGTGACTGGTGACTACGTATATGGTTCCTTCTTTGTCCAAGTATGCTCCGTTTTCAAACTTGACAGCTGGGTGCTCTAGTCCAATGGATTGGTCAGGGTTTTTAATCTGGACCACCGCTCCTCCTAGGCCGTCCTCATAGATGCTAGCACCTAATCGGTTGGTCCTAAGGTATTCCAACTGCGTTTTGTAAGGGCCTTCTACCCTGTGCAAGTATGGCACTCCTGAACTTCCTGTAGGTCTCTCCATGCCTTGAGACATCTCTGATTCACTCGTCTCAGAGCTAGGGTAGTATGAGTGTGGCTCAACTGTTGGGCCCAAGACCTAGCAGTGTGATTAACACTAGCCTCTGAAGATCTAAGACTTTGTCTCTCCCTTACTAGGTGTCGTCCTGATCTAAGGTTCATATGCCTAACTGATTAATCCAATTTTTCCCAGGTACAACCACGTTTCTGAATCCTTGTATCAATTACTTAATTCCCTTTTTATGTTGATTATCGTGTTTATACTCTTGTCTGATATCACGTCGTTAGGAATACTTGAGTTTAATTTCGCACTTTAGTTTGGTCGTTTCACGTTAGGTTCTTTTCCTTTAAGGTTGTCGTCCACACACACAGGTTATCTCCCAACTTGAACTTGATTTCTTAGATAGTCTTTGATGTATCTCGTGCCTATCGTTGCCTGGAATTACTTCTAACACTACCCGCACTTAGCCTAAACTAAGAATTGACAGAGGGTGTTGCGGGTTTTCCAACCTTGAAGTCCTTTCCTTGTGTTGTTGCCCTGGCGTGCCCAGGACGCGTTACTCTTGCTTTGCGTACCCTTCGATGCTCTCAAAGGACCTGTAAAAGGCCCAAGATTAGCTCAAGACTTAAGTTCAAAAGACAGAACCAATCACTTTCATTCATGTGACACTTCACCAATTTGCACTATGACTTTTTGGAAAATAATTCTAGGGATCCCTGAATTTTGTTCCCCCTGGGTATGGTCAACTTCAAAATAACCTATCTGAAAATCAATGCATTATTCTTATACAAAACAGTTGAGGGCGTGTAGTATATGCCACGAGCTTTCTGACAAGCCCTAGAGCTCAAAAAATGGATTTCGTATGAAAAAGTTATGACCGTTCAGGGTTTCGGAGTTAAAACAGGATCCAAAACAGGCTAACAGGTAAACAGGAATTCTCGAGTTGCTTGTGGCACGGCCTCGCGATGCAATACTATACCCTAATGTTTGCCCCACACTTAGCAAAAATTGAGACCACTATTTTTTCCCCAAAAATTTGACCTAATTTGCCCTTCCAACGCGTTCGCAAAGTCTGTCGGTCGCGATTGACAGGTCAGTCGCGATTGACGTGTCGATCGCGATTGACACGTCCGTCGTGGCTGTCAGTCGCGATTGACGTGTCGATCGCGATTGACAGGAGCTCCGAAAAGTCAGTCAGTCATGGTCAAACAGTCGTTGACTCTATCGATCGCGATTGATGTGTCGATCGCGATTGACAGGTCGGTCGCGAGGTCTGTCCGTCGTGATCAAACCGTCGTTGACTCTGTCGGTCGCGATTGATGTGTCGATCGCGATTGACAGGTCGGTCGCGAGGTCTGTCCGTCGTGGTCAAACCGTCGTTGACTCTGTCGGTCGCGATTGATGTGTCGATCGCGATTGACAGGTCGGTCGCGAGGTCTGTCCGTCGCGGTCAAACCGTCGTTGACTCTGTCGGTCGCGATTGATGTGTCGATCGCGATTGACAGGTCGGTCGCGAGGTCTGTCCGTCGTGGTCAAACCGTCGTTGACTCTGTCGGTCGCGATTGACAGAGCCGTCGTGGGCTGTCAGTCGCGATTGACTGATCGATCGCGATTGATGACTCGATCGCGATTGACACGTGTCACGCGTAGGCTCTGTCGGTCGTGGTCAAACCGTCGTTGACCGTGTCGATCGTTGACTGTGTCGGTCGTTGACCCTGTCGGTCGCGATTGATGTGTCGATCGCGATTGACAGGTCTGTCCGTCGTGGTTTGTCGATCGCGATTGACGTGTCGATCGCGATTGACAGAAATCTGTGGAATTTCAAAAAACTAAACACATTTTTGGGAAGCTCTAGGCCTGTAGGTCATGGATATGCACTTTGTTTAGCAATTAGATCAAATTTTCTGTCGGTCGCGATTGACAGAACCCGACGACACACAGACAGTTACTTCGAATTCCGTACCTGTGCAGCGTGCTGGGGATGGTGATACAGCCTGTACCTGCAACACAGCTCAGAAAACATGCAAAAACAGCACACACAATTTCGCTCTCTTGCTCTCTCTCACAAGGGAAATGAGGGAAATGAGGTGGAGATGGTGATATGATCAAAAAACAGAAATTTTCGCGATGATGGAGATGGAGGTGGGAGATGGTGATAATGACGATGGTGAAGAAAGTAAAAGAAAATCGATGAGAGTGAAGAAAATACCTACAACTCCAACGCGTCAACTCTACGTCTTACCATCACACGCTCGTCCTCAAAGTTCGATCCCCGGCAACGGCGCCAAAATTTGGTGTAGCTCAGTGATGAGTAGCACCTCCTTTAATGTCAATCCGGGAAGACGTGAGGATGGTATGAAGACCTCGAGCAAGTGGAAGCACAAGTGCGTGAGTGAGAAGCACACAAACATGCACACACATACACACACACGAGCACACACGGCAAGACAAAGAGTGAGAAGCAATGGAGTTCTTAGATTACTTTCAAAAAACTCTTACAAGTTCGTTTCAATTACAATCTAATCTCTAAAATGAGCTCTCTAGCTCCTTTTATAGTTTTTGACTAGCTTTGGCCCTGTTCAGACCTAGTGTCCGGCCTAGTTAAAAATTAGGTTCCAGGGCTTATTAGAGGGCTCAAACGAGATCTAAAAAATATGAAAATTGGCAGGTAGATATTTCTAAAGCTCCTCAAGCTCAAGGACTCCTTGGCTTGCACAAAATGGAGCTACAAAAATACGAAATGATATTTACAATGGTTTTTAGTGATGAAAATCACTATTTGTGTAGGGGTTTTCTCTATTGATTTGTCATACACCTCTTTGAGCTCCCTACTTGCTCTTTCTTCTTGTGTGCTCAACTCCTTGATGTCTTGAAAAATTAGATGGCCTACTTGCCAGATCTTCTTTGACTGCCGTGTCTGCTTGTGCTGTCCCTTCGCTCTGACTCTCTTCGTCTTGTGGCTCCTTCGGTTCCCTGACTGCTGCCAACAACAACTTTGCCTGGTATCTCAGGATCTTTGAATTCATAGATGATAACTATGCCCAATTGGCTAGGTTGATCTAGCTTGAATCTCCAAAAGGCTTCCTCTGTTTCTCTATTCAAGAATAGTTCTATGCTTTTGTTGTCTTGAGGGATCCAATCTGGTGTGATCACTCTGGTCAAAACTGACTTACCTCTAGGAGTCTGAGGTCCTCTTGTTCTAGGTCTCTTATCTCATTCTCATGAATGACATTTTCAAACTCATCGGTACTATCTGGTAGGTTGGTGACCACATACATGGTTCCTTCCTTATCAATGTATGAACCCTCTTTGAACTTGACCACCGGGTGTTCAAGTCCAAAGGGTTGATCTGGATTTTTGAGTTGGACCACTGATCGCCTCAGGCCATCCTCATAGATGCGAGCACCTAATCGGTTGGTCCGAATATATTCCAATTGTGTCTTATAGGGACCTTCTGGTGTTTGTAAATAATCAATGCCTAAGTTGCCTACAGGTTTCCCCATGCTGAAAGACATTTCTGAGTCACTTGTGTCTAAACTTAGTTTGTAAGGATGACCGCTTAGTTGTTGTGCCCAAGACTTAGATGTATGGTTGACACTAGCCTCAGAAGATCTAATGCTTTGTTTATCCTTGCCTAGGTATCTACCAGATCTCAGGTTCATAAGCTTTGGTCAAGAGTCCAAAATTTCCCTTTGGTATGGTTCAAAATCCTTTGGAGCCCCCTTGGTTCCCTAGTCCCACTTGAGGATCAACTTCAAATTATCTTATCTGAAAATCAACGCGTTATTCTTATAAAAAATAGTAGAGGCCGTGTAGGATTCGAAACGAGCTTTCCAAGGAGCTATAGAGCTCAAAAATGGACTTTGGATGAAAAAGTTATGTCAAATCAGGCTCCTGGGGGGCAAAACAGGCAAACAGGACCTTTGGAGAAAATGGCGATTTTGTGAAATCAAGAGAATCGCGATTTTGTGAACTTCAAGAGAATCGCGATTTTGTGAACTTCAAGAGAATCGCGATTTTGTGAACTTCAAGAGAATCGCAATTTTGTCAACCTCAAGAGAATCGCGATTTTGTGAGCTTCAAGAGAATCATGATTTTGTGAGCTTCAAGAGAATCGTGATCCTGTGAAACTAAGAGAATCGCGATGCTATGAAATGAGAGAATCGCGATTTTGAGAATCACGATTGCCAGCACAAAATCGTGTTTCACAAAATCATGGTTCACAGAATCGTGTTTCACAAAATCGTGGTTCACAGAATCGTGTTTTAGAGAATCGAGTTCTAGAGAATCGCAATTTTGTTTCAGAGAATCGTGTTTTTGAAAATCGCAATTTTTAGCACGGAATCGTGTTTTTGAAAATCGCGATTCTGAGCACAGAATCGTGTTTTTAGAGAATCGCGATTTTGTCTCAGAGAATCATGGTTTTCATCAAGTCATGTTTTCACAAAGTCGTGTTTTCACAAAATCTTGTTTTCAGAGAATCGTGTTTTCACAAAATTGTGTTTTAGAGAATCGTGTCTTAGAGAATCATGTTCTAGAGAATCAAGATTTTGTCTCAGAGAATCGTGGTTTTCACAAAGTCGTGTTTTCACAAAACCGTGTTTTCAGAGAATCGTGTTTTCACAAAATCGTGTTTTCAGAGAATCGTGTTTTCACAAAATCGTGTTTTAGAGAATCGTGTCTTAGAGAATCGTGTTCTAGAGAATCGCAATTTTGTCTCAGAGAATCGTGGTTTCCAAAAATTTAGAGAATCGCGACTTTGAGCACAACCACAGAATCGTGTCTTCTCAGAATCGTGTTTTTTGGCTGAAAATCGTGATTTGTGAGAATCGCGATTTTGAGCACAACCACAGAATCACAATTCTGATAATGACCACAGAATCGTGTTCTTTTCAAAAGGCTTTTAGGCAGGAAACAGAGAATCGCGATTTTAGAAAAAAATTTGAATTTTCACAAAATCGCAATTTTCATCACAGAATCGTGTTTTTTGGCGGGAACTTCGAATTTCTGAGCGCCGAGCAATGGCGAGCTCTGTATGTGCAGAAAATCATGAAAAAAGCACAGTGCTTGCACTCTCTTGCACTTCCTAACTCCTCCTCGCACAACAATGCATGAAAGATGGTATGAAAATGATGAAAATGCACTTAAAAACAAGAAATTTCTATAAAGAAGAAGATGGAAGAAGATGGAGATGGTGATGAAGATGGAGATGGTGATGATGATGAAGATGAAGAAGAAAAATCAGAAAATGAACAAAAATGACAGTTTTTTTACCTTCCAACGTCGCAAATCTATGATCTTACCATCTGAATGCTCGTCCTCGAAGCTCTCTCCCCGGCAACGGTGCCAAAATTTGGTGTAGCTCAAGCATAAGCACCACCTCCTTTACATGTCAATCTGCGGAGATGTGAGGACCAGTATGAAGACCACGAGCAAGTGAAGGCACAAGTGCGTGAGTGAAAGCACACAAGCATGCACACACATACACACACACGCGCACAACGCAAGATCAAAGAGAGGAACAATGGAAAGCTTCGATTGCAAAAGAGTTCTCTCACAAAAGCTCTATTCTCTAACAAGCTAACCTCAAAAATGAGCTCTCTAGCTCTTTTTATAGTGTTTGACTAGTTTTGGCCCTGTCCAGACCTAGTGTCCGGCCCAGTTAAAAATTAGGTTCCAGGGCTTATTTGAGGGCTCAAACAAAGTCTAAAAATTATGAAAATTGGTAGGATGATAGTTCTAATACTCCTCAAGCTCAAGGACTCCCCTGCTTGAACAAAATGGAGTTACAAAAATAGAAAATGGTATTTACAATGGTTTTTAATGATGAAAATCACTATTTTTGTAGGGGATTCTTCTGAAAATTTGACATACACTTCTTGGAGCTCCCTACTTGCCCTCTCTTCTTCTATGTGCACTTCTTTAATGTGCTTCCATGTTTCATGCTTGGCCTTGAGTTCCAACAACTAGGTTTCAGCCTTTAACACTAGAAGAGAAACAGATATCCTCTACCACTCATATCAGAGCTCTTGGAATGCCTTGGAAAAGCAAAATTCTTCACGAAAATTGATCTTCGAGGAGCTTACAACTTTTTCAGGATCAGAGAGGGAGACGAATGGAAGACAACATTTCGAACAAGGTATGGGCATTTTGAATATGTAGTTATGCCATTCGGTCTTACAAATGCTCCAGCTGTCTTCCAACATATGATGAATGATATCTTTCGAGAATATTTAGATGATTTTTTTGTAATATACCTTGATGATATCTTGATATTCTCCAAAAATCTAGAGGATCATGAATGTCATGTAAAGATAGTCCTAGAGAAATTAAGAGAAAAAGGATTATATGAGAAATTGGAAAAGTGCTCTTTCCATAAGACATAAGTGGAATTTTTAGAGTACATTGTATCAGATAAAGGAATTTTTATGGACCCTAAGAAGATTCAGACAATCCTTGATTGGCAACCACCTTCGTGTGTTCGAGATGTACAATGTTTTCTGGGTTTTGCCAACTTCTATAGGATATTCATCAAAGATTACTCCAATAGTGACACCTCTTACCAAGCTTACAGGGAACTCCAAATTCTCATGGACCGAAGAAGCAGAAAAAGCATTTCAAACCTTGAAATCAGCTTTCACTACTACTCCAATTGTAGTTCATCCTAATTCTACCAAGCCCTTCTTCCTAGATACAGATGCATCAGACTTTTCCCTAGGGGCCATTGTCTCACAATATGGAGATGATGGACACCTACATCCAGTTGCACATAATTCAAGGAAATTTTCTCCTCCAGAAATTAATTATGAAATTCATTATAAAGTACGTCTTGCCATACTGGATGCATTTGATACTTGGCGTCACCATCTAGAAGGAGTAGCTCATAAAGTTATTGTGTATACAGATCACAAGAACCTAGAGTATTTCATGGCCACCCCCATCCTCAACAGAAGGCAATCTCGATGTAGTAACCTTTTATCCAGGTTCGACTTTGTCATCACATATCGTCCAGGACGGTAACAATGTCAGTTAGATGCCTTGTCAAGAAGATCTTACCTTGAACCAAAGAAGGGTGAAGAGGCCTTTGATCAACAAGAGAGTGTATTACTCAAGCCTGAGCATCTTCAGTTAGCAGCTATCTCTTGATTCAGCCTTAATCATTTGATCCGTGAGAATCTACCACAAGATGAATTATTTTGTAATGTTAAGCAAAAAACTCAAGAAGGAAAAGTCCAAGAAGTAAATGAATTCTAGGAAAAGGACGGGTTACTATTCTATAAGAACCTATTATATGTCCCTCCAGGAAAGCCCAGGATCCAAGTACTTCAACAATGTCATGACAAGCGTGCAACATGACATTTTGGAGTAAATAAAACAATATAACTCATATCCAGGGATTTTTGGTGGCCTCAAATGTGGAAGGAAGTCAAAGAATATGTCCGAACCTATGACACTTGCAATAGATCTAAGGTACCACGACATAAGCCTCATGGCCTCTTGCAACCCTTACCTATTCCAGAAAGGCCATGGGCTTCATTATCTATGGATTTCATCACAGATCTACCAAAGTCAGATAAGTATGATGCCATTATTGATATTATGGATGGATTCACAAAGATGGCACACTTCATTCCAACTACAAAGGCAATCACAGGTGCATCCACTGCTAGACTCTTTCTCAGATACTAGAGTACCTTATTCATTGGAAAAGGGATGACATCAGTGATCGTACTTGGGAACCTGCAGAAAACCTTCAAAGAGCACCAATCAAGGTTCGAGAATTCCATAAGAAAAATCCAATGAAGTCGAGACCAGAGAACGTGACTTCTCCTCGTGGAACTCATCGCTTGAGGGGGAGGTAATGTCATGGACAAAGGAAACTCTCAGATTCCATGTGAATCCTATATCTCATGATTGGTTCAGAATTTGGAGAAAATAATGCTTCCATTGCGTCCCGAATGTGCCAAAACCCTAAGATCGACTGTCTTCTTGCTTGATTCTGACATCCAGAGATCATGCTAGGAATTGATGACATCATCAATGACATCATCAATGACATCATCAATGACATCATCAATGACATCATCAATTTGTAACCGCCCTAGAACCGCCCTTGGAAAACCTATATAAGGAGGGGTTGACCACATTCATAATCAGTCTTGCCAATACCAGTCTTGGGAGCTCAAGGAGTCGTGACTGTCAAGTAAGTACTCTTCAAGTTTTAGTTCTAGTTCTTGTCTTGTTCCTTGTTCTAGTCTAGTTCTTGGACATCCTATCTTTTCCCCTTGTAATCCCGTAGTACGAGATCCTATCAAGTTCTTTCGTGTATCCAATTCATCTCCCAGAAGGGAGTTCTTGTAATCCAGATATCTTGTCTCATACTTACGATCCCGGGTTGTGGGATCTCATGTATCATCTCTAGTCAAGTTATTCATACCTATCAGTCTCGGGTTGTGGGACATCTCGTATCAGTCATGTATTCTTGTATTATTTTCCCTTCGTGGGTGATCTTGTAATCAGAAGTGTATTTTCGAAATCTTGTCTACTGTAGTCAGAGAGCACAATCTAGTGCTCCCCTGACACATTAAGACAATCTCAAGTGATTAAAACCATGAAAAACCATTTTGATGGCAAGGGAGATCCATATGATCACATAGCCAAATATAAGTAGGTGTTGAGAGTAGAACAAATAGAATATTTATTCACCCAATACGAGGATTTTGGGCTAACATTGAAAGGCATATATAGAGAGGAGAAGCCGTGTGGGAAATATGAAAGTTCAAAAATCAATTCTTTTTCAACAAAGGGAAGACAAATTATCTATATTCTTGCCATATTAACTTGTAAAAAAGTGGCACGTACGTTCTTAAATCCTAAAAGACATCGATATCCAAATATTAGATTTATCCTAAATGAGAAACCCCCATGTAAATGGATAGAGTCTCTCGTGCACATTTATTCTCCCATGAGATTCTTGATGTTCTTTGCCATAAGTTATCCCTGTGCTTGCCTCGTATTATTTTCATTAAATTCAATCTTCTTTTCTTGTTTGTTAGAAAAAAAAAACTCATCTAGCAAGACTCCTCCTACCAATGGTATCCCTAATAATTTCTTTTAAGCATCTAATAATTTTATTGATCAATGGTGTGGAAAAACTCAATTACATAAAACTAAAAATAAGCATAGCCAAATCATTAAGGTCTTTGAAAGCACATGCAAACCCTCGTTCTATTTGCATCCTCTACATGTGATGCTCAAGCTTTGTGACATTCACTTTGCATGTATGTGTGTCTTACTAAAACATATCGAACGTATACGGAGGCTTTTACCGAGGAAATCAAATGGGTGCATTTTACCACCGACGTCAGTGTAAGTGTCAGTATAGGCATCGGAACCGTAGCACCGGTATAAGCATCGGTATAAGCCTTAGTATGATCGTCAGTTTAAGCATCGAAAATACCGAGGCTCATGCGAGTGCCTATACCGTCGCTTGCTAGGTGTACCACTACTTATACTAGTGACCATCCTGGGCATACCTTCGCTTATACTGGTGAACATATCTGCAAAATGTTTTTGGGCAGATTGTGTTCTCTTTTGCTACAACAACATTACCATGATGCTGTTTAGCAAAAGACAATACAATCTGCCCAAAAAAAACTGAGTACATGTGATGTGTACTCTAATGGCAACCGAAATATGATTTCATAAAGAAAAATACTATGAGACACAAAAGAGAAAATCAGAATGAACCATGAACCATGAACCATGTACAAAAAAAGTTATATATTTCATTCAACCATTCTCACAAAGAATTTGATAAGTTCAATATTAGTCCATCCTAATTTCATCCCTAATGCCACATTTTCCATGTTTACCCCCAAACCATCATGAAATAATACCTTAAAATGTGCTAATTGTTATATCATACGATAAGGGGGACTACATGGTCAAACATCGAATCAGGTTTAGGATGGATAGTTGCTAAGGAAGGTGTCAAAACATGTTCAAATCCTACATGTTGCTGAAACTATTATTGTGCATTAAGAACTATGGTAAGTAAGTGGCCTAATGGAAAAGTAATGGGTGCTTGAGTGAGAATGTCCCATGCAGTAGTGTCCACAAACTCTTCCTATGGTGATTCCTTGCTAGCCATTGGTTAGTGGCATATTAGGCAGTGGTGCACTAATTGGATTACACAAGGGAAAATTGGGGATTTTGCCTGATCCAACTTGGATGCTTTTGCCATCATTCATTATTGTTCCTTAAATGCTACTTTGAAGACCTCTACGAAAAGTTGCAGAACTCATCTCGATCTCATTTGAAGAGTGGTAGTTTGTGCTTCAGCCAATGTTATGATCACCATATTCATCATCAGGCTTTGCCTTTCTTTCTTCCACTTGCATCCTTGCAATGTCTCTATGTTCCCTAGTTCCTCACAAAAATGAAAATGCATCAGCATAGCCCGATTTTTTGAATTTAAGATTCCCTGATTCCATTGTGGTAGATTGTAGTTTCCTTGATTCTACAATTGAAAAGCAGGATATGTCAAATATAGTGAGTTGTGAAAATGGGTTGGAACTTATTTCGTTGAAGGTTCCCCAAAGTTCCTACACTACCGCATTGACTGCTAATCGATTTTGCATTTTACCATTATAAGGAAAACTTTTAGTAGAATGGTTAGTATTATGAAAAATTGCATAGTATATCTGATTTAAAGCACAACTAGCCACAATATGTCCCATATTTTTACATTGAGTACAAAATACTTGCTTCAACAGATTATCATTGTTAGCCTTTGACATTTTAAAAGAGGACCACTCTAAATCTTCAACAAAACCACCCAATTTGTGTGTGTGTGTGTATGTATGTCTATGTATGGACATCTATGCATGTATCTATCTATGTATCTATGCATCTATCTATCTACATAGACATACATACATACACACACACACGTATGTATATATATATATATATATATATATATATATATATATATATATATATATATACGTGTGTGTGTATGTATGTATGTATCTAAGTATGTATGTACATACGTATGTATGTATATATATATATATATATATATATATATATATATATATATATATATATATATATATATATATATATATATACAGATACATACATACATACATAGACACACATACATACATACATGCATACACACACACATATATACATACATACATACATACACACACACACATACACACACACACACACACACACACACATATATATATATATACATACATACATACATACATACACACACACACACACACACATATATATATATATATATATATATATATATATATATATATATATAATTCCTTCTACCATTGTTCAACAATAGTAGATTTTGCTTGCTCCAATGCATATAATGGACCTATTCTATCTAGATTAATTTTTTGCAACAAAATAAAAACAAATCCCTTAAAAGTTAAGATATTTGTGTGTTCTTTCATCATTAAACAAAGATTAGGAGCAAAACTCTAATAAGAATATGTGAAACCATTAACAAAAGTTTACACAAGAGGCTATCTAGAAATATTTCATCTATAGAAGTGAACTTCTCTTTCAGATCTTTGATCTTTGTGAGAGACGTTTCCATGAGATTACATGTCCAATGAATCTCCGTCATTCATATGCTTACTCATCAACTATTCCAAATGGTAACAAACACGAACCTCATTTCTTGCCTAATATAGTGTGGCAAGAGTATCCGAGAATCTTTCATTATTTTGCATGAGTGAGTGTGAGGGATAATGTCACATTGAACAAACAAAGCTATCAATGCATGTACCCTTGCATCTCTACTATCCCATCTAAGTTTTTGTGTTGTAAGTACAACAAGAATTGCAGTAGGACCACAAACATGAACACCATCATGTTCAACACCAGATGCATAGTTTTTTTCACATTATTTTCACATGTAGGATCAAGATGTATTTGACCATCGTACACTATCTATCCACAAGCCTTTTGCTTTCAATAGATGATACATCATTTATTCCCACAATGGGTAGCTATAACCATCCATCTTATCCTAAATAGCCAACGTACAAAATACATCATTTCTTTCATCCATGGCTAATGAGTGTATCCCAATATAGAAATTTGTTTTTTTTCCTGAAGATAAAGTTGAATAGAAATACCCGATTGATCTCTGATAGAGTTGTAAAAAGTTTTAGGTGCTTGTGTTGGAGAACTAAAAACTATATATATGTTAGGCACAAAAGGATGGAATTGCCTACACAATCTCTATGATACTGCATTTCAAGGCTAGAGCAAGCTCAAATAAATTTTTTAACCCCACCAACAAAGTCTTTTTGAACTACTAATCTCCTCGATTATGTTCACTAAATTTCATGTGATTATGAGATAGTGCTTGAAAGGGTGTTGATGGTGCCTTGTAAAAAGCGATGACCTTCTCTGATACCAATTTTTGGAGTCCGAGGACAAGGGAAGCATGCAAACACCAAGAGGAGGAAGAAGAAGAATCTTGGAGCACAACAATATGTATTACTAAGTGAATATACGAAGGATAACTAAACATTAGGGATATAGGCATATGTAGAAGCTAGGGGAAATAATCTATCAATGTTCCTATAAATTAGAAGTATCAGGACAAACCATAACTAACATAGCTCCATGGACATTTGTACTATAATTATTTTCAGACCAAGCAAGATCCACATTCTCATAAATGTCAAAGAAGTAATGCACATTAATCATGCTAGACGAGGCAATGTTGTCATAACTATACATAGCAATACCACTACGATCCAACCTATGTTTAAAGCTAACAACAACGTACAAGTTCCTTGCATACAGATTAGGACATTTGACCATATCAAGCTCTTTTCAAGACTTGGCCCTGTTAGGTTTAAATTTATAAGTGTAAGCATTGGTCATTTTATAATTAAAAGGATCTTTGAATGAGACAAAGGCATGCTGACAACAATTAGCGTACTTGAAAAAACTAATGAAGTTGGATAGGTTAAGGAAATGCCAATCGCATCAAGTAGAGAGTGTTCAATAATTCGTAAAATTGTTGGGAGCACAACCAAAGTCTTGCTGCCATCTTTTGATTACCATTGTCCTACTTCGGTCTAAGCGTCCTTTATTGTTAAACGTGATCTCTTTACTACGATTGAAGATTATGTCTTATATCTTTCCTTTATTGTTAAACGTAATCTCTTTACTACGATTGAAGATTATGTCTTATATCTTTCAATAACTTTACTACGATTGAAGATTATGTCTTATATCTTTCAATAACGTGAGACAAAAGCCCTACTAACATGAACATATCTTATCAACTTTCGTTTTTGTGTTGTGCGTGGCAGGTAACGATTCCTCATTATCTTGACATAGTAGATTGTTACCCAAGTTATGAGTACCCAAGCACATCTCTTCGGAGAATTATTGGTCATGTACTTCAAGTTCAGTATTCAAGGTCCTTTGAGGAGTCACTATTAAGGTAGGGTTTTTTCGTTATCCACTTGAGCATCTTCCAAAGATTTTCCCTCAACATCGTACATGATAACCCCAGCGATTGATTCGGTTGGAGAGAGAGAGACTTAGCCTTCTTCCTTGATGCAACGTACCATTCACAACACTCCAAAGGAGTGAAGAAAACAAGATTAGCCTCACCATGTGGAAGGAGAAACTTGTCAACAGAATAGGGACACATATTTTCCTTCTTGACAACAGTATCATTACGTTCATTAGCTGGATTGTGAGTTGCCACAAAGGCTCAAAGGCATCTTCAAGCAGTACTTCACGTTGATAGGTCTTCCTATATTCTTTTTTTCTTTTTGATATTTTTTCGAAATCCTTGAGTAACTGGATTTCGAGATGTGGTTCATAAACTTAGCATGTGTAACTTGAGGTTGTTAATCTGTATTTTCTTTGGACTGATTTAACAAACAACATTCTTAATCATATGTCCCGATTCAACGAAATCGAAGCCAGCATTGGGTAAATTGCAACATAGCTCTTTTTGTTCATGCAAAAATATATAGTAAGAGTCTAAAGATTATTAAGACGTTTAATGCTCATGTAAGAATATGTAGTAAGAGTCTCGATATTATGAAGACTTCAATTAGAAACTGATGCCATATACCGCCTTGGATTTCTGGCTTAGATCATTCCTTACGATGCCCACTACGTCTCTTATCTAGGTGTGGAATTCCTTTGATAAATCAAGAAAGTCCACCCACAAAGATAGCTTACAGGATTTGACACCCGTAGGGCCAAATTTATTTTGCCCTTTGAAAAATGAAATGGGAATGAATTTGATAAGCCATTGGCCGTCACAGATAACCAGGGTAAAAAAAAGGGAGAAGTAATTCTTTTGGAGTTAATCGACATGTTCAATAGACATTTTGCTGCTTTCTCACTTGTTTAGTATCCAATTACTTAAAACCTCGTCTTACTATCTATCTGGTGGTTTGCTCATGCCAAGAGTCCAATTGACCCCTGTCCGTAAGCAAAACCTTTGCCTCTATGGAGCAGGCAAGCCCAGCTCTACAGAAATTCTTGTGAGAAGTTATCTTTACGCATTGCAGCCGACCTTGATCGCACATCTCACTTCTATGAGGGTGAGATAGGCCACTGATTGACGCATCGTGGAGGGATATCGTTCGCTCGGGCGAGAGGGTTCCGAGCGAGCCATGATTGAGTGCTGAGTTATTTGCTGCGCTGTAGTGACAGAGCAGGAGCTCCAGCCTCCGCAAGGTCGTCACAACTTACAAGTTCACAAACCCCGTGCGAAAAAGAAACGATTAGCGGCGTTATGTGTTTGCCGAGGGGGCAGTCTAATGAGTTCGCATGTAGCTGGCGTTTGCCAGTACATCACGTGAAGCCACTAAAGGCCTGAGAATGACATGCATCCTCTCAGACCCCCACTCCCCAGTCCGAGAGCCACAAGAAGTTGACCTTGGATGGGAAAACACACACCACATGCGTATGATATATCCATTGCAAGGGCGCAGCACACGCAACGTACACACACAGAGGAATGCATTTATAAAGAGGACCATCATTCGTCTTTGGAAGTAGCTTTGTTCTTCCGATTTCCCTCATACAAGTCCCTGTGAGTATATCGGATGGCGATTCGTGAGCTTCGCTGCTGGGAGCTGTTGACGCCCCTGGTGACAGCATGGATCCTCATCCATGCAGGCGCGGCGTTCGCCGCTGACGCCGACCCGATCTTCGATTACTGCGTAGCTGATTCGACCCAGAGCAGCATTTTCTTTAACGGCCTACCTTGCAAGGACCCGAGCACGGTGACTGCCGCGGATTTCACGTCCACTGCTTTCCGCGCACCAGGAAACACGTCTAATCCACTGGGGATCGCCATTGCCGTAGCAGCCGCGGGACCCGGTCTCCCCGGCCTCAACACGCAGAGCCTCACGCTGGTGAGGTTTGAGTACGCGAAAGATGGCGGATTTGTGCCCCTTCACATCCACCCGCGTGCTAGTGAGCTCATTACAGTGACGAAGGGCGCCGTCCAAGTGGGCTTCATAGATTCGAGTAACAAGTTCTTCTCCACTACACTTTACAAAGGCGATTCCTTCCTCTTTCCACGCGGCCTAATACACTACCAACTTAGCGTCAGCTCTTCCCCGGCCAAGTCCTACTCGTCTCTGAACTCTCAGAACCCAGGCATCGTTCTCCTCCCCCCCAACCTTTTCGGATCCACCCCGAGCATTCCCGACATTGTCCTGGAGAAGTCGTTCTCCTTATCCAAGGATGAAGTTGATAGAATCAAGGCTTCCTTCGGCGCCTCATGAGCTTAGAGAGCTTGACTCGTTCTTTAAAGTTACAGGTTCCATGGCATCAGTTCCACAACCATCTGTTGCTTTAGGAAGATTGACACCACCTACTTTCGTTAAGTTCTTTGATTTTCTTTAGGACCACTCCCCACTCGCATACGAGCAGCACGTCTATCATGAACGCTACCGTTTCACTTAGTTCTAGGTAATCAATGTTTGCTTCTTCCCGTAATATTCCATTGTATGTTTGTATGACTTCATTTCATTGTGGAATTGCATTTTTCCAATGTCGTAGAATCCGTATTATCGAACATATGTTGGATTTGATTTATCTAATGCTGTCTGACACCCAGATGTCTTAGTTGCCTTATAAGGGACATTACTGTGTATAATGCAGTGTGTGCCGCATTGAGTCGCTCTGTCTTGTATCCATTCTTTAACGGCGTTTTATTTGCTAGCTCATACGTGATGTTTTTACACCTCTGTCGGGCATCTAACCATGGCGGCTGGGTAAACGCGCTTTTGAAGCCCAGCACTACCTCATCACGTGACATCAGTGCAGTACGCTATTAACGCTCTCAGACGAACCTATGTTCTTGAGATCTTTTCGTTTGAGAGGTTTATAGATACTTAACAGAGTATATTTCCTCTGGGCATTCGATACAAGAGCTGAACCATGTTCCCGATTGGGCTATTAGAACCTTCCAGAGAAGTACATTCACGGGGTCCTGCAAATGGGATATATCTGCCAGCATTATAAAAGGGATTTGTAACTTTTTGCAAGGAAGATAAACACACACTGGTGCCTAATTTGATGTTTGATGTGCACGGTTAGTAGTTAATACACATTACTTTTCGTAAAAAACTGACTGTTCTGGTGACATTACTCGCAGTAATATTCAGGATTGTTGGACGTACATAGCGTCTTTTCAGGACAACCCACCTCTGATGTGGGAAAGGGAAATGATCTAATAAGACGTATTCCACGTCGGAGTTCCGTGTCTTCAAAACCAAGAAAACGTTACTACTATTACAATGTAAGGAATTATCCTCGTCAATTAATTAGCTAAGTACTGATATCAGTATAAAGATGTATCTAACATAAGTGCATTTGGAGGTAAGATTCCTGCAATAAGTTCATTGCTGAACACTTTGGTGTCTCACTTTTGCTTGACAGCATATATTTTCCTTTCCATTGAGAAGATGTGCTAGTTGGCAGAACGCCGCCTTTGGACTCAATTATGACGTGTGCACAGATTTCAAAAGTACTGTAAATTAAGCATTCAAAGCGTTAGAATTGGACATATGTAGACCAGAATGTGTGTTGATTGAAAAGATCATGCACATATATCATCATTGAGAAGATCACCTCTAATGTTATTTGTCAAAGAAAGGAATAAGTGCAATTGAAATACAAGTTATTTCGAACATCATACTGCATATTCTGAAAACAGTATTTGAAATATGTAATATTATACTGTTTTTTCAACAAAATATTCTGTAGCCTCAAAAGTCTTCATGCCAATTTAGGGTACTGTAATGGTTTTCTAAGATTGGCGCCATGAGAGAAATAAGGCAGATCCTAAAGTACTAATCAGACAGGATAGAAACTGAGATAACAGTTCAAGTTAGTGACAGCGGGAATATATGCAAAAAGAACAAGGAAGAAGTAGGCAGAGCACAACCCAGTGTGCAACAATAAGTACAAAAGAAGCAGATATAGCTATCTTGCTACGGTTATGGGGATAAATACTCTTGAGATATCAACATTGAGGATGACACGTACCATTTTTTCATCTCTCTTACATGTAGTGGTTACTTCAATATATGTTAGGGACACTTTTTAGTGGTCTATATCATATTTATCTATTGAGAGTGACAACTCATTTGTTTTCTTGTTAATTTACTCATTCATGAATATTAGGGTTTTCTTTTTGCACTCTTCATTATCTATTGAGCTCATTCTAATATTGCGTTAGGTCATTTTTGTATATTCTCTTTATGTAATAGAAGAAGAAGAAGAAGAAGATCATTCTTCCTTGCCTCAACCTATCTGTGCTCCTTTCTTTGTGTGTGAGTGTGTGAGAGCTATCTTTCTTATCTCTCTCTTGACATGGTTTCAAAGCCAGTGTGCCTATGGGAGTTGTGGAGAAGGCCATCAATGAAGAGTGTACATTAGAAGGCATGGAGAGCGTGCACTTCACAAATGATCTCAGATTGCTACAAAATCTAGTATGAAGGTAGAAGGCATCAACATGTTTTTGAGAGTAATTCCTTTAGCATCTCTTATTCTGCCTAGATTTCAGTTTTGGAGCCATTTCAGCCTCTGTTTTGACCCCACAAGGTGGTGCCCATGAAAAAACAAGTAATTTTGCAAAATTCTAACTTGCACTCTGCTCGACAACACTCAAATATTCCAAATCCAAAATTTAGAGCGATTCCATGTACTCTTGATACAAAGAAACTATGTTTTTTTTATAGATCAATCTATCACATCGCAATGTGATAGTGTTCAAGTAGAAGTACTACTTCTAGTGTCTTTTTCAGTGTTGCCAATTGCTATGAAAATGACCAATGCTAATGGAATGAGTTAACTTATGAGCAATAAATTGGACAAGAACAATGTTCATGCTTGGAGATTTAGAGTGATAAACTTCTTAATGGGAAAAGGCAAGTACGTTGAAGAGAGAATGCAACTTCTTTTTAGTTACCAAAGAGGAATTAGAGTATGGACTAGATAAGAGCATATGAATAGTGAAATCAAGAACCACAGAAGGTAATGTATTGGCTATCTCTTAGCATACAAGATAGCATGATTGGATACATACAAGATGCCAAAACCCTGAAAGAGGCTTGGAATAGTTTGTTCACATTGTATGAGACCAAGACAAAGGCATGGAAATTGCAAATCAAGAATGAGCTGCATACACTTGAGAAAAAAAGCATGTTGCTAAGTGAGTAAACCATGAAAATCAAAAGGATATGTGAGTCACTTGCATCTATAAGCATCAATGTAGATGATGATGATAAGCTGGAAGTTTTCCTTCGTGGTTTAGGAACTGCATACACTACAACAGATCGACCGTATACTGAGGTTTTTACCGAGGGAAATGAACACGGCTATTTTTGCCGCGACGTTGGCATAGTTGTCGGTATGCACGTTAGTACTATAGCATCGGTATGGGCGTTGGTATAAGCGTCAGTATGGGCGGCGGTATAAGCATCGGTAAGCATCGGTAATATTGACGCTCTTACCGACGTCCATACCGATGCCTCTGTTGGGTGTATCGTCGCGTATACGGACGCCCGCTGGGTGTACCGATGCTTATTCCGATGACATTACTGGAAGTACCGTCGCTTATACCGATGACCATATTTGCAAAAAACGAATTTGGCCAGAGTGTGTTGTCTTTTGCTACAACAATATTACTATGATGTTGCTTAACAAAAGACAATACACTTTGCCCAAAAAAAATCGAGTACATGTGATGTGTACTCTAATGTCAACCGAAATATGATTTCATAAAACAGAATATTACTGGACACAAAAGAGATAATCAGAATGAACCATGAACCATGTACAAAGAAAGCGATATGTTTCATAAATGAAGCATGTACAAGAGTGTGGCAAACCACTGTCATATATGACGCTTTTACAAAATGTGGAAAAGCAATGCATTGCCATATAAAAATGAAATACAAAATTTTCGTGTGCCACTGCCATACACATGCAAAGAATGTTCCATATCAACAGTCTTGCAACAAAGAACATTAATGGAATGAGAGAAATTCACATGAAATTATAAACAACAAGTAAAAACCAAATTTATAAATTAATCACCTCATCGCAAATGCTCCCATGAAACGACCGCATCTATTTTGATACAACAATGAAAGCGAATTGGTTCTCCACTTACCTCAACAATTCAGTGACACTTCTATCTGACCAATTCAGTAAGCATCGCGAGTGACGCACGTAATACAGATATCTTTGCTCCATTGTAAAGTGGTAAACGAGCTAGTCTTCGCATGTTTTCATATTCTTCATCAACTTCTGATCGTGGAAATTCTGTTGTGTCCATGAAACTCTCGACATCTTCACCACCATCATGATCTTCGTCCATCTCATAAAATTCTTTGAGCATCTCTTCCATATGTTCATTCTGTGTAATACTATTAGTAATTGCTTTTATGTCTAAGTCCTTCTTTGTTCTCTTTTGTCCACGAGAGCTTACCAGTGCAATGTCGTTTGGGTCCATCTGCTCACCTGGAGGACCATGCAAATGGTAGCGTAGGTTTTCTAGTCGACTCCTATCAAAGGATCCATACTCTCTAACATGTGCAATACAAATCCATTGTTTCCGATAAATTTGATACTTGCACTGAGTGCAAGGACACGCCATTCTCTCCTCCAGATCTAAAGAAGCCATCTGCTACAATATGGACATTGTAGATCATTTGTTTTTTTATTAAACCTAAAAATCTTACTCCTAAAGACTTAAACCTGAAATACTAAAACTTAAATACTTAAACACCTAAAAAAACCTAAAACCCTAATCTATATATATTTAATTATATATGTTTAATTAAATTATTTAAAACACTAGTACTTTTTATATCTATTTATCTATATAATTATCCTATATATATATATATATATATATATATATATATATATATATATATATATATATATATATATATATATATATATATATATATATATATATATATATATATATATATATATATTTATTAATTCAAAATTTTTCCTTAAATCTTAAAACCCTAAAACCCTAATCCTAATCCTAAAAACCTAAAACCCTATTATATATATAGATATGTTTATTTATTTATTCAATTTTTTTCCTTAAACCCTAAAACCCTAAAACCCTAAAACCCTAATCCTAATCCTAAAAACCTAAAACCCTAATCCTAATCCTAAAAACCTAAAACCCTATTTTATATATATATTTATTTATATATTCAGATTTTCTCTTAATTAATCCTATTTTTATATATTTAATTATATATATTTAATTAAATTATTTTAAACACTAATACTTTTTATATTTATTTATCTATATAATTATCCTATTTTATATATTTATTTATTTATTTATTCAGATTTTTCCTTAAACCTTAAAACCCTAAAACCCTAATACTAATCCTGAAAACCTAAAACCTTATTTTATATATATAATTATTTATTTATTCAGAATTTTTCCTTAAACCCTAAAACCCTAGTCCTAATCCTAAAAATCTAAAACCCTAATCCTAATCCTAAAAACCTAAAACCCTATTTTATATATATATATTTATTTAT
This sequence comes from Ceratopteris richardii, assembly GCA_020310875.1. Classification (NCBI taxonomy): domain Eukaryota; kingdom Viridiplantae; phylum Streptophyta; class Polypodiopsida; order Polypodiales; family Pteridaceae; genus Ceratopteris; species Ceratopteris richardii. The sequence continues at coordinate 878,857 of CM035420.1, read as the reverse complement.
ATATTCAGATTTTTTCTTAATTAATCCTATTTTTATATATTTAATTACACATATTTAATTAAATTATTTAAAACACTAATACTTTTTATATTTGTTTATCTGTATAATTATCCTATTTTATATATATATTTATTTATTAATTTAAATTTTTTCCTTAAATCTTAAAACCCTAATTGTATTCCTAAAAACCTAAAACCCTATTTTATAATATATTTATTTATTTATTCAGATTTTTCCTTAAACCCTAAAACCCTAAAACCCTAATCCTAATCCTAAAAACCTAAAACCCTAATCCTTAAACCTTAATCCTAATCCTAAAAACCTAAAACCCTATTTTATATATATATATTTATTTATATATTCAGATTTTTTCTTAATTAGTCCTATTTTTATATATTTAATTATGTATATTTAATTAAATTATTTAAAACACTAATAATTTTTATATTTATTTATCTATATAATTATCCTATTTTTTATATATATTTATTTATTTATTCAGATTTTTTTCCTAAAATCTTAAAACCCTAAAACCCTAATCCGAATCCTAAAAACCTAAAACCCTATTTTATATATATATTTATTTATTTATTCATATTTTTTCCTTAAACCCTAAAACCCTAAAACCTTAATCCTAATCCTAAAAACCTAAAACCCTAATCCTAAAACCCTAATCCTAATCCTAAAAACCTAAAATCCTATTTTATATATATATTTATTTATATATTCATATTTTTCCTTAATTAATCCTATTTTTATATATCTAATTATATATATTCAATTATATATATTTAATTACATTATTCAATACACTAGTACTTTTTATATATGTATTATATGCATTTGTATGTGTATGTGTGTATATATGTTATGTAGGTGTCAAAACCCTAAAACCCTAATAAAAAGACTTAGACTTAAACCTAAAATACTAAAACCTAAATACTTAAACACCTATAAAAAAGTTAAATGTGTAAATGTGTAGATGTGTGTGTGTATGTGTGTGTGTATGTATGCTCTATTTGTATGTGTGTGTGTATGCATGTGTGTGTGTGTATGTATGCATGTATGTATATTTGTATGTGTGTGTATGCATGCATGTGTGTATGTAAGCATGCATGTTTGTATATGTGTGTGTATGTAAGCATGCATGTGTGTACATGTATGTGTGTATGTATGCATGTGTAAATGTGTAGATGTGTGTGTGTGTATGTATGCTCTATTTTGCTATGTGTATGTATGCATGTGTGTATATGTGTATGTGTGTGTATGTATGCATGCATGTGTGTATATGTGTATGTGTGTGTATGTATATGTGTGCATGTATGTGTGTATGTGTGTGTGTATGTGTATGTATGCATATGTGTATATATGTGTGTGTATGTATGTGTGTATGCATGTGTGTGTATGTATGCATGTATGTATATTTGTATGTGTGTGTATGCATGCATCTGTGTATATGTGTGTATGTAAGCATGCATGCGTGTATATGTGTGTGTATGTAAGCATGCATGTGTGTACATGTATGTGTGTATGTATGCATGTGTAAATGTGTAGATGTGTGTGTGTGTATGTGTGTGTGTATGTATGCTCTATTTCGCTATGTGTATGTATGCATGTGTGTATATGTGTATGTGTGTGTATGTATGCATGCATGTGTGTATATGTGTATGTGTGTGTATGTATGTGTGTGCATGTATGTGTGTATGTGTGTGTGTATGTGTATGTATGCATATGTGTATATATGTGTGTGTATGTATGTGTGTATGCATGTGTGTGTATGTATGCATGTATGTATATTTGTATGTGTGTGTATGCATGCATGTGTGTATATGTGTGTATGTAAGCATGCATGTGTGTATATGTGTGTGTATGTAAGAATGCATGTGTGTACATGTATGTGTGTATGTATGCATGTGTAAATGTGTAGATGTGTGTGTGTGTATGTGTGTGTGTATGTGTGCATATGTATGCTCTATTTTCCTATGTGTATGTATGCATGTGTGTATATGTGTATGTGTGTGTATGTATGCATGTGTAAATGTGTAGGTGTGTGTTGAAGCTCAAGGTCAAGGGCAAAGCATGGAAGCACATCAAAGAGGTGGACACACAAGGAAAGGAAGCAAGTAGGGAGCTCCAAGAAGTGTATGTCAAATTTTCACAAGAATTCCCTACAAAAATAGTGATTTTCATCACTAAAAACCATTGTGAATACCATTTTCTATTTTTCTAACTCCATTTTGTTCAAGCCAAGGAGTCCTTGAGCTTGAGGAGTATTAGAACTATCATCTTACAAAGTTTCATAATTTTTAGACTCCATTTGAGCCTCAAATAAGCCCTAGAACCTAATTTTTAACTAGGACGGGGCCAAAACTAGTCAAAAAACTATAAAAAGAGCTAGAGAGCTCATTTTTGAGGTTAGCTTGTTAGAGAATAGAGCTTTGTAAGAGAACTCTTTTGCAGTCAAAGCTTTCCATAGTTCCTCTCTTTGATCTTACCTTGTGTGCGTGTGTGTATGTGTGTGCATGTTTGTGTGCTTTCACTCACACACTTGTGCCTTCACTTGCTCGTGGTCTTCATACTGGTCCTCACGTCTCCGCAGATTGACAAGTAAAGGAGGTAGTGTTTATGCTTGAGCTACAACAAATTTTGGTGCCGTTGCCAGGGAAAGAGCTTCGAGGACGAGCGTTGTGATGGTAAGATCGTAGATTTGCAATGTTGGAAGGTAAAAAAAACTGTCATTTTTGTTCATTTTCTGTTTTTCCTTCTTCATCTTCATCATCATCACCATCTTCATCTTCTTCCATCTTCTTCTTCATAGAAATTTCTTGTTTTTTTAGTGCATTTTCACCATTTTCATACATCTTTCATGCATTATTGTGTGGGAAGGAGTTAGGAAGTGCAAGAGAGAGCAAGCGCTTGTGTTTTTTCATGATTTTTTGCACATACGGAGCTCGCCATTGCTCGGCACTCAAAAATTTGAATTTCCCACCAAAAAACACGATTCTGTGATGAAAATCCCGATTCTGTGAAAAATTCAAAATTTTTTGAAAATCACGATTTTCTATTTCCCTAAAAGCTTGCTGAAAGGAACACGATTCTTTGGTCATTCTCAGAATCGCGATTTTTTGGTTGTGCTCAAAATCGCGATTCTCACAAATCACGATTTTCAGCCAAAAACACGATTGTGATCAAACATGATTCTCTGAGACAAAATTGTGATTCTCAAAAACACGATTCTCTACTGACAATCGCAATTCTCAAAAACACGATTCTCTATTGGCAATCGCGATTTTCAAAAACACGGTTCTCTGTTGGCGATCACGATTCTCTAAAAACACGATTCTCTGTTGGCAATCGCGATTTTCAAAAACACAATTCCCTGAAAACACGATTTTCATCCAAGGTACAAAATCGCGATTTTCAGAACATGATTCTCAAAAACACGATTCTCTGAAAACACGATTTTCATCCAAGGTACAAAATCGCGATTTTCAGAACATGATTATCAAAAACAGATTTTCAGAACACGATTCTAAAAAAAACACGATTTTCAAAAACACGATTCTCTGTTGGCAATCGCGATTCTCTAAAAACATGATTCTTTGTTGGCAATCGCGATTCTCCAGAAACACGATTTTGTGAAAACACGATTCTCTTGGTTTCACGGGATCGCGATTCTTCGATTTCACAGCATCGCGATTCTCTGATTTCACAGCATCGCGATTCTCTAATTTCATAGCATCGCGATTCTAATTTCACAGAATCGCGATTTTCACAAAAAATCGTGATTTTTCCACAAGTGCATGTTTGCTTATTTTGACCCCCAGGAGCCTGATTTGACATAACTTTTTCATCCAAAGTCCATTTTTTGAGCTCTATAGCTCATATAGACTAATTTGAAGTTGACCCTAAGGAGGGACTAGGGGACCAAGGAGACTCCAAAGGATTTTGAACCATACCAATGGAAACTTTTGTACTCTAACCAAAGCTTATGAACCTGAGATCTGGTAGACACCTAGGCAAGGATAAACAAAGCATTAGATCTTCTGAGGCTCGTGTCAACCATACAACTAAGTCTTGGGCACAACAACTAAGTGGTTGTCCTTACGTACTAAACTCTGACACAAGTGACTCAGAAATGTCTTTTAGCATAGGGAAACGTGTAGGTGGCTCAGGAACTGCCCATCAACAAACACCAGAAGGTCCCTATAAGACACAGTTGGAATATATTCGGATCAACCGATTAGGTGCACGCATCTATGAGGATGGCCTGAGGCGATCAGTGGTCCAACTCAAAAATCCAGATCAACCCTTTGGACTTGAACACCCGGTGGTCAAGTTTGAAGAAGGCTCATACATTGATAAAGAATGAACCGTGTATGTGGTCACCAACCTACCAGATAGGACCGATGAGTTTGGAAATATCATTCATGAGAATGAGATAGGAGACCTAGAACAAGGAAATGTAGGACAAGGACCCCAATCTCCTAGAGGCAAGTTAGTTTTGACCAGAGTGATCACACCAGATTGGATCCCTCAAGACAACAAAATCATAGAACTATTCTTGAATAGAGAAACAGAGGAAGCCTTTTGGAGATTCAAGCCAGATCAACCTAGCCAATTGGGTATAATCATCATCTACGAGTTCAAGGATCCAGAGATACCAGGCAAAGTTGTCTACCTGGATAACACATCAGAGAAAATATTCTTGGTAACAGAACATGATAGACATGCATATACTTGGAAGAGTGAATTGATTTTCCCTCCACCAAGATCCAATGTTTCCCATGGCCTCCAAGGAGTAGGATCATCCCAAGCTCATGAAGCCCAGAGAGAAAGAACTAGAGAGAGACCTGAAGTAAGTTTTGCACACACGGTGGGTAGAAATAAAGCAGGATTTGAAAATGAAAGACCTGAAAGAGAGAGACATCAAGCACATAGGCAACAAAGAGATGAGCCTGATTTTCCATTGCCTAGACCCCGAGAGCACACAAGAACCCTTAGACCCACTCAAGTGATCAAGGCAATGAAGAATTATTTAGATGGATCAGGAGATCCTTATGATCATGTGGGTGAGTTCAAACAAGTGTTAAGAGCTGAACAGGTTGAGGATTTGTTCACCCAGTACGAGGCATTTGGTTTGACTCTTAAGGGCACTGCCTTGGCTTGGTTTCAACCACTGAGTAGTCAAAACTATCGCAATATAGGTCAACTGCTAGACGAATTCATTGTAGAATTTTCCAAGAGTGGTATCAGACATAATACATCATCTTTGATCCACAGTTTCAAGCAGACACCCCAAGAAACAATGCGACTAGCAGGTAGAAGGTTCAAACAATACCTAGAAAGATTCCCTGCTCCAGAGTTACCCACACCAGCCAAACAAGTGGCTTTGTTCTTAGATGGCTTACTAAGCACAAAGTTAAGATCATATGTGTACTTGAAAGAGCCTAGATCCATAGAAGAGTGTGTGTGGACGTGCATTGACATAGAAGATAACTTGGGTGAGGAGTTAGGACTATCCAAACTCTATAACGACTCTGACAGTTCTACTAGTCATACCTCCAAAGCCTCCACTGAGCTGGATGAGATAACAGAGCAAGTTGCCAAGAAGTTAGGAGTTCAAAATAGACAGATACCAAGAGTCACCTCATTGAATCGGTGTTATACTTGCGGAGGCGATCACATGGCTAATGTATGCCCATTGCACAACCAGAACATGAGAGAAAGGAATGCTCCATATTGCATCATTGAGAGAAAATACACAAACCACACAGCTCAAGATTGTCCATACAATAGACAGTCTGTTAGACAAAATTATCAGCAACCTTACCAACAAGGTAGGTATCAGAACCAATACCAACAACCATATTATGACCACAACAACATTATCAGACACCATATAGGCCACAACCAATCCTAGGAAATCAACCACCAGTGCCTGCCAATGTAATTCCAGTTAAGTATGCAGTGGCAGAAGAAAACCTTAATAGAGCTTTGGTGCCAGTGACCCCACTGATCTTAGAGAATGACTCTTATGCTCATAGTTCAGACTACTCCCATGATGGTAGTTCACATGCTTATTACACAGAGTCACCTGAACATAGTGAGATTTACCCATATCAATATGAGGCACCACCTATGGAACAAAATTGGGAGTCTGAATACTCCAATGTCATGTATACGAATCCCAACCCCAGGCCCCAATTGAGACAAGTAAGACCACAAGACCCTAGAGGACCTTGTTTCAGATGTCAGGGCAATCATTTCCTTCGTGATTGTCCCCACCCACCATCCGCGAGTCAAGGACAGGCTATCACAATACAAGCTTTTTGTCATGAGTGTGGCAAAGACCATCTTCCCAGAGATTGTCCAAGAAACCCCTCCAGTGCACCCAAGATTACACCCATTAATGTGGTAGGCTTAGTGGCAGATTCAAGTTCAAGTAGTAGTAATGTGGCTCCTATACAAGCTGTCACTAGAGCACAAGCCTTAAAACAGGATACACCAGCAGAGCAATCGGAGTCGAGTGAATCAAGAGAACCTAGTAAGAGAAAAACAAGAACATGGAAGGATACTAGAGAGAAGGCCAATCGCAAGTGGAATAAAAAGTTATCAGAACTAGAAGAAAGCCTGAAAGAAGCAAAAACAAAGATAGAAAACATTGCATCACAAAGTTCCTCGCATGCCGAAACTCCATCCATGCCACCTCATCCCATCTCACCACCCATTGTAAATAGACCACAACGAGGGTTTGTTCTTGCAGATCCAACCCAAGAAGGCTTGGACATGATGTTCAAGGCCTACCAGGCTCGACCTCAAGAAGGGCCAACAACTGCAAACCTAGACAAGAGTTACCCTAGAGTGGATTTAGAGATTGAACGGATGAAAATGTGCATGAAAATGGTAGAACAAGCTCAAGCCATACTTGAGACTAGTCAAAAGTTCAATCAGACAAACTCTGTCAAAATGGATTTGCATTTCCAGGGCTTACTAGAAAGATTAGAGGAGTTGGTAAACAAACCACAAGTTTCTTTACCTCCACAGGCTCAACCAGTTATTGAAAGAGGAAGCTCACCACCAATGGGAGCTTATGTTCCGAATTCCATGGATATCGGAATACCTCCGTCAATTCAACAGTACTCTGAAGAGTTCTTGCGGGAAATACAAGAAGAGAAATGGGCCAAGGAGAAGGGTAATTCCCCTCCTATTCCTGAGATTGATGATCTTCATGATCAATTTCCCCAAGACATTTCATCCTTTTATGGAGATCAAGTTGAGCAACCAGAAGACGAAAGGATAGATTTTGAATCTAATACCTTAGAAGAACTGCCTCAATTTCCAGGCCCATGGGAATCTGAATCTCTTCAGATCAGAGCTCCCACAATACTGGTCAGACATGAAGACTCAGTGGTCCCGAGGAACACTGATGTCGTGAAGAACACTAAGGTTCAATGCCATCTCACTGTAGAAGAGCTTCTCAAAGCAAAACCTGAGCTATGGAACCATGTGAAGGATCAGGTCCAAGAACTTGATTCCAATATGCCAAAAACAGGCTCTAAGCAAAAAGTTCCACAGATACCTCTCGATAAAATAGGAGACATGTGTGAGGGTGAAGAAGGTAATACTTATCTTCCAATCACCTACCAAGGTTACACAACCAAAGAAATCATAGATTCAGGTGCTGGCGTTGCTATTGCGACCACCTCCTTGTGGAAGCAATGGGGCAAACCCACATTAAGACCAACTAGAATGAAGCTTCAAATGGTAGACGGCCATTTTGAAAGACCTCTAGGATTGCTAGAAGGGATAACTCTAACCACTTGTGGTGTAGAGTTTGAGCATACATTTGCTATATGTGACTTTGAGAAATTTTTATGAGATGATCTTAGGAAGACCCTTCCTACGACAATTGCAAATTGTACAGGATTGGGGAACCAACTTGTTGTACTTACAACACTTAGGGGTCACCACCAAGGTCAATTTGAAGGATTACTCCTTCAGAGATGTACCACCCCTCCTGTGGAATCCTATCCACAAAGCCAAAGAAGATTCCATCTCTGTGCATTCTGAAAGTTCACCTAATCCATCTTGGTTGCATGAAGATACTCATTTGTGGATGTGCAAGGTCGGAGAGGAAGAGGAAAAACACTTGAAGGCAAGAGAAGAAGGAACTTCACCAGGAGATAAACCAGTTAAAGACCCAGCCTACACACCGATGATCTTTCCAGATGAGGAATTTGAACCTCATGGCTGGCCAGAAATCTTAGCTACCATGGACATTGCAGTCAATGAAGAACAATGGACACCTCATTGTGATGAGGAGGGTTATGATATTTCAGTGTTCATGTTGTAAGCCACCGGATTGGCACTTTGTATTTCCATAATTCTTGTATTTTCCTATCTCGCACGAACTGAAAGGGTTTCCTATTCCGCACGAACCGAAAGGTCATGTGAAGAGATGTATCTGCTTATCAACTAATAAAAAGGCATTGCGGTGACGCTCTGGTAACAACAAGCGGATCGCCAGACTATCTGTCTAGGCGATTGCGGTTTGTGGAGAAGCCGTAGTGCAGTATTCGAGAAGTTTGAGTATTGTGGTCCTTACCTTTGTTTAATTTCATTAATTTGTGATTAACCCATAAGGTTCTGTTGTCGATATTCGTCTGTGCGACGGTAATCAGTAATTGCTACGTGACGCACTGTGAGTAGTATTGACCTGAGTATGCACAATAAATCTGTGATAAGACAAACCATAGTCTTGATAGTAATTCGGATTAAACAGAGTGTTGAATGTTAACGTATTGTGGTTTGGACAAGTTAATTGGGAAAATCAAGTTACAGGGCCTCTGATTTATCAGACCCCTACCACTCCCAAGAACCCGAAAGAGTTTAAACGTGTCTGTGACGGCAAAGCGCGTTTAACACTGGCGCCGTCTATGGGAAGGTGGCCATAGATTGTGAATCAACAGTAAGGTGGAGTAGTACGCAAGTGGTGCAGACGTGATATATGTCGGTTACTCGGTCTGGCGAGTCGTATCTGAAGTATAGGAGAGACCAGCATCCCTGGACAGTACCAAATTTGTTAGGGACACCCCCAGTCGGGAGAAGCACAGACCGGTTAAGTCCAGTTGTCGAAGGAACAGAGTCTGGTAGTAGCGGTTCTGGTAGAATTCCGATGACACAAGAGGAAATTCTGGTAGATTCCAGTGCAATTCGGTGAAGTCTGCAAAAGGTACAATAACTTCGGAGTGTACAGGGACGCAGTGTGTAGACGACTCGACACCGTCTGGTCACGATTCGAACCCGTTTGAGAATAGAGGTGTCTTGCCCAAAGAGATCCTTGAAGGTGAAAGAATACCCTGTTCTGGGGAAAGTTTGACAAATTCCGGTGATAGTTGGGTCCCAGTTGTAGGGAATTTACAGTTTTCCGGTGACCGTGTGATACTTCTTGGTGAATCTTCATTTCGGACACCACTGTTCGGGGCAAATTTGCCTACCTGGGATATTCAACCTGAGGATAGGTTCTTCGATTTGGAGATCGGTAAGAGACTGAACGCTATTTTCAAGCCGAAAGGTGAGCAGTCTGACCATACAGACTCTGAAGGTCAAGAAACGCCACCTCAGAACTCAGGAGATAGCAACGGTACGATGGCTAGCACCATGAGTGGTCAACAACAGCAACAACAGCAGCAGCAGCAACAACAACAACAGCAGCAATAACAACAACCACTTCCACTTTGGCCGGTGCCGACAGGGGTAACTTACACCAAGTTCGGTGGATTTCCAGGCGACAACCCTGATGCACATGTGCGTACCTTCGAGATAAGCTATGCAGTGCTAAACCATCCACCCGATCCAACATACAAGGCCATCATATTTCAGGCAACATTAGTCAATGAAGCAGCGAGTTAGCTAACAGAGTATGATATCAACCATTTTGTTACCTATGATGCAGTAAGAGATGCATTTTTACAGAGGTTCCGGTTGAAGAAAAATCCTGCCGAGATCTTTGACTATTTGCAGAACAATAGGCAGAAGCCGCACCAAACTGTGCAGGAATATGCCACATTGTTTAGAACTCATTTAAGACAACTGCCTCCGGCACATGCCAATCTGCCGGATGAGGTGATAACCCAATGGTTTATTAACGGTTTAATTCCCCAATTAAGACAAATTATGATCATCCGCTGTGTGGGTGCTATGATGCTAGATGCTGTTATTTCGATGGCCCTACAACTAGAGCATAAGGTTGGGGGATTCACCGAAGACTTGGAATGGCTGAAGGCCAGTAAGCATGGTATAGATGATCAGGCTAAATAGATGTATTGCACTAAGTGCAAAAATCCCAGGCACACCAGTGCCACCTGTGCACTTAATCAGATGTATTGCGCCATCTTCAATACCACCGGACACTCAACGGAAAATTGTGTGTATAATTCCAAAGTGCAGGGACGAGCAGCTGTAAACGCCATTATACAAGAACCAGGTCAAACCACAACACACTATGTACCACCGCAAATGCGAAACAATCAACAGCAAGGATACCGAAATTACCGGGGACAGCGGAATACCAACTTCAATGCAAATCGATGGCAGGCCAGTACATCAGCGGAGAATACTTCTCTGCCACCACCTCGATGTCACTTTTGCGGTGACCTTGGCCACATCTGGAGATTCTGCAAGGATGTAGTCGAATACGACCAACGAAAGAAAGAGCATCAAAACCCGATGAGCAACATGGTCTATATCTCCCCAATGGAATCGCAAGTAGCAGTGATCCAGACAAGATCCGGTAAGCAGTTGCAACCTACAGCTGAGGTGTTTGAACCTGGCATCCGTGAATAGCATCGAATGTATACCAAAGCCAACCAATGGACTGCCAAAGAGCCTACCGTGTTCCCCGATCCAATTCCGGTAACACAGGTTTCCCTGCCAAATGGGAAAGCACGTGAACAAGACTCTACTCCAGTAACAGGAGAATCATCATTGGAACCAGTGAAGAGTGCAATTCCAACAGACCAGGTATGGGATATTCTCTCGAAGGCTTCAATTGCAATCCCTTTGGGGCAACTACTCGCCTTGGTGCCCGGAGTTAGGCAGCAATTTCAACAACAGGTTAGTCCTGGATCTCCCAGTACTCCGGCGACCGCAATACAACCGAAAACTGACTCTACGGTGGATCATTCTGTCCCTTTAATCACTGTCTGGCATAAAAATCACAAGATTACATAGTGTTAATTGATGGCAGTTCCGCTGTGAACATAGCAATTGCAGCTCTCTCCAAGAAGTTAGGGTGGACCCAAATTGAGCCCGTTCAATTCTTTATCAGAATGGTAGATCAATCCCAAGTCCATCTGATGGGACTCGTAAGGAATATCCCCATTACTTTGCAAGGTACCACATTTAAGATGACTTTCGTAGTCTTAGAACTACCAGAATCCAGCCTCGACTATAATCTTCTGTTCGGCCGACCGTGGTTGAAACATGCTAAAGTTATACATGATTGGTCAGCGTAGGAACTAACTTTCAAAGACAACCACCGTAAATATTTTGTCAAATTGGATGCTATTGAGCCCTTTGAACTACATGCCAGACCCTATGTAGTAGAGCCAGTCCACATGTTGGATGGCTTATCTGATGATGAAGAAGAGGCGTTTCTGCAGAAGAATAAAGATTTGATTTCCTTAGGTACTATAGATCTTCAAGCTGTAGAAGATAACTGGATTCCGAGAGCCTGTACGGTTGTTCCCTTGACCGGAGATACAGATGTAGATGATAATGTTGCTATGGATGGAGCTACTCTACATCAACTTTTACAATCAGCTGACGACTTGGGGAAACCTCGTCAATTTTATGTCCCAAAAGACCAGTTAGTGACCTTTAATTTGGGTGATAAAGCTAATCTGCGACCTGTTAAGATTAAGGCAGGATTGTCCGAGGCCTTTCAAGAAGATTTGATCCGACTCCTACATGAGTTTTCTAATGTTTTTGCCTGGGATTACCGCAATATGAAGGGTCGTGAGCCACGGATCTATCAACATCGAGTCGTACTTAAGCCGGAAGCGAAGCCAATTAAACAATCCAATTACGGTATGAATCCCAACTATGCAGCACAGGTCAAAGCAGAGCTCGATAGGTTATTGAAGGTGGGATTCATCGTACCAATAGAACACGCTGAATGGATACCACCGATTGTTATTGTTCCTAAGAAAAATAAGCAGCTCTGGATCTGTGTGGATTACCAAAAATTGAATGCGACCACGGTACCTGACCCATTTCCTCTTCCCTTTCTCGACACAATGCTTGACAGAGTGGCCGAGCATGAGATGTACTCATTTTTGGACGGCTACAGTGGTTATAACCAGGTCAGAATGGCTGAACAAGACATACCGACAACAACTTTCATTACAAATTGGGGTGTTTTTGCTTGTACGATCATGTGGTTTGGGTTACGGAATGCTCCCAGCACATTTCAATGATGTATGCAGGAAATTTTCTCACCCTACCTAAACACTTTTATGCAAGTCTATTTAGATGACTTCTCCTTATTCGGCAAGATTGCGGTGCACCTGTATCATTTACGGTGCTGTTTTGAGAAATGCTGTGAATACCGACTCTGCTTGAACCCGACAAAATCTGTTTTTGCGGTGTCTTGTGGTAAACTCCTTGGAAATATCATCTCGGCACAAGGTATCCAAGTTGATCCAGACAAAGTCGCAGCTGTGTTGGAAGCACCCGTTCCTACAACGCCGAAAGAGGTTATGCGCTTCTTGGGTCAAATCCGGTGGCATGGAAGGCATCTACAGTGGCTTGCCCATTTAGCAACACCACTAAATCGGCTAATGACTAGTACTCCACGATAGTTCGAACGGACCCCGGAATGCCAAACTGCATTCGATCGTCTAAAAGGATTATTGACGCAGGCAACCATTTTGCAACCTCCTGATTGGGACCGCCCATTCCATGTCTTTGTAGATGCATCGGATATAGCCATTGGCAGTGTTTTAATGCAGCAAACGGACAAATGGTTTCGGCTTGTCTACTATGCAAGTCACCGACTCGCTCCTGCAGAAAGGAATTATTCTGTGACTGAACGAGAATGCCTTGAATTGGTATATTCTGTAAAGAAATTCAAGCATTATTTACTAGGCCGAAAATTCACCTTTCATGTGGATCATGCTGCACTTGTATATCTGGTCCGACAGCAACATTTAGGTGGTCGCCTGGCTTGTTGGGTCTTATTGCTACAAGATTTCGACTACGAAGTGATCCATCAACCAGGTACAGCCCATGCCTTAGCAGACTTCCTCTCTCGGTTGGATTCCGACGAAGCGCCGATGGGCGTTGAATGATACCACACCAGCAATTTACGCTGCTGAATCAGCTTGTGACGAATCCACTGATCATCCTGTGCCGCCTTCCTATTATGATATGTTGTTAACTTTTCTGACTGATGGATGTCTCCCCCTTCATACACCTCCTTTTATGCGACGGAAGATTGCAGTTTATAGTCGCAGATTCCAGTTGCTGGTAGGACAGTTATACTATATGGATCACACCGGTGTCTTGCTTCCCTGCATTCCACCACATGAAGCAAATTCAGTCATCACTATGGCACATTCAATACCCTTCGGTGGACATTTTGCTTCAGATCTCACTCATCGGAAGATTTTCCAAAGTGGGCTTTGGTGGCCTACTATGTACAAAGACATAGTTCAGTTTGTGCAGCAGTGTGACACTTGTTAGCGATCTGGCCAGCCATTACAACGCCACTTTTTTCCTCTACAACCTGTATTACCTTTGGAACCTTTCTAGAAGTGGGGTCTTGATCTTATTGGACCAATCACACCTCCAGCAACCCTTAGCAACAATCGTTACATCTTGACCTGTACAGATTACACTACTAGGTGGGTAGAAGCTTGGGCCATATGGTCCGCTACAACTGTTTCATTGGCAAAATGTCTGATGAAGGACGTATTCCTGCGTTATGGATTACCTTTGGAACTTGTGACAGATCAAGGAACACACTTTGCTAACAATTTAATGTGAGTATTAACGCATAATTTTCAAATTCTGCATAAATTCAGTTCTCCGTATTATCCTCGTGCTAATGGTTTAGCTGAAAGTACCAACAAGACACTGTTAAGTATGCTTCACAAATTGATCGTGGAATCACCAGAAAGATGGGATTAGTTACTCCCTGCAGTCTTATGGCCATACCGGACTACATACAAAGTTGCAACCGGACTCACTCCTTTAAACTTGCTTATGGGTTGGAAGCAATCGCGCCTATGGAGATTGTCGTGCCAAGCTTACGCGTGGCCATGGCTCAGAAGCTGTTACCCAAAGACTCTTTGCCATTTCGGTTGAAAGCACTCAGAAACTTGGATGAACATCGTTGGGAAAGCTTTCTAACTCTTCAAGAAGTTCAGTTGTGGCAAGCCCGAGCTCATGATCATTTCCTCAAGACTCTTGTGTTTACGGTGGGCCAACTTGTGCTCTTTTACAATGCTAAAGCTAATCGTGCGGGTGGAAAATTCAAATTATGGTGGTTCGGTCCTTATCGAATTAGTGAACAAGTGGGTCCAGCTACTTTTCGATTGACTACCTTGACCGGAGTTCCTCTTCCTAAAGTGATCAATGGTTCAAAGTTGCGGCCGTATCACCAAGCGCCTGATTCTCACTGATGTGTCCTTCTTTTTTCCACGTGTTATTTATTTTCTTTTTATTTTTGTGTGTTAGTTGAATAAAGACCGTAAAACTCCTCGTTTTGATACATAATTATGATTAATTGCCGCCTTGTGTTATTGATTCTGCACATGCATGCATGCCGTCATTATGAAGGTTATCATCTCAACATCGCGCGATCATTAGCATTTTCGATCGCCTCCCGTTGCCGAGTATCTACTTAATGTTCTTCTTTATGCTGTTAATCGCTATTGTGTTTGTGTGCTCTATGCGTTGTGTTTTCTGTATTCGCTGTGTATTTGTGTTCTTGTGCTCTTGTGTACGCATCATGGAAGTGTTAGCTAATTTCGCTGCCTTCCGTGATGGACTCCCTCAAGACGTGGGTGAGTTCTTGCGTGTTCGCGGATTGTCGAACTTTGCTGAATTTCCTTGGCATTCAGTGGAGTGTCACCCTTATTATGCATAGATTATTGCAGCCATTGTTGTCACTCCTGCTACGGAGCAGAGTTGGCCGATTATCTCGCGTCGTCATCACATTAGCATCATTCGCTGCAGCATTCCGTTTGCCCATAGAAGGCATGGAGAATGGTCCTCTCCTTCCTATTGCGACAATGGTAGAATTATTCCCACGACACTCATCGAACAAATACGCCATCTTGTGTCGTCCTGATCCCGATCGAACCGCATTACAATTCTTAGTTTCCATATTGAATTTACAAAAACGTACTTATGGGATTTCACGCCCGTTTTATTCGATGATTGACATGGCTTCCCGTGAGCATGTTAATTTTGCCTCGTTATATTTCCGATGCATTCACCGTGAATGCATTACGGTTATTAAGCATGTTAACAAGGGAGAGCTTCCACGTTCGCGTTTACCACATATCATTACTTTTCTATTCCCAACCATTCAAGCCGTGTAATCTCCGCCAAGAGCTCCAATTTTGTATCATGAAGAATCTGCCCAAATGCTCGAAGACAAAGAAGATGAGGATGAAGATCTTTTCTAGCTTCTCCACCGAAAATGCACCCG
Organism: Ceratopteris richardii; assembly: GCA_020310875.1. Taxonomy (NCBI): domain Eukaryota; kingdom Viridiplantae; phylum Streptophyta; class Polypodiopsida; order Polypodiales; family Pteridaceae; genus Ceratopteris; species Ceratopteris richardii. The sequence goes on along the minus strand of CM035420.1, from coordinate 863,133 downwards.
CATAAGCCCTTCTAAGAGTCAAGTCCAAGGCTCCACCGCCGGACATGAAGAAGAAGTTTTTCACGACACTGCCACTTCAATCCATCTGGAAGCTTCTCGTCCATCTTCTCCGAATAAGCAATAGGAACAAAGTGCATCCGCCACCGCATCTGACGCAATTTCTTCTAAGGAGGAATCTCCGCAGCAGACTCAGGTGGATGTGCAAGCCATTGTTGCAGATATAATATATGAAATAATTACCTTGGTCGATGCTCTAATAGACCAGACTGAAGTGACTACGCAGCAACCTGATGGAATAGTGTTGGTACCCAACACTCTTATGCCTACACCTCCACCAATGCCTTCGGTTAAGCCCATTGTCCCCATTCAACCGATTGTTCCTGAAGAAACTGCTACTTCATCCTCTTCACCTAACTATCCTCCTCCATCTTCCCATCACCTCTTGTCAGCTTTGTCATCCCAGCCACTACCTCCTCTTTCTCTTTCGGTTCCCATGTTTACTGAGTTAGCATCCATGGGTCGTATGTTGATCCAATTGTCGCAGCAATTACCAATGCAGATGAAGGAGGTTACTGACAATCTCAGACAAGAACTACAACACAAATTTGATGTATTAGAAGCGGATATTACTCCATTGCAAGAGGAAGTAGATGCAGTGAAGGCTGAAAACCATGCTTTGCATGTAGAGATTCAACAGCATCTTCAAGCGCAGATTGCCGAAGAGGACTCTTTGGTTGCTCAAAGAGATGCTACGTTGGCTGAATCAAGAGCCAAAGATGATTTAGTAAGTGCTTGTGATGCAGAAATTATTCAGTTGAAACAGTTAGTCCAGGATATAGAGGATGCTCATGTGGCACTTGGAAATTTACTAGAAGAAACGCGAGTACAGCTTGATGAAGTTGTAGTACAGCGAGGACAGGAGATGGCGGATTTAGCCAAGAGGACTAATGAAGAACTCCACAGAGCAAATGCCAATTTGTTTGAAGCAAATTCTGCTCTTAAAACACAGATGCTTTTAACCGCTCAACTCTAGAAGGAGGTAGTAGGGATTCTAAAAGAAAGAGATGCATATTACCGGACAATTCAATATCAAGCTCAGGAATTGGAGAGAAGAGAGAAACAGTTGGGTGCTCAAGCAGAACGTTTATCTAGAATCGACAAACAGATTGAAGACATGAAATTGAGTTAAGACGCCACCCTTGCAAATGATTTCTACCTGCAAGAGGCCTTTTTGCAGGCACAGGCTGACATATTAATGAGTCAAGTAATTATCCCAAGCTCTGTTCGTACTGACGCACAATTAGTCGAATCAGAAACTTTAAAATTGATGTTGGATTCTCTGAAGCAGAAAATTTCCCGAACTTTTAAATTAGCTCGTGCCATGTATCTACAGGGTATAGTAGATGAGCCCTAACTTTTGTTCCATTGCGGGTTCAAGTCCACCGTGCGTGCTAGTGTAAGCTGCCGGATTGGCACTTTGTATTTCCATAATTCGTGTATTTTCCTATCCCGCACAAACTGAAAGGGTTTCCTATTCCGCACGAACCAAAAGGTCGTGTGAAGAGATGTATCTGCTTATCAACTAATAAAAAGGCATTGCAGTGACGCTCCAGTAACGACAAGCGGATCGCCAGACTGTCTATCTAGGGATTGCGGTTTGTGGAGAAGCCATAGTGCAGTATTCGAGAAGTTTGAGTATTGTCGTCCTTACCTTTGTTTAATTTCATTAATTTGTGATTAACCCATAAGGTTCTGTTGTCGATATTCGTCTGTGCGACGGTAATCAATAATTGCTACGTGACGCACTGTGAATAGTATTAACCTGAGTATGCACAGTAAATATGTGATAAGACCAACCATAGTCTTGACAATAATTTGGATTAAACAGAGTGTTGAATGTTAACGTATTGTGGTTTGGACAAGTTAATTGGGAAAATCAAGTTACAGGGTCTCTGATTTATCAGACCCCTACCACTCCCAAGAGCCCGAAAGAGTTTAAACGTGGCTAGCCAGAAATCTTAGCTACCATGGACGCTGCAGTCAATGAAGAACAATGGACACCTCATTGTGATGAGGAGGGTTATGATATTTCAGTGTTCATGTGTCAGCCCTTGCTAGAAGAATGTGACCCTGGTGATGTCATAGAAGAAGAAGAGAATGACGATGATATAGAGTCCATTGTGATGGATAGTTGCTTTAACTCAGAGCAACATTATTTAGAAGATGTAGGAGTGTTTAACAAAAAAGAAGAAGAACCTCTCACAAGCATTAAAACGGTAAATTGAAAGGATGGAAGTGAGAGTAGTCAAAAGAAAAAGAAAAGCAAAGCTGTGAAACAAGAAGAGGAGGAATCATTGTTTGAAGTACCAGTAAACTTCAAGAAATATGAAGTTGACGACCGCAAATTTTTGGTACGAATGCCTAAGAGAGAGGCCATCATAGGAGAATCATATGAAAATAAAAAAAAGACCAAGAAAATTGTAGTGACCATTGAAGAGAACGAAGAGAGATGCACATATATAGGAGATGACCTAAGTGCAAGAGAAGAGATGGAGCTCGTCGCTCTATTAAGGGAATATAGGGATGTGTTTGCATGGCACTATTGAGACTTGAAAGGGGTAGATCCAAGAATTTCTCTCATACTATCCCCATGACTGCTGATGCTAAGCCCACCAAACAGAAGCCCTACACATATAATGATACATATGCAGCCAAAATAAAAGAAGAAATTGATAGGCTGATTGAAGCTGGATTCATCTATGAGATTGAACATATTAAATGTGTGTCCCCCATTGTAGTGGTGCCTAAGAAGGACGGGAAGTTGTGAGTGTGTATTTACCTTAAAAAAGTTAATGCCGCTACGATCAGAGATAGTTATCCACTTCCAATCATGGAACACCTATTGGAGCGTGTTGCACGCAAGGAAGTTTATAGCTTAAGGCCTATTCAGGAAATTTGGGAATCATAAAGTCCCATTTATGTTGCTTACTATGTTCACTTCTTGACTTTGAGCCAAAAATTGATACCCCATTTTTAATACAATTATCCTTAATATTAAAGTATTAATTTTATATGCCCTAGTCAAGAGATAATAACATGTTGTAGTGTATAAATGAGTTGAAAAGTAAAACATTGGGACAGAAAGAAGTGTCCCAAAATCCTGTGTAATTCCCATTTTTCCTGAGTAGTCCTTGCTTCCTTGATGGGTTTTCAGGTTACAATCAAGTAGTCATTGCCCTAGAAGGTCAACACAAAACAGCTTTTGCCACAGAGTGGGGAATCTTTGCATTTCGTGTGATGCCATTTGGGCTCACCAATGCACGTGCAACATTCCAAAGGCTCATGTGTCATGTCTTCAAAGAGTTCTTGCGAAAGAGCTTAGAAGTATATGTGGACAATTTATGTGCTCATTCCCAAGAAAGAAGATACCACCTCCCTGAGCTCAGACAGATCTTCAACAAGTGTAGAGAATATCGAGTGTGTGTGAACCCAAAAAAGTGTGTGTTCATGGTGCATCAAGGTAAAATCTTAGGTCATATTGTTTCTAAGAATGGAATCTCAACAAATGAAGATAAGGTACGAGCCATAGCGGAGCTGCCAAGGCCGAGGAATGTTAAAGAGGTTCAAGCTTTTATGGGCCATTGTGGATATTACCGTAGGTTTATCCACATGTACGCGATCATAGCTAGACCCCTTTATGCCTTGCTATCTAATTTTGAGTGGAACGAAGAATGTGAGAACTCCTTCAATGAGCTAAAAAGACGTTAGTGCACATCACCAATATTGACAACCCCAGATTGGAGTAAGTTGTTCCATGTCCATGTGGATGCCTCCAATCATGCCGGTTGGATGTGTGCTAGCACAACCCACAGGTGAAGGGAATTTAGATTTGCCCATAGCATATGCTAGAGACAACTAAACCCAGCTGAAATAAATTATACGACAACCGAGCGAGAAGGGTTAGGCATGGTATATGCTGTGAAGAAGTTTAGGCACTATTTATTGGCCAACAAGTTCAAGTTTTTCACTGATCATCAAGCTTTGTTATATTTGGTCAATAAACCTTGTAATACAGGACGCTTAGTAAGACGGTTCCTCTTACTAATGGAATATGACTTTGAGGTTGTTGTCAGGAAAGGTAAAACCCACCTCCGGGCAGATCACCTTTCTCGCATTACTTCACGAGAGTCACCTCAAGGAGTGTCAGATGACCTACCTGATGCTTATCTGTTCAATTTGGAGGTTGTTCCTAAATGGACAAATAAGTTGGTCCCAGTCCTAACCTTCGGCCCTGCAAATAAAAATGTGAAAACATCACAAGAAGAAATTGTAAAATCGCAAAAATATCACATATTGGCAGGAAGCATGTACAAACAAGATACTGAGGGTGTATTAGCTTGTTGTGTTGAGGATGATGAACATAGTAGTTTGTTGCAACAAGCTCATGAAGGATTGCTAGGAAATCATTATTCTAAACAACGCACATTGCAGAATCTAAAATGTTTAGGAGTGTATTGGCCTGACATGGACAAAGAAATTCATGAGTGGATTAAGAATTGTCCAGTGTGCCAAGAAAAGCCCCCAGTGGAGCATGCAACCCTTTATCAAGTGTCATTAATTCCGGATTGGAGCGCTCCATTGGTAGAATTTATGAGATCGGGAAGATTACCCAAAGAGGCTAGTCTAGCAAGAAGACGAAGCATGGAGCAAGAAGCTCAAGGCTATGCCTTGGTAGGAGACAACCTATACCGAAGGGCCAAAGATGGTTACTTAAGACTGTGCGTTCATGAATAAGACTATTTAAAGGTCTTAGAGACTGCACACAGTGGTGTTGCAGGTGGACACTTCGGTCCTGAACGAGTAATAAAGACCATTCTATTCTTAGGACTTTGGTGGCCCACTCTTCATATGGATGCTCATACCTATGTGAAGAAATGTGACACATGCCAACGTGCACAATATCCAGTTAGAAAAGACGAGATGCCTTTGAGGCCAATGATGGGAGGGCGTGCATTTTTGAAGTGGGGCACTTCATAGGTCCTATTAACCCCCCAACTAGAAACTCCCATGCAGAGTATATTATTATAGCCACAGACTACCTTACCAAGTGGGTAGAAGTCAAAGCCACAACAAAGAATGATGCTTAGACAACGGCAAAGTTCTTATTTGAGAACGTGTTCATGAGATATGGGTTACCAATAGAACTAGTGAGCGATAGAGGCACGCACTTCTTGAATGAAGTCATTGAAAATCTTCTCCAAGAATTCTTGGTGATACATAAGAAGTCTGCCCCCTATCATCCACAAGCTAACGGACAAGCTAAGAGCACAAACAAGATCCTATGCAATGTCTTGAACAAGCTTGTAAACAACAAACGCTCTGATTGGGATAAACAACTTCATCATGTTGTTTGGGCTTATCAAGTTGCCTATAAAACAGTACTCAATGCCACCCCATTTCAGATGGGCTTTGGACAGAATGTTGTGCTACCATTAGATTTCCTAATCCCAGCATTAAAAGTAGCACAAGAGTATGAGTGGAATGGACATGAATTTTCCTCTAGGATCTTTGATCTAGAACGCTTAGATGAGACAAGGCTACGCGCGGCGGCAGGTATCTATGCTGCAAAGAAAAGACAAAAGGCATACTTTGATGCACACATCAAGGATAAGGGACTGAAAGAGGGAGATCTAGTGTTGGTTTACACACTAAAACAACATGCCCATAAGTTGGAAAAAAGAGGATATGGACCCATGATCATTAATAGAATTTCCACTAGCGATGCAGTTCAGTTGGCCACTCTAGAAGGAGATATCTTGCCAAACTGTATTAGTGGATGTAGAGTCAAGTTATACCAAGAACCTCTTACAGAGGATATGCTTACGAGACTCAACACTGCTAAGAAGCGAAAAGAAGAGGAGTTAAGGGTGAGGGAAGAAGCAGAGGCAGAGGCCAGAGAGCATATTAGGCGAAATAAGTTAAGGTGACTAGGCCTAGATGTCAACTCAAAAGCCCCAAAATATCACATGGATATGTGCCAAAAATCAGGCATAATTACTTCTCAAGTCATTGACCGACGTCCCTTTGTGACCATAGAGATAGGACAAGCAAAGGGTGCAAGGACTGTGAAAGCATTGATTGACTCAAGTGCAGCAAGTAGTGCCATTAGACTATCCTACTGCCAAGACTTGCAGTTGAACATCAATCCCATAGAAGCTTATCTCATAGGATTGGGAGGTGTGGAAACCCCTTGTTTGGGCGAGGTGGAACTTCCCATCTACCTTCAAGATGTTCCAATGAAAGTCAAAGTGCTAGTGTGTCAAGATGAGAACCTTACAAAACCACTTGTCTTAGGACAAGATTGGATTTATGACAATGCAGTCAACTTGAACCTAAGAAGTCAACTTCTTTAAGTTCGGGTCCATGGACAATGCTTTACATTAGAACTAGAAAATGGCATGCTCACGAATCCATATGTCACATCTTGTAGTTATCCTAGGACTAATCTTAGCAAAAGAGATGTTGTATGCGTCAAAAGCTCTATGTCGAAGGAGAACTCAATCATGGAAGAACAGGCTCAAAGACAAGCGGACTCCTTCTCTGGTGCAAGGACAAATGCCGCCACTACAACTCACCCAACAAGGCAAGCACAACAGAACAGGACAACTACTATATCAAATAGACAACGGCATTTCCAAAGGAAAGTAGTTTCGGGCATGAAGTAGATCTGGATACGAAAAGGAGAGCAACCATCAGCCTTAACCCCACAATTCCCCTCTAGGGACTCCCACCAGGCCAGAAGACGAATGAAGAAGCTAGGACAAACTCAACCACAAGATATTCGACAAGTTTGGGTGCCTAAGAAATTAGCTGCAACTCAACAAGGACAATTGCAAATATGGGTACCCAAGAAGCTCTTACATACACAACAATCTATGCTCTCCCACATGAGAAAAGTCGCAACAAGGAAGGCAAGGCGGGGCAAGTGTCAGAACCAAACACCAAGACTAAAACCAGATCAACTCGCCTCTTCAACAAGGGTTAGAAGACCAGCCACAATGGTATGGGTATGGAAGCCAAAAGCACTGGTAGCCCCCACAAAACCAAGGAACCAACCACGTGGGATACAAAATTTAAGAAACCATCCAAAGAGGAAGAGTCCTGAAGTGATCTCTATAGTGCCAACTGTTGTTCTAAGATGGACCCCACAAAGGAGGATTATAACATTTCAAGATCCAATGGATACCTCCACCAAAGCTGGCGTCAACATCTACAAGTAACATCGAAACCCTCAATGAGCGGCAACCATGTGCTCCTTGCACAACCCTGTCTTTTGCACCATTCAGGTTATGCATGTTCAAAGTATGCATTAATATAGGGCCACATTACACGGCCATGCATAGACACACTTGAGAATCCCAGGCACAAGAGCACATTGACATATGTCAAATATTTTTATTGATACTAACCTTTGTCATCTTGTTTTGTGACATTGCCTCACAACAAAAAAAAAAAGAGAGAAGAAGAAGAAAAGAGAGGAGAGAGCTTGTTCCAAGGTGTGGCTCATGGAACATGCTGTTGGAGGATAAACACTCCTATGTGCACAACAAAAGCAAATGAACCCTCCTAGGATCCTGAAATTTTTCAGACATAGGCTCTGTATTTTCTGCGTTTCTCTGAGTATATGCAGAGACTGAAAATGAAATTTTGCAGGCATAAACTAGAGTTTACGAGCTTTCAAATGAGAGTAAAATCACTCCATTTGGATACTGGATGATGCCTCAACCAGCTGCCACAAAACATATAACTTGATCTCTTCACAGAGTATGAGCTAACTGGACAGACACTGTTCTGGACATTTCTCTGCACATGTGCAGGCACTGAACCTGAGACTTATACCAAACAAAGTAGAACTTATAAGCTTTCCAAAAAGACAAAAATCATTGCAAATAGATTCTGGATGAAGGAGAAACAACAATTACAAGACCGGGGGGTCTACCAAAAACATCTAGATAGATAGAGTGTGTAAAAGTGAAATTTCTGCAAAATATGCAGAGAACAGCTAGTAGGGGGTGTGCTTAAGCAAGGGGGCAGCTTGGGCACGTATTTCCACGACTCTAAGTCATAATACAACTCATTAGAGGTTTTAAAGACCTCATACTAACCTCTTTAACCAATCAAAAGCATATACATGTCAAAAGTGAGGTCCAATCACATCAAGAGGTGAGCTAAATCTTCTCTAATCAAATTCTTTCCATTATGGGCATGATTTGATGCCTCCAACTCGTGGAAATCAGCGTCCTTTGATTGTGGATGATGTGGAAGGTTCAATTTGGGGCATGTTCCCACACTCTTGAGCTTGAAAAACTTTCAACACTCCCCCTCAAGCTCAAGTCTTTTCCTTTGTTGCTTCAACCTATGTCTCTTATGTTGATAGCTTCCTTGAATCCTCCAAGCTTTGTACCTTCAAGAAACTTTGTCATCATGTCTGCAACCTGCATTTTAGTGTTCACATACCTTATATCTAGCTCTTTTGCCATCACCTTTTCTCTAACGAAGTGGTAATGAACCTCTATGTGCTTGCTCCTTGCATGAAACATGGGATTGTTAGCTAGATAGATGCTTGAAATGTTGTCTCCATAAAGAGGAAACTCCTGCACTTCCACTTCCAAGTCCTTAAGTAGCTTCTTAAGCCATAATAGCTCACATGTAGCCAATGCTAAACCTCTGTACTCAGCCTCTGTGGATGAAAGAGCAACAGTGGGTTGCTTCTTAGAGCTCCAAGAGATCACTTTTGTACCTATCATGAAAACATAACCCGATGTACTCCTTCGATCATCCTTACTACCTGCCCAATCAGCATCACTATATCCTTTGACACTTAGATCAGCATCATATGAGTAAAATAGACCTTGGTTGATGGTGTGCTTGATGTAACGAAGCACCTTTCTTGCCGCCATAAGATGATCATGAGTAGGTGCATGCAAAAATTGAGAGAGAACACCTACTACATATGCAAGATCAGGTCTAGTGAATGTAGCATAAATTAATGAACCAATTATGCTTCTATATAGTGTAATATCTTGTATAGCCTCTCCTTGACCTGCAACCAACTTTGTATTGGGCTCCATGGGCTGAGAAAGTGGCTTACAACCACTCATACCAAACCTGTATAGCACATCCAACAAGTATTTTCTTTGAATCAAGAAGATGCCATTGTGTGCATAGATTACCTCTATTCCCAAGAAGTACTTTAGTGTTCCAAGATCAGATATCTTGAACTCCTTCCCTAGCTTTGATTTGATATCTTTAATACCTGCAATATCACTTCCTGTGATGATCAAATCGTCCACATAGATGCATATATATACCGTCTTGTCTCCTTGCTTCTTCATGTAAAGTGATGGATCTGCAACACTTTCTTTGTATCCACAACTTGATAAATAATCCACTAACCTCTGATTCCAGGCCCTTGGGGCTTGCTTTAGTCCATATAGTGCTTTCCTTAGCTTGCAAACATGATTTGGGTACCTCATACTAGCAAATCCTTGAGGTTGGCTCATGTAGACTACTTCTTCAAGCTCTCCATTGAGGAAGGCATTCTTCACATCCAACTGATATAAGCTCCATTTCCTTGATGTGGCCACTGCAATCAAAGTCCTAATTGTTGGCATCTTGGCTACGGGGCTGAAAGTTTCATCATAATCTATCCCGTAGCTTTGGGAGAAGCCTTTCGCCACCAACCTTGCTTTGTACCTAGCAATGGAACCATCTGAATTTCTTTTAATTTTGTAAACCCACTTATTACCTATCACCTTCATGCCTTCTTGAGCTGGTACCAAGCTCCAAGTATGGTTCTCATCAAGTGCTTTGAGCTCTTCCTTCATTGCCTCTTGCCATTCCTTGCAATCCTTAGCTTCTTCATAACTAGTTGGTTCTTTGTCCTTGATTACCTGAGTCATGTATGCATAATGCTTTGCAATGAAATTATCATATGTTAACCTTTGTACTGGATATCTTACTCTTGAAGACCTTCTTTCACTTCCTTTTGGTGTGGTTGCCATCTTCTTTCTTTGTTTGGCCACTCCTGGAGTTTGAACTTCTTCTATCTCTTCATCTTCCAACATGCTCTCGTCCACATAGCTTCCTTCTTCAATTGAAATCTTCTCTTTGCCTTTGACTTTGCTTTCTTCAGAGCTGGTCTCTCTTTCCCTAAGCCTTCCACTCCATGGTGAGGGTGTCCTTGTGTTGCATGAGTTGCTTGGACCACTCAAATCCATGCTTTCTTGAACTCTATCATCATTCTTCAAATCTGTCTCACCTATGTCTTCAACCTGCAATGGACTTGTGCATGCATACCAAGGCTTCAACTCATCAAAGACAATATCCCTACTTACCTTAAGCTCCTTGGTGATGGGATTATAGCATTTATACCCCTTTTGTTCCATAGAATATCCCAAAAAATACACCTTTCAGATTTGGCATCTAACTTTGACCTCAACTCTTGAGGTACATGTACATAGCATATACAACCAAAGATTCTAAGATGTGAAATGCAAGGTTTTCTTCCACTCCATGCTTCCTCAGGGGTTAGATGATGTATACCTGATGTAGGACATCTATTCATGATGTATGTGGCTGTATATGTAGCCTCTCCCCAATAACAATGCGGCATATTCATTTCATTGAGCATACACCTTGCTACCTCTGCTATGTGTCTGTTCTTTCTCTCTGCTACCCCATTTTGTTGAGGGGTATACCTGCATGTAAATTGTCTTTTGATGCCATTGACCTGCAAAAATTCAGAAAATTCATGGGAGAAATACTCTCCCCCTCCATCGGATCTCAAAGTTTTGATAAACTTGCCAGATTCCTTCTCCACCTGTGCTTTGAATTTCTTGAAGTAGTGGAACACATCTGATTTGTTTCTAATGCAATACAACCACACTTTTCTTGAAAAGTCATCAATGAAGGTTACAAAATACCTATTTCCAGCAAGGGATGCTTCTCTTGTTGGACCCCAAACATCCGTGTGAATGAGGTCTAAAACATTTGCACTTACATAGGTACTCTTCTTGAAGGGCAGCCTTGATTGTTTTCCTTGTTGACAAGCTACACGAATTTCATGCAACATTTTAGATGTAAAATTTGGTAGGCCTCTTACCAAGCTCCTCCTTTGCATGTCCTTGAGCTTTTGTAGGTTGATGTGACCTATTCGTTTATGCCATAGATCCAAATCTGCTATCCTCTTGTCTCCATATGTGACATACATTGAATGGTGTGGCTGATTTATGTCCATTGTGAACATTCTCCCTTGCTTTTTTCCTTTTGCTATGAGCTTGAAACCTGCCCTTGGATCCTCAACAAAAAACATCCTCTTTCATTGAACCTAACTTGATAGCCTTTTTCTACCATTTGGCCTACCGAAATCAAGTTTTTGGTAATAGTAGGGACATGTAATACCTCTGATAAGCACTTTGCTCTTTGATTTCCTTCCAAACTGATATCTCCCACATGTTGAATGATATGGTATGAGTTATCACCTGTTTCCACATGCCCTTGATGCTTTGGGACCTGCAAATTACTAAAAAACTCCTTTCGACATGACATATGATTGCTACATCCATTGTCTACATACCATACATCTTCACTAGCTTGAGTTCTATCTTGACCATACCTCATGGCAAGTAAATAATCATTCCCTTGGCTGGATGATGTGTTTGCATAATTACCTTGCCCTCTATAATTGTTGTTGTTGTTGCTTTGATTCCCTTGTCTTTGAGCTCTATGATAGCATTCATTTGCAAAATGACCGGGCTTACCGCATACAAAGCATCCATTTGAAGTGGCTTGTCCTCTTCCACCAAATCTTGCACCTCTTCCTCTATTTGTGGCTCTTCCACCTCTTTGACCTGCATTTTCTTGTTGTCCTTGACCTCCTTGGTTGCTTTGATATCTTCCTCTTCCTCTTGAAGCACCTCGGTTGTGTCTTCCTCTTCCTCTACCTGCATACAACAATTGCCCTTGGCTATCCTTGGCGTTATGACCACCAAGGTTCATCTCCTCTGTCACCATGAGAGTGATTAGTTGATCAAAATCAGGAAGAGAGTCCCTTACATACACTGAAGTTGTGAAAGCCCTCCATTTTTCATCATCCCTAAGTCCATTTAGGGTGTGGGCGACAAGATCGTCATCATCTAGGGCACAACCGATTGACCCTAGTGCATCTGCAAGCTCTTTAACCTTTAATATGTAATCATTAGCACCTTGAGAGGGGCTTTTCCTAAGATTATTTAGCTCATTCTTGAGCTGAATTTTTCTAGCTTTTGTGGAGGTTGAATACAATCTCTCCAAGCACTCCCACACCTTCTTCGATGTCTCCAAATCTTGAATATGCCCTACCATAGAGTTGCTAATATGCTGAGATAAAATGAAAATGACCCTTTTGTCCCTTTCATCCCACTCTCTTACTGCTCTTCTCTGATCATTGGTTGGATTTACCTCATCTATGTAGGGTTTTGGCTCTCCACCACTCACAAGTCCCCACAAACCTGTCCCCATCAAAAAATTGCTTATTCTAAATCGCCACGATTGGTAGTTTCCTTTTTCGAGCTTCTCAATCTGAGCATTGAGATCAGCCATGGTGCCTCCTAACTCTTTTGAACCTCCCCCTTGATGCAATGAAGTTGAAAAGGATGGCTTTTACCTCAAAAAATAGAGCTACTCCTCTTGATGAAGCTTCGTCTTTGATTTGATGATGTATTTGCTTCCCCTTGTTGTTGACGTGCCCGTTCTTTGCTTCCTTCCTTCAAACTTTGATGAAGTCTTTACTTCACTTCAGTAGCTCCTTCTTCTCTCTTTGATACTCCACTTATAGCTCTGATACCACTGTTGGAGGATAAACACTCCTATGTGCACAACAAAAGCAAATGAACCCTCCTAGGATCCTGAAATTTTTCAGACATAGGCTCTGTATTTTCTGAGTTTCTCTAAGTATATGCAGAGACTGAAAATGAAATTTTGCACGCATAAACTAGACTTTAAGAGATTTCAAATGAGAGTAAAATCACTCCATTTGGATACTGGATGATGCCTCAACCAGCTGCAACAAAACAGATAACTTGATCTCTTCACAGAGTATGAGCTAACTGGACAGACACTGTTCTGGACATTTCTCTGCACATGTGCAGGCACTGAACCTGAGACTTATACCAGACAAAGTAGAACTTATAAGCTTTCCAACAAGACAAAAATCATTGCAAATAGATTCCGGATGAAGGAGAAACAACAATTACAAGACCGGGGGGTCTGCCAAAAACATCTAGATAGATAGAGTGTGTAAAAGTGAAATTTCTGCAAAATATGCAGAGAACAGCTAGTAGGGGGTGTGCTTAAGCAAGGGGGCAGCTTGGGCACGTATTTCCACGACTCTAAGTCATAATACAACTCATTAGAGGTTTTAAAGACCTCATACTAACCTCTTTAACCAATCAAAAGCATATACATGTCAAAAGTGAGGTCCAATCACATCAAGAGGTGAGCTAAATCTTCTCTAATCAAATTCTTTCCATTATGGGCATGATTTGATGCCTCCAACTCGTGGAAATCAGCATCCTTTGATTGTGGATGATGTGGAAGGTTCAATTTGGGGCATGTTCCCACACTCTTGAGCTTGAAAAACTTTCAACACATGCATGAGTCAGGCTTAGTTGACGGTGGAACCATTGATTACTGGACATTTATCAGCTTGGATAGAAGTGTGTCTCCGCTAGCAGATGATATTATTGTTGCCTTATCTGGTAGATGTCAAGCACTTCGCATGAACATGGCATCCACAACTATGGTTCCCCCTTACCATGGTAGGAGTGAAGAGCTTGAAGGTCCGCAACTTGAGAGATGCTTAACTACCATATGTACAAGAGCATCCAAGGAGATATCTGCAGGGGATAGTTTTGGTACCATGCAAATCCTTGTATGTATACGGGATGAGAAGATTCCTGCTTATAGTGAGCTAATGAGAAGATGTGAAACTAAGCTTGGTGTAGTTACCCAATGTCATTTGTCAAGGAATATAAAGAAATTCAATTCTCCGTATTTGGCAAAAGTTGCTTTGAAGAGAGCAGGCATGACTAGACACTCAAAGAATTTCATCTGTGGATCCTCAACACGGACATTCATCACCAATGTCCATCACAAATGTCGGAAGTACAACAGGACGAGATAAACATCGATCGATGCCTCAACATGGTAAGTGTCCTCTACTTTGGAAACATCATAATCATGATAGGTTAGGAAACCTCTTCGTCGGCATACCCTTGAGCACTTAGCTCAAGAACCCCAATTTTTGCACCATACTTCTTCCGATGCATTTTTCAAGTAAGCATGCATAGGGCTACATTACAAGGCCCTGCACAAGGCACATATTTTCCTCAACCCATGCACGAACACACTTACCCATCATCCATTAGGGGTTATTAGTACTTGGCGTGATTACTATGAACATCATCTTAAGAAGGTCAAGTGGCCATCAATGGCGACTCACAACGACACAGTCATGCTGGAATCCAAGGAGGAAGCACCTACCAAGGGACTACAACTTGCAAAGGCTCGCAGTGGCAAATGAAGAACTGGACAACCAACCTTGCCACATTTGGAAGAGAGACGGCTCTGGTTCATCCGAATGGACACTCCCTCTCAAAGCAACCTGGAACAAACATTGCAACAAGGGTCTGTTAGGGACAACAAACTCGAGAGGGGCGGGAGTGTTGAAACTCAAGGTCAAGGGCAAAGCATGGAAGCACATCAAAGAGGTGGACACACAAGGAAAGGAAGCAAGTAGGGAGCTCCAAGAAGTGTATGTCAAATTTTCACAAGAATTCCCTACAAAAATAGTGCTTTTCATCACTAAAAACCATTGTAAATACCATTTTCTATTTTTTTAACTCCATTTTTTTCGAGCTGAGGAGTCCTTGAGCTTGAGGAGTATTAGAACTATCATCTTACAAATTTTCATAATTTTTAGACTCCGTTTGAGTGCTCAAATAAGCCCTGGAACCTAATTTTTAACTATGCCAGACACTAGGTCTAGACGGGGCCAAAACTAGTCAAAAAATTATAAAAAGAGCTAGAGAGCTCATTTTTGAGGTTAGCTTGTTAGAGAATAGAGCTTTGTAAGAGAACTCTTTTGCAATCAAAGCTTTCCATTGTTCCTCTCTTTGATCTTACCTTGTGTGCGTGTCTGTGTATGTGTGTGCATGTTTGTGTGCTTTCACTCACACACTTGTGCCTTCACTTGCTCGTGGTCTTCATACCGGCCATCATGTCTCCGTGGATTGACAAGTAAAGGAGGTGGTGCTTACGCTTGAGCTACGATGTGTGTGTGTATGTATGTGTGTTTGTATGTATGCTCTATTTTCCTATCTCTATCTTCCTTTCTTTTCATCATTCTTTATCTCTCACTCTCTCTCTCTCTCTTTCTCTCTCTTTCTCTCTCTCTCTCTCTTTCTCTCTCTGTCTCTCATCTCTCTCTCTCTTTCTCTCTCTATCAATAGATAATAAAACAATCACTTACAAGTATGTCCCTCTTTTAGATCGTTGTCGTCAAAGCGTAATGTAGGTTGTCTATCTTGAATTCCAAACAATCAACGCCAAAGAACTTCTGCAAAATCAAAGAGAAGAGAAATTATAAGACCTAAAGCATAGAGAAAGACAAAGGCTAACAGTACGCGCACTACTTACCAAGATCTCAGATCTAAACCGAGGGAGAGTGTGTGTGTGTGTGTGTGTACAGAGAGAGATCTGTGTGTGTGTGTGTGCACAAGACAATGCAGTTCGCAATTCGCTTCGTGCACGCAAGTTTGACAGAAGACAAACAGTACTCAAACATGCGCAAAAAAGTGAAGTTTTGCTCTCAGGTTCCCGGTATGTTTAAAAGTCGGCCTCGGTATGGACACCGGTATGAACGTCCATATGGGCATTGGTAACTTCCAGTAAATTACCGATGCTTATACCGATGCTTATATCGACGCTCATATCGACGCTTATACCGACGTCTACGGAGCACACCGACGATCCGTTTAAAACAGTCATACCGACGATCACTTGGCCGTCGGTATCTTTAAGTCATGTTTTTCGACATTTATACCAGCGCCGCGAGTGACCATCGGTATAAGCGGCGTTGGTATGCCCCTCATATGTTGTAGTGATATAATTTAGAACTTCTATTTAGATGAGGAAAAATATTCTGAATTTTGTTGATCTGGTATCCATGCTCATAATTAGAGAAAATAATCTTGTTTAGGACTCAAACTCCCAAGGAAAACCTAAATCTAAGTAGGCATTCTACTATGGTAGAGGAAGATTCAAAGGAGACGTTTCATAAATGGAAGAGGAAACAATAACCAAGACCAAGGTCAACAACAGAGTCATGTTCGAGGTAGAGGACAATTTCAAGGTAGGGGGAGCAAAAAAGGCCATAGAAATTTCCAAGGGAAGTATTCATGTAATGACAATAAAGGATGTTGGAATTGTCGTAAACTTTATCACTTTTAACATGTTTGCAAGTTGAAGAATCAAAAGAATAGAAGGCAAAATCTGCATCAACAAGTGCACATGATTCAGAGAAGCTATTCATGGTCCAACATCACATCACAAATACAATGTCAATTTGATGTTTCAAAATTGAATGGTAATGCCTAATATGTTGATCTAGGTGCTTCAAACCACATGAACAATCATGCAGAATGTTTTAGTAATATGTAGAATTTCTAGTTCCTAGATTTGTTGAAACAAGTGATAATCATGGCATTGAGCATACAAGAAACATAATAGTATCCATGGAGGATGAGAAGGTAAAAACTCTTGCCAATGTATTGAATGTTTTGAATGTAACAAAGAATCTGGTTTTTGTTGGACAAATGGTTGATCAGGGATTACAAGTCATGTTCAATGCTGATGGGGTTATATGTAGAAGAGTACAAACAAAATGGAAGAATTATTATCGAAGGAAACAAAGTGGGTAGGATGTTCACCTTAATGTGAAAATTCATAAAATGAATGCAACCATGTTTGGCACAAGTGAATTGGATATGCACATTTGCAGAGGTTGAAGTTGATGGAATCAAAGGAGCTTTTCAATGGACTACCAAATTTCAAGGTTCTAGAGATGCAAAAGGTATGCGAAGCCTGTTAATATCGTAAACACTGAAGGGCATCATTTCCTCATGACAAGCATGTTAGTGAGAATGTGCTAGAAATAGTACATACAGATGTTTGGGGTCCTACAAAGACCACATCTATGGGGGGCTATAGGTTTTATGTCACTTTCATTGATGAGCATACACAAAAAGTATGTGTATATTTCATTAAAGAGAAGAGTGAGGTGTTCACTCACTTCTAGAATTTTAAGGATATGGTGGAAAAGCAAATAGAGAAGAATATTCAGACATGAAGATTTGATGGAGGAGGTGAATACATTTTAAATGAGTTCAATATCTTTCTACAAAATCATGGAATTCAATGACAGTTTTCATGTAGATACACACCACAACAAAATGGTGTTGTTAAACATAAAAATAGAAATATTGCAAAAATAACGAAAGCCTTGATGGCTAAGAAAAATATGCCTCATTGTTATCAGGCACAAGTTGTGCATACAAATGTATACATCATGAATAGAAATCTGACTCCTGTTGTACACTAGGTTACACCTAAAGAGAAGCTTATAGGTAAAAAGGCAAATTTATCACATATGAAAATATTCCGTTGTATTGCATATGCACATGTTCTAGATGAGTTGAGGATGAGGCTTGATCCAAAAGCAGAGAAATGTATCTTCATTGGGTCCTCCCTTGAGAAAAAGGGATATAAATGCTACAACCCACTCACATGACATGTGAAGATAACCATAGATGTGGTTTTTGATGAAATGTCAAGCTTCTATGCAGATGCCAAAGAAGGACTTAATCTTGAATCAAATGAAAAAGGGAATACTGAAAAAGCAAGTGCAAAATGTCAGCTTCTCAATGGGCATGATGTGTCACCAAGAAATAGTTCCAATTCAAACCCATGGAGTGGAAGGTTGCATGGAAGTTTTCACTCCAACAAATTCATTGACAACATCCAAGAAAGGTAA
>CM035420.1:605000-840000 GCA_020310875.1 Ceratopteris richardii | reverse complement strand
AGGTGAAAGTGTGCCTTCATGCTTTAGGAGCTGCATATAAGCAGTTCTGAACTTCTATACAGACCAGAAAAAATATTCCAAATTTTGCTGATCTGGTATCTATGACGATTATTGAAGAAAAGAATCTTGGTGAGGATTCAAACTCACAAGGAAAACCTAGTTCTAAGCAGGTATTCTACTTTGGCAGAGGAAGAGGCAGAGTAGAGGTTTTGAAAGTGGAAGATGAAACAATAATCAAGACCAAGGCCAACAACAGAATCATGCAAGAGGAAGAGGACACTTTCAAGGCAAGGGGAGCCAAAGAGTTCGTAGAAATTTCCAAAGAAATGATTCAGGTAATGACAATAAAGGATGCTAGAATTGTGGTAAACCTGGACTCTTTGAACGTGATTGCCGGTTGAAGAGTCAAAATAAGAGAAGGCAGCAAAACAACTATGCCAGAAGTGTAGATGATTCTGAGAAGCTGTTCATGGTTCAGTATCACATGATGGATACAACGTCTGTTGGTGTCTCAAAATTGAATGATAAGGTTTGGTATGTTGATTCAGGTGCTTCAAGTCACATGACCAGTCATGCGGAATGGTTTAGTACTTTGCAGAAGTTGCAAGTTCCTGGATATGTTGAAATAGGTGATAACACATCACACCATATCGAGCACACATGAATTATAGCATTGTCTATGGAGGATGGGAAGGTAAAACATCTTGTTGATGTGCTGCATGTCCTAAATATAAGAAAGAATCTGGCTTCTGTTGGACAAATGGTTGACTAGGGATTACAAGTCAGGTGCAATACTGATGGGTTATATGTAGAAGAATACAAATGGGATGGAAGATTGATTGCCAAAGGAAACAAAGTGGGTAGGATATTCACCTTAAATGTGAAAATTCCTGAAATGAATGCAGCCATGTTTGCAAAAGGTGAAAGAGTCATTGCTGATATACAGATTTGACACAAACAGATTGGACATGAAAACTTCCAAAGGCTGAAATTGATGTAGTCAAAGGAGATTTTCCATGGAATACCAAATTTCAAGGTTGCAGAGATGAAAAAGGTATGTGTAGCATGTCAATTTGGAAAATAGTCAAGAACATCATTTCCACATGACAAGCATGTTAGTGAGAATACTAGAAATATTACATACAGATCTTTGGGGTCCTACAAAGACCACATCTATTGGTGGTTGCAGGTTTTATGTTACTTTCATTGATGACCATACACGAAAAGTGTGGGTATATTTCATGAAAGAGAAGAGTGAGGTGTTCACTCACTTCCAGATTTTTAAAGCTATGGTGGAAAAGCAGACAAGGAAGTATATTCAAACATTAAGGTCTCATGGAGGAGGTGAATACATGTCAAATGAGTTCAATAATTTTCTAAAAATCATGGAATTTGGCATCAATTTTCATGCAAGTACACACCACAAAAGAATGGTGTTGCTGAATGCAAAAATAAACATGTTGCAGAAATAGCAAGAGCCTTGATGGTTGAGAAGAATATGCCTCATTGTTATTGGTCAAAAGCTGTTCATACTACTGTATACATCATGAATAGAACTCTGACTACTGCTGTACATCAAGTTACACCTGAAGAGAAGTTTACAAGTAAAAATCCAAACTTATCACATCTGAAAGATTTTGACTGTATTGCATATGTACATGTTCAAATGAGTTGAGGACGAAGCTTGATCCAAAAGTAGAAAAATGTCTTTATTGGATACTCCCTTAAGCAAAAGGGATATAAATGTTATAACCCACTCGCACGACAGGTGAAGGTCAGCAGAGATGTGGTATTTGATGAAATGTCAAGCTTCTATGTAGATGCTAAAGAAGGCTTGAATCTTGAACCAAATGACAAAGAAAATGCTGAAAAATCAAGTGCAAAATCTCAAGTTTTGAGTGGACCGGATGCATCACCCGAGCAATAGCTCCAACTCAAATCCATGGAGTGGACGATTGCATGGAAATTTCAGTCTAACAAATTCATCAAATACATCCAAGAAAGGTAAAGAAAAGCTTTCTACTGGTCATAAAACATGTGCAAGTTTTGAAGATGTTGATGGAGATTCAAGCGGTTCAGAAAAGAGTCTTGATGAGGAAATTGGATTTCCCTCTATGAAGACTCCAGGAGTAAGAAAGGTCCATGCAGATGATACAAGGAGAAGTGACCCAAGAAAAAAAAGATCTGGGAGGATGAAGAATTCAATGCAATGATTGACATATGATAGTTACATGGCTCGTCATTGTGCCTACATGACAAAGGTAATACAAGATGCTGAACCTTCTTGTTTTGAAGATGCAATTGGAAATGCAGATTGGGAAAAATCTATGGATGAGGAGATGACTGCACTTTATGGAAATGATACATGGAAGTTGGTTCCTTTGCCACAAGGAAAGAAACCCATATGTTGCAAGTGGGTCTACAAGGTAAAGCACAATGCTGATGGTGGCATAAGTAGGTATAAAGCACATTTGGTAGCAAAAGGATATGCACAAACTTATGGCATTGATTATGAGGAAACATTCAGCCTTGTAGCTAAAATGTCTATTGTCAGAAGACTATTGCATTAGCTATAGAAAACAGATGGACTTTGCATCAGATGGATATGAAGAATGCTTTTCTAGATGGTGAGATACAAGAAGAAGTATACATGGGCCAGCCACAAGGATATGAAAATTCAAAGCATCCAGAATATGTTTGCAAGTTGCAGACGGCTTTCTATGGGTTGAAGCAAGCTCCTCGTGCATGGCATGCAAGGATTGCTAATTACTTAACCCCCATTAGTTTTTCTATGTGTGATGCAGATCATTCACTATATGCAAGGAAGGGTGATGATGGCATCACAATTGTGGTTGTTTATGTTGATGAATTGATTGTAGGTGATGATAATGAGGAAAGCATTAAAGAGGTAAAGCAACTTCTTATGCAAGAATTTGACATGAAAGATCTTGGTGTGTGTGCTACACTACTTCTTGGGCATTGACTTTATACATACACAAACAGGTATATGGATGTCGGAAAGGCAATATGCCTTGAATATGCGAAAAACTATGGTATGGCTGATTGTAAGCCAATTTCTATGCATTAGAAAAGAATTTGAAGTTGGATATGTGTTGCGGGATTCTTGCACAGAAAGGGATTTGAGTATTTGTAGGAGAAAAGGGAAAGATAAGAAGAAAGATACAGATACTGGAAGCCTCTATCGATTAGTTATAAGAAGGAAAATACAATGGTGATGCACAATACAATCCAATGCTTTTTGTGCAAAATCCGTAGAGTGCACAATCACAAAGTACAAAATACCCAACGTTCTTGTTGCTGTCCGCCTTCTCTGCACCAGACTTCCACCTTCTCCAAGGTTGCACTTGTGCACACCTTGCACTCAAACTTTCAATAGGGGGAGGTATGGACACCTTCTATTGGCATGCGCATAGTTTCAATGGGACCTTGGGATCTTTGGTTATATAGATTAGCACTTCTCTGCACACTTCTTAGTCACTCTTCATGCACACCCTGCACTTCACTTCTCTGCCTCGCACACTCACTATATGTTTCTTGCACTTCTCCATTGCTTAGCTTAGACTATGCTCACCTTGCTTAGTCCCTCAAGAATAATGTCTTGCCTTGATTTGAGTGTCGATTCATGTACACTCCTAACTGCTAGAGTATCTTGTTCCTCACTTTGATGTCCCAAGATTGTCTCCAAAAGTGGGCAACCAACGAATCCCTATTTTGTCATTTAGACTAAGACAAAAATTTTAATTGAGGGCCATACTTTCACTTCTGCGTACGCTGCCGCTTCACATACCTTCACATTTTGTCTTTTAATTTCTCAAATGTGCACCTAAGAGAGGGTTCACCTAAAGCTTCCAAACACTTTTGAACCTTAGGGAATTACAGAAATGCCTTAAAAACTTGCAACCAACTTTCTACAGTTATACCCTTTGTGAACAATTAATTGTGCACTACCTGTGCACCTTGACACTTGAAATTTGAACACGTTGACTTCAACCATGTTGACTTTGACCTTGAACACATTGACTCTAATCACTTTGACTTTGACTATGGTTGAATTTGACTCTGGTTGACTTTGACCAATATGACTTTTATGGGCTCAAGAGTTGCCCACCACCTAACCGCCCTCGGTCCTAGAGAGCTACAACCAAAACTCTGAGCAGATATGACACCATGATACTTGAACCGCAAAATCTTGAAAAATACACTTGAGTAGCTACCAACTCCACCAGAAGTAGTAGAGAACAGACGCTAGAGAAGAACCAAAAGTGGAAATGTTGCACATAAAAGCAAAGGATGATGAATGCAAGGTAGGAAGGAGGGGAAGGGAGGGCGGAGGGAGCTAAGATTGATAGGGTAGGGAGGTGTAAGGAGGGGGCCGGGAAGAAGGTTAAAGGGAGGGTGAGGGAGTAGGATAACGGGCTCTAAAGAGGGCCGAAATGGGCAAATAGTAGAGTTACAGAGTGTGCATATGGGAAATTGTGAAACATATGGTACAATAAAGTGAGAATATACCATGTGGACCATGTGGGTGAAGAAAAACATGTGATAAATGTGCTCAAAACATGTGGGTTTTGACCAAAAGTCAGAGAAAACTTGGGATTTTGGAAAACCTAAGCCAAACAATGAGTCCAAAGGTGCCAAGAGACTTGAAAACAACTCCAAGTTTGAAAAAAATGGCCATTCAAAGCGCAATCTAGAGCCAAAAGCATTGGACCATGAAAAATAAAAAATATATATAAATTAATATATATATATATATATATATATATATATATATTAATTATATTTATGAAAAAATAAAAGTTTTTCTAATTATTAAATAGCGCACGAGGTGGGCATAACATAAAGAAAAAATAAAAATAAAATAAAACAAAAGAAAATAAAAATAACAATAAGTAAAGAAAAGAAATAAAAAGTAAATAATAAAACAAAATAAAAAAACTAAATAAACAAAAAACAAAATATTCAATGCACAGGGGGGAACCTACAAATAATATAAAATAAAAATAAAATAAAATAAAAGAAATAAATGAAAAATCCATGTATGAGTAAATATCCATAAAATTGGATAAAAATACAAATAAATTCCAAAAAAATGCGAAAAACATCCAAAAAAATTCAAAACATATTCTGAAGAAATTCCCTATAGGTCTAAGTCAATTTTCTCACTCAAAAGCACATAGAGAGCTTCTTTTATTCCTCTAATTTAGCAAGAAAATGACATTTGAAAAGGATGAAAAATGCAAGAAAAACTCTAAAAATGCCTGAAAAATTACCAAAAATTTCCAAAAATTGGGCTTATGCAAAGAGCTATGAAATAGTTGTTAAATTTGCTAAAACCTCAAGGAAAAAGCATGAAAATCATTAAAAACTACTAAAACTTGAGCAAAATGATATGAGAAGGCTATTTACAACCTAGACATATTTTGCAAGTTCTAGGTGATCCATAAATCTTCAGTTGTGTTGATGATAGGCCTTGAGCCTTGATATGTTGACCAGTGGTAGGGCCTCTCCTTTTAGATTCTCGAACTCCACTGCACCCCAATTCAGCATTGTCTTAACTCGATAAGGTCCTTCCGAGTGTGGAGGCCATATTCCCCTTACTTGTGTGTGGATTTGAGATTTATGGAGAAGAACTAACATGCCTGCTTGTCAGTTATTCTTCCATAGATTCCTATCATGTGCCTCCTTCCTCTTCATTTGAGTCTCTATCAATTGTTTTGCAGTATGTAGACATATCTCTTCCACTTTATGCAGTGTTCCAAGCCTCTGAGAGACACCATAATCTTTCTTTCCCTACAAGAATGCTTCTTTTGGTGATCCATGTAGAAATTCAAAGGGTTCAATAGGCAATATTAATGGGGGATGATTCTAACTCCCCAATACAAAAATGGAAGATGGATGCCCTCCACTAGGTCCATAAGCAGTGATATATGCTCACTATTATGAACTTTTCTCTACACTAGTACATATCATTAAAACGACATTTTGCATACTTCTAGTAGACTATAAGAGCTACCCAAAAAGCTTTAAAGCATCCCAAATGGATATTCCAGCTGGGAGAACCACGCTCTGCAAAACAGGCTACCTGTTTGCAACAGTCTTTGCCTATGTGTAGAGATATACCTTTACAAAGTTGGCAATTCCTCACAACTCACTCAGCCAAATAACTTGAAACTTTAGAAAGAGCACAATATGAGAGACCAAATGAAGCTTGAAATTAATGAAAATGAGTACAATGAGAGAGCAAATAATGCTCTGCAATCTGGTACCATCAGATTTGGAAAAGCCTAACTACACCTCTAGATAGAGAGGAGCAAAATCATGCGAAAATGAGGTAAGCAAGCAAGGGGACTGAAAGAACTTGGAGAATCTTGTCGAAGGTAGAAAAGTGCGTTTTGAAGCGATGAAGTTTGGTCAAGCCAACCGGCACAAGACCAACCATTGAGCTTATGGAGACTCAAATAGACTTTATAGGCATGCTATAAGTGCAAAGAAACACACTATGTACTTTGGAGCATCAAGGAGAATGAGTTGATACAAAACAGATAGGTTCGCGGGTCGACTAGCTCAAAAAACTTACTATCTATGGAAGAGACAATGAACTTCAAATGCCCATAGCGACCAGTGTGATTACAATTAGAAAAAAATCCTTTTATGCGAGTGATACAGAAAGGGTTGAGTGTATGGAATGCACAAAAGTATAAGGAATAAGCAAAATATGCTATAGGAATGAATGCGACATTCACCGGTGGTACTTCCTATTTTTCAAGAATACGTAGAGATTGACCCCGAGACCAAAAAAGTAAGATTTATCCAAATTTACTGAACCAAATGCTTAGAAATTTTATAGGCATAAACTAGACACTTCTACCTTTCCAATGCATCATCTTGCACTCAATGTGGAGCTCTGAAGAGAGAGCACCAGCCTCTGCAAGATTACTATTGGCGAAGAAGATGATGCAGAGAATTGAAGGAGCAAGACAATGAGGGTCACAAGTGTATGTATATTGCTTCCATGTATTGTACAAGTAATTCCAAGTCTTTATATGGCCTCTAGGAGTGTTCCACGACTTTTACAAGTTGAATTTGAATTCAAATGAGTATGAGTAGCATATATCAAGCTACCTACGAAGCTTTGATAGTCTTTAATGTCTTCAATTTTCTCACCTTCATAAACACTTAGTTTATGATTCATCTCGAAAGGTGTACCTGCAGGTTTAGTGTTCTCCATTTTGAGCTTGAGAAGAAGATCCTGAATGTATCTTCTTTGAGTCAAATACATTCCTTCATCTGTATATATCACCTGCATACCTAGGAAAAATGTGAGCTCACCTAGGTCACTGATTTTGAACTCCTCTTGCATGTGTCTCTTGATCCTTTCAATGCCATTTAGATCATCAGCTGTCATAATAATATCATCTACATATACACATAAATAGATAACCTCATTGTGATCCCTTTTGATGAATAGAGAAGGATCTGAGCCGCTAGCTTTGAACCCTTGATCTTGAAGATATGTAACCAACCTGTAATTCCAAGCTCTAGGAGCTTGTTTCAATCCATACAATGTTTTCTTAATTCTGCAAACATAAGATGGATGATTATGGTTTTCAAAACCTGGTGGTTGTGACATGTATACCTCTTCACTTATCCAACCATTTAAGAATGCATTTTTCACATCAAGTTGGAGGAGTCTCCAATTCCTTGCAGCAACTACACTTATCAATGTCCTGATTGTAGTCATCTTTGCAACTAGTGAGAATGTTTCCTCATAGTCTATACCATGAGTTTGTGAGCATCCTTTGGCAACTAATCTTGCCTTGTACCTGCAAACTGATCCATCTTAATTTCTTTTAACTTTATATACCCATCTGCAACCAATTACCTTTTGATTTGGTGACATTGGAACCAAATCCCAAGTGTCCATCTCCTTCACTGCATCTATCTCTTCATTCATGGCCTTTTCCCAATTAGGGTTTCCCTTTGCCTCTTCATAGGTTGAGGGTTCCTCTGAAATAGAGTCTTTTGCCAAGTAGATTGAATGCTTTGTAACAAATGTGGAATCATATCCATACCTTTCTGGTTGTTTCTTCTCTCTTGCTAATCTTCTAGGTGCTTGTTTGGAGCATTCTCCAACCTCTTGCATCTTTGCTTTGCCTCTTGACTTCCATAGCTTGTAATCCCTTTCTCTTTCATCTTGGTCATCATCTGTATCACTTCTTGGATCATGGACCTGTGTATCATGCTTGCTTCCTAATTGATGAGAGTCAGAATCAAGATCATATGGTAGTGTTACCTTTTGTTTGTCTTCATCATACCAAGACGTGTGTTCTTCAAACACAACATCTCTACTTGTAGTGAATTGCTTGGTTGAAGGATTGAAGAACCTGTAACCCATCTGAGTTGAATCATATCCAATAAACACTGTCTTTGTTGCCCTTTCATCTAGCTTACCTCTTATTTGTGATGGTACATGAACATAAGCTAAACAACCAAAAACCTTGCAATGTCCAAGACTTTCTTCCATGCCATGCTTCATAAGGAGTCATACCTTGAAGTGATTTGGATGGTAGTCGATTGACAAGGTACAATGCAGTTGAAATAGCTTCTGCCCATAGATAATGTGGCAACTTCTTCTCTTCAAGCATTGTTCGGGCTGATCCAACCAATGTCTTGTTTCTCCTCTCTGCAATTCCATTTAGTTGAGGAGAGTACCTAGTAGTCACTTCCCTTTTGATACCTTTGTCCTGCAAGAACCCATCAAGCTCTTTGGAGAAGTATTCTCCCCCTCCATCAGATGTGAGCTGCTTTAGTGATCTACCTGTATGATTCTCCACATGTGCAAGATACTTCTTGAAGCAGTCAAACACTTCATTCTTACTCTTGATAAAGTATAGAATAGTCCATCTACTATGGTCATCAATAAATGAGACATAATACCTTGATCCTACCAATGAAGGTTCTTGACTTGGTCCCCATACATCTGTATGTACTAAGTCCAATAAGTTGTTGTGGATGTAGCCTTTGTGGTTGAATGGTTGTCTTTGTGCCTTCCCAATCTGACATGCATCACACCTGTTGATCATGTGTTGCTTTGATATGTTTGGCAGTACTAGAACACTTTGATCCCTACATATATCCTTCAAGGTTCTTTCATTCACATGAGCAAGTCTCTTATGCCACACTTCAAGCTCACTTAGGGTTTGAGACCCAAAGTTGAATAGAGCTATGTTCCTGGTTTCTCCTACTTCAAAAGTAAGAGCCTACCATGCTTCTCACCTCGGGCTATCTTCTTGAAGCCTTGACATGGATCTTCCACAAAATCTCCATGTTGGGTGAACCTAACTTGCAAGCCTTTTTCAACTATTTGGCCTACACTTATTAGGTTTTTAGTGATAGTGGGTACATAGAGAACCTTACTTAGAATGTTTGTCCTGCCATTGGAAGCTTTGACATTACCAATCTTCTCCACATTGTGCTTTGTGTCATCCCCTGTTTGCACTTCATGTCTATGCTTTGGACTTTCCAAATCAGATAGAAGAGCAATATTGCCTGCAACATGATTCGAACATGTTGAATCTATGTAGAACAAATGATCATCATCTTTACCTTCTTTGTGGCTTAGATTCATAAGAAGCAATGAATCTTCATGTGGTTGATCTTCTGAATAATTGTTGTAGTCCCTTCTATTATAGCTTCTATTGTTATTGTTGAAGTTGTGTCCACCTCTGCCTCTATTTCTGCCATATCTACCTCTTCCACTTCCTTTCTTGGTCTTCCCATTGAACCAGCAATTCTGAGTGGTGTGGTTCGTCTTATCGCATATGGCACAAGGTTGAACATTCTGACCTTTGGCTTTGTCTTGCTTTGGTCCTTTCTTCTTCCCTTTCCACTTGCTCTTGCTTGCAAAGTTGGCTTGTGAAGTCTCTTCTTTATCTTCTTCCTTCTTCTTGCCTTTCTACTTCTTATCCTTTTTATCTGCATATAGAGCACTAGTTGAATTACCATGATAAGAGTTACCTTCCTTTATGCTATTGTTGGCTTCTTTATTGAAGAGTTGTCCAAGAAAGATGTTGAAGTCTGGAGTCTGCACATCCATGATGAGATCATAAGCCGTCGTGAAGGATTGCCATTGCTTATCACTTCGAATGCCGTTGAGAATTTGCCTCGTGATGACCTCTTCTTCAATCATCTCTCCAATAGATGCTAACTGATCCACAACCTCCTTGACCTTGGTAACAAACTTTGTGATGGTTTGTTTAGGTGTCTTCTTCATTTGGTTGAACTCATTCCAACGATGATTCTTTCTCGCTTTGGTACTAGCAGAAAAGAAAGTCTCGAGGGCATCCCAAGTCTCTTGAGATGTCTTGCATCCTCTAATATGTGGTAATAGAAAGGCAGAGATAGAGTTTAGTATGTACGACCTTTCTTGAGCATCCCTTGCACACCAAAGTGTGACCTTATCTGTCTCCTCTTGTGTAGGTCCTCTTATGGATCTTGGAATAGGCATAGCTTCATCACCTGCTACAATTCCATAAAGATTTCTACCTTGAAAATAGGCCTCCATTCTGATTTGCAAGCCGCGTAGTTGTGTCGATCAAGCTTCTCGATCATTGAGGGAAAGCCGTCACCCATCTCGATCTAGCTCTGATACCACTGAAAGAACTTGGAGAAGCTTGTCAAAGGCAGAAAAGTGCGTTTCAAAGCGATGAAGTTTGGTCAAGCCAACCGGCACAAGAGCAGCCCTTGAGCTTATGGAGACTCAAATAGACTTTATAGGCATGCTATAAGTGCAAAGAAACACACTATGTACTTTGGAGCATCAAGGAGAATGAGTTGATACAAAATAGATAGGTTCGTTGGTCGACTAGCTCAAAAAACTTACTATCTATGGAAGAGACAATGAACTTCAAATGACCATAGCGACCAACGTGATTACAATTAGAAAAACTCTTTTTATGGGAGTGATACACATAGGGTTGAGTGTATGGAATGCAGAAAAGTATAAGGAATAAGCAAAATATGCTATAGGAATGATTGCGACATTCACTGGTGGTACTTCCTATTTTTTAGGAATACACAGAGATTGACCTCGAGACAAAAAAACTAAGCTTTCTCCACATCTGCTAAACCAAATGCTTTGAAAATTTATAGGCATAAACTAGACATATATACCTTTCCAATGAGTCATCTTGCACTCCATTTGTAGCTCTGGAGAGAGAGCAGCAGCCTCTACAAGATTACTAATGGTGAAGAAGATGATGCAGAGAACTGAAGGAGCAAGACAATGATGGTCACAAGTGTATGTATATTGCTTCCATGTATTGTACAAGTATTTCCATGTCTTTATATAGCCTCTAGGAGTGTTCCACAACTTTTACAAGTTGAATTTGAATTCAAATGAAGGTGGGAATGGTTGTTGGAGGGAATCAATTCACTTTCCTACAATCTAGGAAAAGTGAAGATTTAGTTTGATCTACTTTTAGGTGATTTGATTTGCTCGATTGAATGCAACTTCAACCACCACAAATTCGTGGGATTTGGGCTCTATCTTTCTATCTTTACATGTGTAAAGCTCAAGGCTTTTACAACGGTAAATGAGCCATCAAAAAGTTCTCAAAAAAATACAATAAATGAGCAAATGATAAAGAACTCTCCAACGGATATTCTTTCGACATGATAGCCTTTGATGTAGATCAAATCCACCTCAAGCATAGTGTAAGCTTGATGTTCCAACAGGGACTGCTTGCTGGAATTTATGAATTCACTAAACTAAGTGGGAAACTCATGGAATGCATACACCTCAAGAGAAAAAGGTGGGATGATTCTTATACAGAGTTTTACTTTTCCTACAATCTAGCTAACCACCCACCAATCAGTGTAGGTGCACTTTCTAGTGGTTGATTTGATGAGATTTGAATTTGATTGAGTTTGTTGGAGTTTCTCACTTTATTCCACGACTTTGGGTCCACTTTTTTGATTGGTCCACTTGCAAAACTCGTGGTTGAGCCTTTTTGCATGATTGAGACTTGATTTTCAACACTCTGCCTCAAGTCTCAATGCTTAGGTCCTTCATTCCAATGCATGCCTTGAAGTGTTGTAGCTTTACTCCATCCAATGATTTGGTAAACATATCTGCATATTGGTCCTTTGTATTGACATGATCCACCTTGACATCCTTTGACATGATCTTCTATCGAATAAAGTGGTAATGCACTTCTATATGCTTCGACCTTGCATGGAACACCAGATTTTGAGCCAAGCATATGCTACTTATGTTGTCACAAAAAATAGGTACTTGTTTAACGTGCAAATCAAGATCAACAAAGAACTTCTTGAGCCACATAAGCTTACATGAGACTTGTGTTAAGCCTCTATACTCAGCTTTGGTCGATAAAAGAGCCACGATTGGTTGTCTCTTTGATATCCATGAGATGTTCT
The DNA here is from genome assembly GCA_020310875.1 of Ceratopteris richardii. Lineage (NCBI taxonomy): Eukaryota > Viridiplantae > Streptophyta > Polypodiopsida > Polypodiales > Pteridaceae > Ceratopteris > Ceratopteris richardii. The sequence continues at coordinate 827,538 of CM035420.1, read as the reverse complement.
TCTTCCCTAGCATGATAACTCTATTTTCCCAAATCAAACAGAACTTCTTCAATCTTCTTACTCACCTCTGACTCTTCCTCTTTCTGATGGAATTCTTCTTCAATCTCTTCTTGTCCCTTATTTTCTTCATTCTTTTGTACTTTTGTCTTTTCCACAAATGGTTGGAAATAAAGTTGCTCTGAAGGTTTAGTCCATATTGATTTTGAGCCTGTATCTATAATTCCTTCACAGATTCCTTCAGCCAATGTGGTATTCTCTTCCATAACTTTTCCTTTACCCTTTAGCTTCCTCTTTTATTCTTCAAGATTGATATTCTCTGTATATTCTTCCACAGTCTTAATTCCTTTTGAACTTCAAACTGATTTTTCTGCTGATTTGTCTGCTTCCATTATTTGTACTATTTTAACTAGTGTGTTTGGTACAGATAAATTTAAACTTCTGAGTAAAAAACCCTCTATAAAAGTATCAGAATCCAAAGACAAATTTGTTTCTTTGCCTTTTCCACCTATATTATCTTGTTTCATTTCCTCTTTCCATTGTTGAGCTCACTGTTCCACTGCTTTCCCCTTGCTTTTCCTGATTGGTTTCTTCTTTTGGACAGACTTCTTTGGTGCCCTTTTCCTGGCCACAACAATGGTTCTGGTTTATTGAGGTCCTTGCAACTCTTTGAAGTATGCTAGTAGTTCTATCTCCTTCCTGACGAACATCTCTTTTTTTTCTGCACACATCATCTGATCTGGAGTTCTTCATAATACTATTTCTTCTTGTCTCCAATCAATGGCCTTGTCTGAATAATTTTCCAACATTTTTTTGATATTGAGCCTGTAATCCGCCAAAATACTACTTAGAAGAATCCTTGTAATTAGAAAAGTCATGCACGGAAAGGGTGTAGCGCAAATGCTGTATCATTTCTTTTGAATCAATAGAGTATGCGTGGAAGAGATGATAAGGAGTCGCCAACCTGTTCGATCTGGGTGATGGTCTGGAATTGATTCCATTTTGAAGTTATATCAATCAGAGAGTTGTCTATAAAGTCAATATTGAAGCAATCAGGTACTGTGTTAATGTTACTGTGTTAAAGTGAAGTGTGGCGGCATTATAAAGAAGAAGTGAAAATGTTGTGTACATAATTGTGATGATCATTAAGATTCATTTTCAGCCATTAGATCTCACAAAGATCCAACAGAGTGTGTGGATTTGCAAAAGTCAAGGGAGGAAGAGATCTTGGATTTGGATAGATAGTAAATCGTGTGGTTTTGGTGTATACCCGTTGGGAAAATGTGCTTCCTCATATCCACCCTTCGATTGGAATGGAATCGAATGGTCCACATGGTCCTTTGTGTGAATTAGGCGCCTTTCTTTCATATCCATTGGATCTGAGCCTCATCCTAAGGCTCCAAATGCTCCCTCCCATGAGAAAAAGCACGTTTTGAGATCCTCCATTGGATCTACATAAGATCGGATGGCGCATAGTCTTGCAGAGGGGAGATCAGCCCCATTCGCGCTCCATCCTTGGATTTGTGATGAATCCAACGGTTTAAATCCTTGTAGAGATTGTCACACGCGCCTCTTCAATGCTTTGTCCCCACCTTCCATGAAAATGGATAGATGCCATTGTTTTTAAATGATCGAAGGGCTAAGATTTATCTTCTTTTTCCATTTGAAAATGAGAGTTTATGAAATAGTCAAGAAGCTCAAGACTACTCACTTATTGGCAAGAATCTATACAAATGAGGAAGAGATGGATACCTAAGACAGTGTGTTCATGAGAGCGATTATTTGACCGTACTAAAGATTACACACCAAGGTGTTGCAAGAGGTCATTTTGGCCCCAATAGGATAATCAAATCCATACTCTTTGCAGGATTATGGTAGCCCACTCTTCACATGGGATGCACATACCTATGTTAAGAGATGTGATGTGTGTCAAAGAACTTAGTTTCCTACTCACAGAGATGAAATGCCACTAAAACCCATGATGGGAGGGCGTGCATTTTCCAAGTGGGGCATAGACTTTGTAGGACCCATTAACCCCTCTGCGAAAGGTAATCATGCTAAATACATTATTGTTACGACAGATTATGTTACAAAATGAGTAGAGGCTAAGGCCACAAAAAAGAATGATGCACACACGACCACAAAATTCTTATTTGAAAATGTCTTTACAAGATATGGATTGCCTATAGAGCTATGAACGATCCAGGAACTCACTTTCTAAATCAGGTCATTGAATATTTGTTACAAGATTTTATGGTGATTCACAAGAAATCCGCACCATATCATCCTCAGGCCAATGGTCAAGCAGAAAGTACTAACAAGATCCTTTGTAATGTACTGATGAAACACATTGTGGAATGGGAATCGAGCAAAAAAGAAGAAGAAGAAGATCAAAGAATAAAAGAGCTCAGTGAAAAACAAAAGCTCATAAAGAAAAGAACAACCCTCTACCCAAAGCCCCATAGGGGCACACATCAGGCGACAACACTAAAGAACCAGGTCCTGAGGATTGGAAAGAAAGAAAGATAACAACCTGGACATTTCATGGGAGGTTGCACACCACTTCCTCACCCACCAGGTGCAGGCGGTGAAGTGAAACAAGTAGGGAAGGGAGACAGTACACAAAGGATCCTTCATCGGATAAGATAACCAATTTTCTGAAGGTCTTAACTATCTCCTCGTCCACTGTATGCGTGCGATGGAAAGAAATAAATGAGGTCCTAGAGAATGACAAAGAAGATTTAAGAATAGGACCTTTAAAATGTAACGCTCACTTAGAAGGGAGCAAAAGCCTGTAGCGTAAGGTGTGCGGTGGAAGAAAGTAAACATGCTCCAAGTAATACAACAAGGTCAAATGTGTGAAGACAAAGACATATCGGAAGACCAAAAGTTACAAGAGGTGTTCACTTGTCTACACATATAAGCATAAATCAAATGATATCAAGCATGTAGGCTTGGGTAAAATGCATCAACACTAAACCTTGGTTTGCTACAAGGCTTGGGCTCTAGTAACCACTTCCACTAGGGTTGCGGAAGTTACACTTCCTGTAGAGTCTACAACTAACCCAATAACATTGATAAGAGTGATTTTCAGCATATTGTTGGGGTTCTTAGGACAATCTTGCAAGAGATGCTCTTTCCCATAATCGGGGCAAAAACCGTGAATTGTCACAATTTGGGGTTGTATAGGTGCAGGCATAGGGCAATAAAAAATGAGGTAATCTCCTTGACATCGGTAGCATGGTCCTCTAGGAAATGTTGTTCTCACTTGCCTAGGTTGAGGTCTAGAGTTGGGGTTTGCGTACATGACATTCGCATACTTTGGCTCCCAACTAGGTTCACTCGGGTCTTCATAATAGTAGGACTCATTATGCCCAGGTGACTGCATGTAATAAGTATGGGGGCTATCGATATGAGTAGAGTTGAAACTATGATCACTTGGATCACTTTCTCATAGCAATAGTGTTACTAGGACTATGGCTCTATTCAAAGTTTCTTCTGTTGCTGCATACTTCACTAGAAACACATTAGCCAGAGTAGGGGGTTGTTGTGCTAGAACTGGTTGAGGTCTCTGCTTCCCTTGATAGGGTGGTTGATAGGGTTGCTAGGGTCTACCATACTGTTGTGGTGGGTACTGGTTCTGGTATCTTCCCTTTTGAGGATATGATTGAGAATAATTTTGTCGAACTATTTGTTTGTTGTAGGGACAATCTTGTGCAATGTGGTTACTCTATCTTCTCTCTATGGTGCACTATTGGCTACTAGGGTTCACTTGGGGTTGATCCATAATGGGACATACATTCACCATATGTTCACCTCCATAAGTATAGCATCTTTTCACTAGGGGAAACCTTGGTATCTATTTGCTTGAGACTCCTAACTTCTGAGCTACTTTCTCAGCCAATTCTTCAATAGATGTGGATGGATTTGAACTGAGGCTAGTAGAGCTATCTGAATCTCTATAGATTTTTGAAAGCTCTAATTCCTCCCCTATTTTGTCCTCAATGTCTATGCACATGTGTACACACTCTTCTATGGTCGTAGGGACCTTCAAGTACACATAAGATCATTAGGGGAAAAAATGAACCCTGAATGGGCCTTTTAGATTAAGGAGTGATTAGTGATGGACCGATCAGAAGAGGGTGGTGGCCACAGTCTATGCCCTATAAAATACTAGGCTGAAGGGTGGAGAGGGGACATATTTCTCCCTTATTTGATGAGTTGCCTCTAGAGAGAGAAGGAATCTCGTAACTCAGTTGGGCCCAAAAATTCAAAATTTTTAAAAAGTTAAAAAACTCATCATAACACCTGAAAATGGACCCCCCATTACTTTTTCAAGTCAAAAGTACTCTTTTTGACCCCAAAATTCAAAATCCGTGCATATTTTGAGTTGAAAAAAATGAGTTTTTTCAAAAACACTCAAAAAAGAGTTATTTCCCTCCTAAACTTCACATTTTCATACCCAGGTCCCAAAAAGTCATCTTTTCCCACTACTTTCACTCTGTAGCACACCATTGAAGCTCCTGTTTCTACACTCCAACCTACCTGCATCTCCTATCTTGAATTATTGTTGTAGCTTGAAGACCTTTAGCTTCAATGGCAACATCTAAAGCTTCTAGGCGATCAAAAGATGAAATCCTCACATTAAGATGTCACAATATCAAAGCCACAGATGGACAGTGGCTATCACATGAGTACTCCAAAGGTGCATGGGTGTACATGCAATCCTCTAGAGTTGGGCCTCATTGAGTTAGAGATCATGGAAACTTAGATCTTCATTGGAAGGGAAAGTTACTTGGCTTCAAGAAGCACAGAGACAATGAGATGGTTGCTATTGTACAACATGTTTTTACAATGGCAACTATGAAACTTGAAAACTCTAGTAGTATGAGATATCCTGTGAACTGTAAGTATTACTCTAAAATATTTTATGTTTTCTTGTGTCGGATATATTTCTGAACTATTTAGATATGTTTTTGTTTGTTTTAGATATATTTCCTTCTACTTTGGTGGAAGAGCAACCACTTCATAGTCTTACAAGTACTTTCTAGGCATTGCATGCAGATGTTGGTGCACTAGTCCTTCCAAATATATCTCCTGCTCAACTTTACCATGATATAGTTTTCTTTTACACACATAGATATGTTGTACCCTCTATAATGAATGGTTTTAGAAGGTTAGAGAGAATTGAAGTACATTCTCTTCTTAGCTTGGAGTGGCCAAAACCTGATCTATGGTCCATATCATCTTTGAAGCAAAAGATGGTAATGGATATACATAACTCTTTGAAATTCACAAAAGTGTATAGGTCTGTAGGTTTGCACTGGTCTTTTCCCATTCATTGTTTGGTATATTTATTCCGAGGATTCTCATTCCAAGAGACTTCCACCATGTTCATGTGTAAAGATACCAAGTCGAAAGTCTTATTTGTGAAAATTGGGGTTTGATGGAAGGAACTGCAAAAGGTGATAAATATCTCTGCAAAATAGGTGGAATAGGTATAGGATTTCGATATTTGAAACAACGTACTTCATTATACATCAGATTCTACTATGATCGTTGGATGTGCAAACTTGGAAAATGGATACCATTTCAAAGTTCAAAGGGATCTTTGCATTCATTTGAAATAAATCTTAGATTGCCCAAGAATGAAGTAGAAACTATTTTAGTGAATAATCATTGGACCTTGGCTAATCTGAGAGAACACTTGATGATTATGGGGTTTGAAGGACTAACTCAATCCAAATTCAAAATTCAAGGACATAAGGTGAGAAATGTTTCATGTTTTTGTTAAAGTAATCTTTTTGTTATTGTTTATTTTACTTTAACGACTTCAATTTCTTGCAAATTGATTACAGGTGGGCAGAAGAATGGAATACAAAATGAAAGTCCCTATAGATTGGAGCAAAGATGGAACAGAACTCTCATTGTCATAGTTCTTTTGCAACCTGATAATGTCACTTCTTGGGCCCTAGTCATTGTATCTCATGGTTTTTGCACTTTCAAGGACCTATGTATAGGGAAAAGGTTCACATCAAAGCTACTGGAGGAACACATAAGTGTAACAAGCCCCCCTCAAGCGAATGATGTGAACACATACAGGGAGTGACAGATCAGCCCCCACAAGGTAATAAGCCTAAATCTTTGCAAAAAGCTTCAAACTTTTCCCGTGAAAGAGCTTTGGTGAATATGTCTGCCACATTATCTTGTGTAGGCACATATACCAAATCAATATCTCCTGCATTAAGTCGCTCTCTCACATAGTGATAATGCACTTCAATATGTTTGGTTCGTGCATGAAACACAGGGTTTCGTGCAATAGCCAAAGCACTCTGACTATCAGTGAGAATATGCGTAGCAGCATCAATCTCCATGCAAAGATCCATCAATAGGTATCTCAGCCATATACACTCCACTATCGCTGTGAAAACTGCCCTATACTCAGCTTCACAACTCAATGTCGCCATCGTAGGTTGCTTCTTACTCAACCAAGATATGCATGAGTCTCCAAGGAAAAAGCAATTACCACTAGTGGACACGCGAGTATCATAACAACCAGCCCAATCACTATTTGTAAAAGCATGCAAGCATGGCTGAACATCTCTGCCATAAAAGAGACCTAAGCTCAAAGCGCCTCGGAGATATCTAAACACACGTTTCACCGCTTTTCAATGCTTAGTGTCAGGTCTATGCATGAATCGACTCAACTGGGAAACTACATACTATATATCCGGCCTTGTGTTGCATGCATATATAAGACATCCCACAGCTTGCTGATAAAGAGAAGTGTCGAATGCATCACTGGAATCCTCAAGTAAGAACCTGAATCCTGTCTCAACTGGTGTGGAAACTAGCTTACAATCCTCAAAGTCAAAACGTTGAAGTAGTTTTTCAACATACTTTGCTTGATGCATAACAATTCCCCCCTCAATGGATACAAACTGGATGCCAAGATAGTAGCTCCAAAGACCAAAATAAGTGACATCAAAAGTATGCTGCACATCAGCCATAAGAATGTCAAGTTTTGCATCACATGACCCAGTCAAGAGTATGTCATCGACATAAAGAACAAGCACTATAAGATCAGCCCCATTTTTGTGTACATAGAGTGCGCTTTCAATCGGACTACATGTGAATCCAAGAGCAATCAAGTGCTTATGTATTTTATCATACCATGCACATGGAGCTTGCTTGAGACCATAGAAGGCTTTATGCAAGTGACAAACCATATGCTCTTTCCCTTTCATAGCAAATCCAAGAGGTTGCTTCACATAGACCTCTTCTTGCAAATCACCATTCAAGAAGATTGTTTTTATGTCCAACGGATGCACTTTCCAACCTCGATGCCAATGCAACCACGGTATGAATGGTAGTCATGCGTGATGTAGGTGCAAAAGTTTCCTCATAGTCAATGCCATATTGTTGCGCATATCCTTTGGCAACCAATCTAGCTTTGTAGCGATCAATGCTACCATCAGATTTTCTCTTAATCTTATAAACCCACTTTGTACCAATGGCATTCTTTCCTTTTGGCAATTCACATAACTCCCAAGTACCATTTCAATGTATGGAATCCATTTCTGATTGCATAGCACTCATCCATTGTGGATCATCACATGCATCTTCAAAAGAAAGTGGTTCTTCATTACATGTTGTAGCAATAAGAGAATAATCCACAAAATTACTTGATGCATGGTGAGAGCTTGATCTTGTTCTACCAAGTAAAGGTGCACTCAATTTACTATCCTGCAAAGTTTTTTTTAGCCACTTTGGCATAGATTGTGCACTCTTGATAGACATGTGTTCATTATGTAAAACATCTTCAATATGTACATCATGCGTGGGCTGAATTTCATGCTCATTTTCAGCCATATTTTGATGCAAATGTTCAGCCATATGTGGCTGGAAATTTCCAACAGTTTTGACAGTTTTTTGCTCAAATTGTTCAGCCATGTTTGGCTGGAAATTCTCTACATTTTCAGCCCTATTTTGGATGGAATTTTTTAGCCCTTTGAGCCTCAGTTGCTGGTCTACATGGCCATAGTCAAGCGCACCATTTTGGAACAAGGGCATGAGTGTATCGAACACATCTTGTGAGCTAATTGTTGGCATTTTTTGCATTCAAGTAGAGGGAAAACTGAATTTTCAGCAAATACCACATTTCGACTCACAATAATTGTGTTCGTCAATGGATGGTATAACCGATATCCCTTAATTTCAGCACTATAACCAACAAATATACATTTCTTTGCCTTCTCATCAAGCTTGTGACGTTGTTGTGATGGCACAAGAGCATATGCCAAACAACCAAACACACACATATGACTAACCATAGGCTTATGACCATTCCAAGCCTCATAAGGAGTGATGACTCTCAATGCTTTTGTAGGGCAGTGATTCAACAGATAGTTTGCACACATGACCGCTTCCATCCAAAACTTATCAGGAAGATGCTTTCCTTTAACCATACATCGTGCCATTTCAAGTAGAGTTCTATTTTTACGCTCGGCAACACCATTTTGTTGAGGTGTATATGGCACTATACATTGGTGTGAAATACCTCTTTCACAAAGAAAAGCATTAAACTCATGCGACATGTATTCACCACCACGATCCGTGCGTAGAGTCAAAAGTTTTTGTGAAGAAAACTTTTCAGCCATAGCTAAAAATGCTTTGAAGCAAGAAAATACCTCATTCTTTGCTTTCATAGGATACACCCATGTATGGCGAGTAGCATCATCAATGAAGGTAAAAAAATATACATGCTTCCCAAAAGATGGAATCTTGACGGGACCGCACACATTTTTCATTGGTTTTAGGAAGCTTTCTACACTCATCAATAGTATGATTAGCCTTTCGGCAATATTTGCATCTCTTCTTCTTTTGCAAATCACCATCATTAGAGGAATGAGTGGAAGAGGAAGCTTGAGGCTTTGGTTTTGATGAACCCCAAAGCTGAACCATACTTGCTTTTCCCTTTTTGTGAGATAGCAAGTGCTTGCACTCCCTCAATCAAACCACTCCTATTTACTCTAGATTGCTCTTCTTGCAAAAGAAGAGATGCAACCTCATCAAATGCATACATATTAGGATTTCCTTTTGCAACCAAACGGAGGCTAGTAGCAAAGGTTTGAAAAGATTCTGGTAATCTTTTCAACAATGTAGAAATGAGTGATGCATCCGGAATGATCTCATCTATGTTTGCCAATTGCTCTTTCAAGTCCTTGATGCATGTCACATACACATCCACTGACTCATTTTCAGCCATACATACATCCTCAAGTTGCTTCCTCAAGTATGCAACACGTGCTTCATTACGCACAGCATACAAAGAAGCAAGAGTGTCCCATGCGTGTCTCGATGTAGGACATGACCGAATGTGTGGAATTATATGACGCTTCACTGAAAGCACAATCAAAGCATGCGCTTGAGCATCTTTTTCATCCCATCTAAGCTACTCCTGTGTAGGTGGAGAAGGAGAAACCACTATACTCGAAGAAGAAGCTCCATGTATGACAGTAGTGTGTGAAGTAGAAGCACCTTCCAGTCTTTGATCTACATTTGCCACTATGTTTCGAAGTTGTTTTGCAACAAGAACATGCTTCATCATGTAAGACCACATCGGATAGTTGGTCCCATCAAGCTTATCTTCAGCTTGAAGCATGCCAAACAAGTCATTATTGCCCACCATTTCACTAAGGAACAAGAATGTGACAAAATCTTCACTTCAACTGGGCAGATATATGTTGGGTGTGTGTAGAAGTGCGAGAGACACATGAGAAACACACACAAAGAGGACAAACATAGCAAGACACAGAGAAGACGATGGCTGGAATAGCTCTCTCTATTGACGATAAAACTGAACTGAAGTAAGAGCTGAATGATATCCCTAAGTACAAAGTACCACCACATATGAGAGTATCAAGTATGTGGTAACATGGGGAAAAAACCTCTAGCCAGCACTAGAGTAAAAAATGCCCATGTATAGGGAAAAGGTTCACATCAAAGCTACTCGAGGAACACATAAGTGTAACAATATACACATGCTTAGAACTCCGTGTCTGCTCCGTATTCTGAGCCGGTCGACGACCTCGAACTGAGTGAGTGTAGAGATCAAAATAGGGGCCATCATTGAGCATGATAGATTTGGTATCGGAGCCTTCAGAGTATTAAATGCACCATGTGGACCGGATAATTGACGGGCGATGACAGTAGCATAACGATCAACTGGACAGCCGACTGTAGAAGCCCAAACGTGGGACTTGTCCTGCTCTCAAGCCTCTCTCTAGGATGAGGGAAGAGGGATTCTAGCTCTCTATATAAAATGATGCTCTTGGGCATGGTACTCTCTATGTGGGATAGACAACTCCATTGACGATAGCTCATAACTTTTTCGAAGTCATTCTAAACCAAGCTGAAGGTAGGAAAATTTGTGATTTTTCTTGAAGTTTGAAGGACAAATTTCGTGCTATGGATCAAGATGCTGGCCAAATGAGGATGTATACATGTATAATGGGCTGTGGAAAAGGGCTATGGCTCATGGGTTTCTCTTAAAAAGCTTGAATCCCTCAGTTTTGAGCTTCTCAAAGTCATTACTCCAAGAAGATTAGCATTTTCACCTCCTACTCTTGACATACCTGGCTTCTCTGCACCATAGCTTCCTTGTACGATGTCCAATTTCAAACAATTTGGTCATGTTACAAAGTTGCACTCCTAAGCTTCGTTTAGAGACCATCCATGTTGGATTTGGATGAGATTTGCCCCACCAAAAGCTCTCTGCAGCACTTCAGAAAGAACTAGGTGGCCACTCCTGGGCTTAGTTTTTCATGATCTGGTGTCCAAATTCACTTTTTTCACTTAGGATAGGTTCAAATTTTTGAAGTATAGGTGTTGGGCTACATTTCTTGGACTGGCGAGGACTGTCAAATCTCAGAAGTTGCTCAGTTTTACTCAGTTTGCCCGGTTGGGGCTATTTCCATGTGGTTTTGGCATTGTTTTGGATCGTTTTTGGTGTTTAGAACCTCCCCGGACCAACTAGACATTACCAATTTTTGTTTGGGCCTGGCAAGGACTCAAAATCAGTGACCTAAAGCTTCAAAGATCACTTGGATTATGCTTCCGCAGCTTTACTTTGTAACAGGGAAGTGCTCTTGTGATATATTTCTCTTCTTCTTGCATATTTGAGCTTTACTTCCATTCATTTTCATAAACTCTAGTTAGCAAACTAGGGAAGGGAAGAAAAACATGGAATCTAAAGGCAAACAAGTAGTTGAACACATTTCTCCATCTAAAGAGCAACTAGAGGATTCTGCTTTTAGAATGGAAGAAGTAGAATTAGGGCAAGAAGTAGAAGAAAATTTAGAAGAAAAAGAGCCTCAGCAGGAAGAGTATACGTATGAGGAACTTTTAGATGAATTTGTCACTCCTGAACAATTCATAGACCTGAAAGAGCAAACCCTTAAATTAGAGAGAGATCTTGGTCGCATCACATCCCTCATACACCAACTTAAGTCTCAAATGATCTCACTTGAGACTAGTGTCACCTCCTTCCTAGCTAGGAAGGAAAGAGAGACCCCTCCTATTCCTTTGGAGCTCACTGGGAAAGATACTTCTCTTCCTAGTAAGCATAAAGGAGAGAGCTCAAGGGAAGCTCCCCTCCTGAAAGACTTGAAGCCACCTACCTTTATGGGGGATGACCGAGACATGAATAAGGATGCAATCTACACTTTTTTACAAAAGTGGCATGATATGCATCAATTGAAGGGCGACCCACCAGAGTACCGTGTGCAAGAGGCGAGTCTCTCCCTCGGCCCACGTGCTTACAAGTGGTGGTTGAGTCTTAAGGACGAGAACTCAATCCCTACTAATTGGACTCAGTTTGAGACTCTTTTTCTTAAAGAGTTTCTTCCTGAGAATGAGGAGAGGAATTGGGATGAGTGGGATAGGATTACACAGAGAGGTAGGCCCCTTTCGGTCTACCTAACCCACTATAGAGAGATCATTTTGAAACTTAAGGGCTTAGATGATTTCCAGAAGACCAGAGAGTTTGTTAGGGGCTTAGATAAAGCCATAAAGAGGGAAGTCAGAAGGAATGATATCCACTCAAAAAGGGGGAAGAAAAGAAGAAGGGACTAGAGTCTAGTACGGCCTCTGAAAAGGGAAAAAAGGCGGTCCACCTAGTGCACACCCTTCCTATTCATGGAAGCTCTAGCTGCAAGGGAGTGGAGGTGATGCATGAGAATATAGAGCACACTTGTTGTTTGACTTAGTTATCATGGTCACCACATTTTGGACCACATGACCTAGTTAAACTACATGGTAGTGTATACGGGACGAGGGTACGGGTCATGATAGATGACTCTGCCACTCACAATTTTGTAAACTATGCTTTGGTCAAGAAATTAAAGATTCCCCAGTAGCCTACTGCACATAAATACATTGTAGCTATGATGCAAGGGCAAGATAAGAGGATATGGGATACTATGGTATCCAATTTCGAAGTCAAGATGCACGACTATACAGATTCTATGGACTTCCAAATTATGAATATGGAGAGGACAAACCTAGTCTTAGGAAGAGAGTGGCTATGGTGGTTGGAAGACACACTTAAACGCAGCTATCAAAACAACACACTCAAATTTGAAAAGAATGGAAGTAAAGTTCGTATTCAAGGAGAGAGAGATGTACCTAGTGCACCTCTCATTTCATCACTAGAGTTGTATAGTCTTTGTTATTCTCAACATGTAAAGGACATGTTTTTATTGTACAGTCATGATATGGAGCATTGTACAGAACTCATTTGATGTATATTTTCATGCTAGGAATGCAAATATGAACAGGACTTTCTACTATTCTTTTTTGCAAGAGTGTGTGGTTAAAAGTTTTAAGGATCTTATGTTTGAGTATAGAGATGTTTTTCCCACTGACTTACCTAGAGGGCTACCACCTGAGAGTGGGGACATTGACCATGCCATTGAGGTTGTTACTAACACTAACCCTATTTGCAGGCCACCTTATAGGCTTAGTGTTTCTCAGCATGAGGAGGTTGAGAGCCAATTGCAGGACTATTTAGATAAGGGCTTCATTAAACCTAGTAACTCACCTTGGGCATCGCCAATGCTCCTAGTTAAAAAGAAAGATGGCTTTATGAGACTATGTATAGACTATAGATCACTTAATAAGGTAACTATCAGAAATAGATTTCCAATGCCTAGATTGGAAGATCTATTTGATCACTTACATCAAGCTAGGTATTTTACCAAGCTTGACCTTAGATCAAGATATCATCAGATCAGGATTAGGGCAGAGGATGTCCCTAAGACTGCATTTAGAACTAGATATGGGCACTATGAGTTTTTGGTGATGCCTTTTGGTCTCACCAATGCTCCTGCCACTTTCATGAAGCTCATGAATAGTGTTTTATGGCCTTATCTAGGACACTTTGTAGTAGAATTTCTGGATGACATTCTTATTTATAGTGCATCAGAACAAGAGCACTTGGAACACTTCACAAAGGTATTTCAAGTGCTAAGGGAAAATTCAGTTTTTGCTAAGGAATCAAAGTGTGAATTTTTCAAGATAGAGGTTAGATACCTTGGGCATATAGTCCCCCATGATGGTATCCAAATGGATCGTGAAAAAGTAAGGGCTATTATGGAATGCCCACATCCAAGGAACCTGGAAGAGCTGCTGATCTTCCTAGGTTTATTAGGTTTCTATCGGAGATTCATTAAGAATTATGCCAAAATTGTTGTCCCGATGACGGAACAACTTAAAGGGAAAGGGAAAACCTTTCATTGGGGAGACGAGCAGAAACAAAGTATGGAGAAGTTGAAAGTAGCAATTGCTACAGCTCCACTTTTACATATAGCGAATCCCAACAAACCATTTGTGGTTGAGACTAACATGAGTGATTTTGCCATAGGAGCGGTTTTAGTTCAGGATGGTCGACCAGTAGCTTTTGAGAGCAAGAAACTAGAACTGGCTCAGAAGAATTACGCCATCTATGAGAAGGAGTTGTATGCAACTGTCCATGCTTTGAAGAAGTGGCATCATTATTTATATGGTGCTAAAGTCACGATAGTGTTTGATCAAGAGAGCATTAAGTGGCTCTCTAATCAAACAGACCTTAAAGATCGTAAGGTCCGATGGGCAGAGACCCTTCAAGAGTTTGATTATGAGCCTAGGTATAGGACGGGAAAGTTTAATGTAGTGGCTGATTCACTTAGCCGCATGCCTATGCTCAATGGGCTAAGTTTTACTCAGATCACTAGTGAGCTACTTGAGTCCCTTAGAGGGAAATGTAGGCTTGATCCTGCATATTCTGAGATTTGGGAAGCCATAAAGAATGGGGATCGTGATATACAAGTTTCCAGTGAGGATGGAGTATCAACGGGTACTCAAGAAGGATTCAAGTGGAAGAATTACAGTGTCCATGATGGATACCTGTTATATAAAGTCAAGGTGTGTGTCCCTAGAGATATTGAAATGAGACGACATATTTTATATGAGTGTCATGACACACCTAGTGGGGGACACCCAGGAGTTAACAAGATTTATGATCTTGTTAAAAGGCAGTTTTATTGGCCTAGACTTCATAAGGACGTCCTTGAGTATGTGCTTAAATGCACTAAATGCTAGGTCAACAAAGCTAAGAGATTGAGGATTGGAGGACTACTCCACCCATTGGATATTCCTAATGGGAAGTGGGAGAGTATCTCCATGGACTTTATAGTCAGATTACCTAAGACATAGAGAGGGCATGACTCAGTCTGGGTAATTATTGATAGGTTAACCAAAATGGCTAGGTTTATTCCAACACGTACTACAGTGAAGACACCAGAGATGGCTAGACTCTTTGTAGAGAACCTATACCATGTTGTATGGTCTTCCTTTAGACAGTTTTCGATCGGGATAGGAAGTTTACTAGCCACTTTTGGAGAGCGGTCTTTAAAAGGTTGGACACGAAACTTAGCATGAGTACAGCCGAGCATCCACAGTCGGATGGGAAAATAGAAAGGGTTAACCAAATCCTAGAGGATATGCTTCGAGCATATGTGAATGAAAGGCAAACTAATTGGGAAGAGTACTTACCTATAGTAGAGTTTGCATATAATAGTGCCAAGCACTCTTCCTCTGGTCATAGTCCATTTATGCTTATGTATGGGTTTCAGCCAAGAGCTCCTTATGTAGTAGGCTTGCAGAATGAAAAAGTTCAAGCTGCAAAGGACTTCTTGGAAGAGATGAATGATATGCTTAGACTTGCTAACGACAGCATTAGGAGAGTTCAAGATAGAGCTAGAGCCTATGCAGCTTTGAGGTAGGAGAGCAGGTCTATGTTAGAGTTCCATCTAGGTCTGAAACCATGAAGATGGAACCTTGTCCAAAACTATCTCCTAGGTATTGTGGACCTTTCCAAATACTTAAGAGAATAGGAAAGATGGCTTATCAGCTCCAACTTCCAAAGAATAGTCAAATCCATCCAGTTTTTCATGTTAACTGGCTTAGGAAAAGGCTGGGTGAATCGGACAACCTCATTCTAGATAGTGAGGTAGTAGAGCCTATTTTTGTTCAATCTATTCCACATGAACCTGAGAGCATACTACGCACTCGAGAGAAACGGATGAGAAGTCACTTGTATAAAGAATGTCTAGTAAAGTGGAAAGATAGTTCAGAAGATAGTGCCACATGCGAGTGGGTTAGCACCCTTCTGAGACAGTTTCCCAACTTTAGATTACCTTCCCAAGAGTCTTCTTAAGGGGAAGGATATGGGGAAACAACACGGAGATATGACCATGTATTGCTATACATGGGGATATAGTGGGAGTGGTGTCCTATTATTTCTCTCCCTCTGGCAGACCTTCCAATACCATTTTTGAGGACAAAAATGGAGTTAAGGGGAAGGAAATGTTACATGAAGCCTTTTAAAGTAGAGTAATCACTTGATTACCAAGTGGCTCACATGTGAGGGGCCATGGATCATACTCTGTATGGATTATTAGAGAGAGAGAGAGAGATAAATAGAGGGACCACATGGCTGGGTGTTGGCAGCGGCTAGAGGCATAGAAGATGCGGAAGCATGTAGAGGCAGAGCAGGGAGTCAGTCGAATCATGTTTTCAAAGAATTATGTTTGATAAATACTTTTCAAAACCTCTAACAATGATTTTCATTACTTTTGTAACATACGTAACATAGAGAAACCCGTTTCTTAATTGATAGCTCCATTTTGTGCAAGCCGAGGAGTCCTCAAGCTTGAGGAGCTTAGGTAGAATGAGCATACCAATTTTGGCTATTTTTAGACATCGTTTACCCTTTCAAATAGCATGTAGGACCTATTTTTTAACTATGCCGGTCACTAGATGTGAAACCGGTCAAAATTAGTTTAGAATCTATAAAAAGAGCTAGAGAGCTCATTTTTGAGGCTAGCTTGTTTGAATAGAGAAGAGCTTAGAGCTATTTTGAGCTTGTAAGAGTGTTCTTGAGCAATAGAGTTCATTTCTCATCTTCCATTGTGTCTTGCTTGTCTCTTCGTTGTGTGTGTGTATGTGTGTGTGCATCTCTATGCTTCTCACCTTCACTCTCACTTCATCTCACATTCACGATCTTCATATCACTCCTATCTCTTCCGCGGATTGACATTAAGGAGGTAGAGCTTCTTAACCTGGTTCTCACCATTGTGCTAGAGCAACACCAAATTTGGCGCCATTTCCGGGGATCGAGTCTAGGACGAATGTGTGATGGTAAGAGTATAGCAAGAAGTGGCGTTGGAAGGTAAAATTTCAGTTTTTGTTGTTGTTTTTACTTAGTTTTTAGTGTTTTTCACCTCTCCCACACTCCATCTTCATCACCGCATCATCATCTTCCACTCCAAAAAAATCAAAAAATTCACCATATCCACCCATTCTCCTCATTTCTCCTCATTTGTGTATGTGTGTGAGAGAGAGAGAGCTTTTGTGCTTGTGTGTACTTGTGTGTTTTTGAGTTTTCTTGCAGGTACAGAGCTCCAATGCATCAGGAAAGCTTGGAAAAGGTAAAATTTCACTTTCTATCAGAGATCTGCCAAGTGTGTCACACCATCGCGATGGTCTGCCAACTTTGGTATTTTTGGTAAGTGAGTTCACCACGAGGTAGCCGACACACGCGCATACATGAATTCACAAACGCATCTGCAAAATTTGCATTTTGGTGGACCATCGCGATTGGCTCACGCCATCACGATTGTGTCACACCATCGCGATTGGCTCACGCCATCACGACGGCTCGGCCGGACCATCGGGACGGTCTCGCACCCTCGCGATGGCTCACTTGAGCCATCGCGACGGTTCACTCGGGCCATCGCGACGGTTTGTGTTGACCGTTGACTGACGCCATCGCGACGATCCTGTCGACCCCACGCCATCGTGATTGGCTCATGCCATCGCGCCGATGCTGCCATGTAGCAAGCTAGACCATCGCGATTGCTCGCTACTCACGCCATCGCGACGAGACCCTTAACCATCAACTCAAAATCGGACCATCACGATTGGCTCATGCCATCGCACCCGTGACCATCGCGACGGTTCACTCGGACCATCGCGACGGTTCACTCAGAGCATCGCGACGGTTCGCGTTGACCGTTGACTGACGCTATCGCGACGGTTCATTTTTAGGCCATCGCGATCGTTCATTTCAGACCATCGTGATACTTCACATTCACGCCATCGCAAGTACTCGAATTTACACCATCGCGACAATTCGCACTTTCGAACCATCGCGATTGTGTCACGCCATCGCGACGGTTCACCTGGACCATCGTGACGGTCCCAGACCATTGCGATTGCTCACCCCAAACGCAATTCTCAGGGTTTCAATTTTTGGCCAATTTTGGGGCTATTTTTGACAAATTTTTGGGTGATTAGACTCATAGGAGACTCCTTAGCTCATATTTGAAGAGAAACCTGATTGTCAGTTTTTACCCCCGAGGGCCTGAATGCTCATATCTTTTTCATCCGAAGTCCATTTTTTGAGCTGTATAGCTCGTTAGAAAGCTCTTGACGAGTACTACGTGACCTCATGGTTTTTTTCACAAAGAACACATTGAGTTTTAGATAAGATAATTTGAGGTTAACATAGTTGGGACTAGGAAAGAAAGGGGGCTTTGGAAGAAAATTTTGCCAAAGGTTAAGGGACCCTTAAAGGTGTATATACTCAAGTGCTTGATCATCCATTGTGATATTGGTCTAATATTGGATTTTTCCAGGTCTAGCAAGGACAATCAAGGGCAAACAAAGCAAGGCAGTGAAGAACGCAGGGCTTGGGAAGTGCGGCTTCTTGGGCATCAAAGCAACCAACAAAGTTGACTTGAAGTTGGAAGATTACTCAACCCCCTCAGTCAATTCTTAGCTTAGGCTAACCGGTAGCATTGTGGATTAGATTAACAATGATAGGAACATCTCAAGTTCAAGACATTTAACATTTTCAAGTCCAAGACTAAAGTAAAGGTGTGTGATATGAAAACCTAAAGGAAAGAACTTAAGTCTGACGGAACGAGCACTCAAAAATATAACGAAAAGTCGATTCCTAACGCATACATTGAGACAAAACAAGAACTTAAAGACATTTAAAAAGAATCAAGAAAGTAAGAAAAAAGGAACGTTGACCATCTGAGTGTGTATTGAGTGTGCAAGGAAGAAAATTAATGAACCTTAGATCAGGCAAACATATAGGTAAGTCAGACCGACGAAGCCTTAGATCATCAGAAGCAAGTGTAGGAACTATTGCACGATCGTGGGCATAGCAATTAAATAGTAGTTATCCCTACGAGTTAAGCTCAGATACGAGTGAATCGGAAATGGCATTTAGCATGGAGAGACCAGAAGGAGGGTCAAATGTAGCGTATTCGGAAAGACCCGAAGGACCCTATAGGACCCAATTAGAGTTTCTCCGAACCAACCGATTAGGTGCTCGCATCTATGAGGATGGTTTGCGAAGACAAGTGGTGCAAATGCACAACCCCAATCAACCCATTGGATTGGAACGTCCAGTGGTGAAATTCGAGAGAGACGCATACATAGACAAAGAAGGAACGATGTACATCTTAAGTACTCTGCCAAACAATACCAACGAGTTTGGCGCAATTCAGTTAGAAATGGAAGCAAGAGCCCAAGGAAAAGAACCAGTAGGAGAAGAACCTAGGACACCTAGAGGGAAATCTGTATTGACACGAGTACTAGTTCTAAATTGGACCCCTCAGGACAATAGAAGCATAGAGCTCTTCGTGAATAAAGAAATTGACGAAGCATTTTGGAGGTACAAAACGGAACAACCTAGTGAGGTAGGCTCCATCATAATCTACGAATTCAAGGACCCGGATACACCTGGAAAGGTTGTATACCTGGATGAAACTTCAGAACGAGTATTTATGATACCAGACCACGCAAGAAATACCTACACATGGAGAGGTGATTTAGTCTTTCCTCCATCTCGAAAAAACATAAACACAAGCCAACAAGGGGCAGGAACATCCTCAGCCCATGCTAACCAAAGAGACAAGAACAAAGAAAGACTAGAAGTAAGTTTCAATCATCCCATCGGGAGAGATAGAACCACCATAGACCCCGATAGAGTGGAAAGACAAAGAGAACCTAGAATACCAGGTGGTGGAGATGATTTTCCTCTACCTAGACCATGAGAACATGCAAGAATATTAAGACCCACTCAGTTAGTAAAATCCATGAAAACTACTTTGATGGGATAGTAGATCCCTATGACCATGTTGCGGAATTTAAGCAAGTGCTAAGAGCATAGCAAGTAGAGGATATGTTCACGCAATATAATGCATTTGGACTAACGTTAAAGAATACCGCTTTAACATGGTTCCAACCACTACAAAAAAGGCAATTTTGAGATATCCATCACTTCTTAAAGTCGTTCATCACTCAATTCTCTAAAAGTGGAATCAGACATGACACCTCTTCATTGATTCATAGTTTCAAGCAGACCCCTCAAGAAACAGTTAGACTGGCAGGACGTAGGTTTAGACAATATGTTGAAAGATGTCCAATGCAAGAGTTACCCTCACAGGCCAAGCAGGTATCATTGTTTTTAGATGGCCTGTTGAGCTCTAAACTACGCTCCTATGTATACTTGAAGGAACCCAGAATGCTAGAGCAATGTGTAAGAATTTGCATAGACATTGAAGATAACTTAGGAGACGAGTTGGAACTCTCAAAGGTCTACAAGGACTCAGATTGTTCATCTCTAGCATCCACAAAATTGTCTAGCTCGATAGAGGACCTAGCAGAAAAAGTGGCCCAGAAACTAGGAGTTTCTAGTAAACAGATGCCGAGGTTAAGAACAAATAAGCGTTGTTACACTTGTGGTGGTGATCATATGGCAGACCCTAGTGGCCAATACTGTACTATTGAGAGAAGATATACCAATCATACGGCATAGGACTGCCCATACAACAAACAAACAGTAAGACAGAACTACCCGCAAGCTTATGCACAACTAGGTAGGTATCAAGGTCAATACAATACTCAGCCTCATTACTATAGGGCCCCACACAACTATCCTTATCAGGCTCAACAGAGACCTCAACCTATCTTAGCTCAGCAGCCACCTCCACCAGCTAATGTTGTCTCAGTTAAATATGCTACTGCAGAAGAGAACCTCAGTAGGGCTTTAGTGCCTTCTTCACCTTTGATCACAGAAAGTGACCCTAACTCAAACAGTTTTGACTCTACTCATGTTGATAGTCCCCCTGCATACTACACAGAGTCACCAGAACACGTGGAGACATATCAGTACGATAGTCCACCATTGGAACCTAGTTGGGAGCCCGACTATGCTAACGTGATGTACAATCCGAATCCGCGACCCCAATTAAGACATCAAAGATCAGAGGGCCCTAGAGGACCATGCTTTAGGTGCTAGGGAGATCATTTCATAAAAGATTGTCCACATCCTCCTATATCAGGACAGTCTCAATATTATAACATACAAGGCTTTTGTGCCGAGTGTGGCAAAGAGCACATAATCAAAGATTGTCCTAAGAACCCTGCTAATGCTTCGAATGTGACACCAATCAACGTGATAGGTATAGTGCACAATGCAGATGGATCCAACCCTACATACGTGCCTATCCAAGCTATAACAAGAGCCCAGGCGCTCTTACAAAATCAACAGCTTAATCAGGAGAAAAGAGCAGAAACTAGTAAAGTTGGAGAATCTGGCAGTAAAAAGACAAAATCATGGAAATATTCTAGAGAAATAATTAAGAGGAAACGGAGCAAAAAGATAACAGAGTTGGAAGGAAGCCTCAAGGAATCTAGAGCCAAAATCCTAGAATTGACTACACAAGAGTTGAACTAAGAGAACCTAGGTCAAAAACCAGGATCAGTCTTAGCGGAACCCATACCAGAAAACCTAGACATGATGTTTCGCACATATCAAGCTAGAATAAACGAAGGACCTCAAATAGATGAAATGAGTAAGAACTACCCTCGAGCAGACTTAGAAATTGAGAGGACTAAACTTTGCATGAAGATGGTAGAATTAGCACAATCTTTGTTTGAAGCCTCTAGATATCTTAATTGGAATAACATGGCAAAACCTGAATTGCACTTTCAAGGACTAATGGAGAGGCTAGAATAGTTGATTGATAGTAAGGACAAAAAGAATCAGCATAGGAACCCTATTATCCTAGAGACACAGGAAAGGAATGCATCATTCCTGTCTCAAGTTCCCAACACACAAAGTCAAGACAACCTGTCTTCCATACATAGATACTCACATGAATTCCTAAGGGAGATACAAGAAGAGAAGTGGAAGAAAGAACAAGGAACCCATCCTCCTATTCAAGATATAGACGACTTGCAGGAGCAATTTCCCCAAGACATCCCCTCTATTTACGATGAGGTAGAGGAAGAGCAACTGAGTGAACACACAGGTTTTGAATCCAATTCTTTGCAAGAATTACCTCAGTTCAGAGGACCTTGGGAAGCTAATTCAATTAGCATGAGAGCACCCACGATAATAGTGAGGAATGAAGAATCAGTGATCCCTAGAAACACAGAAGTGATCAAGAATACTAAAGTGCAATGTAATCTCACTCTAGAGGAGTTGTTGAAGATTGAACTGGAACTGTGGAAACACATAGCAAATCAATTCCCTGAGCTTGCTACTACTCCCTCACAAATAGGAGCACAAAAGAAAGTACCAGAGATACCTGTAGAAAAGATCGGAGATGTAAGCGAAGGAGAGGAAGGTAACACTTATCTTCCAATAACCCATCAAGGCTATACCACCAAAGCCATCTTAGATTTAGCAGCCGGAGTAGCCATCGCTACTACTGCTTTATGGAAATGTTGGGGTAAGCCAGCCTTAAGACCTACCAGGATGAAGCTACAAATGGCTGACGGACACATAGAAAAACCATTAGGGTTACTAGAAGGCATATCGCTCACCACTTGTGGTGTGGAGTTTGAACATACTTTTGCCATTTGTGATTTTGCGAAAAATCATGCTTATGAGATGATTTTAGGATGACCATTCATGCGTCAGTTGCAAATTGTACAAGATTGGGGAACTAATTCCTTGTACTTGAAACATTTAGGAGTGACTACTAAAGTCAATCTTAAAGACTATTCACATAGAGACGTACCCCCAATACAATGGAACACCATCCATAAGACACAGGTAGAAACGGAATCGGTGCACTCATTGGAGTCAGACCCTTCATGGTTGCACGAGGACACTCATTTATGGATGTGTAAGGTAGCCAAACAAGAGGAAGAACGATTAGAATCCAGGACCTTAGGTGCAGAACAACACTCACGAACCCTTCAAGACCCAGCCTATGCACCTGTAGTATTCCCAGATGAAGAATTCGAACCCCATGGATGGGCGGAAATCCTAGCAACCATGGATGTAGCCATCAATGAAGAACAATGGACACCCCACTGTGATGAGGATGGCTATGACATCTCAGTTTTCACAATAGAGCCAATCATGTGTGAGTCGATTATTGAAGAATGTGAACCTAGCACTGATGCATTTGAGGATGCAAGTGATTTCAATTTAGAGTCAATTATTATGGACCCTCCTTTCGCATCAGAAGAAGAATACTTCTATGAAGTAGAAACTTATCCTCAGAGACACGAAGAAATTATGAATGAGGTGAGATTAGCTACACAAGTGACCACTAAGAGTGAGGGTAAGAAACGGAAGAAGAAAGAAACCATGTCAGAAGAAGAACAATCCTTCTTTGAAGTTCCGGAGAACTTCAAGAATTATGAAATAGAAGATAGACGAACCATGGTACAAATGCCTAACAGAAAAGCTGATGTTGGAGAAGTATATGATAACCGAGAGAAAACCAAAAAAATAATAGTTGCCATTGAAGGAGAAGAAGAGAAATGTACCTACATAGGGCATGATTTGACAGTTGAAGAAGAAGAAGAATTAGTTGCCCTATTGCATGAATATAGAGATGTGTTTGCATGGAGTTACAAAGACCTAAAAGGAGTAGACCCAGATATATGTTCTCATAGAATCCCTATGACTCCCGATGCAAAACTCACAAAACAGAAACCATACACATACAATGATAACTACGCTGCGAAGATTAAAGAAGAGACACATCGTTTGATAGAAGCAGGATTCATTTACGAAATTGAGCATAGCAAATGGGTGTCCCCCATTGTGGTGGTTCCCAAGAAAAATGGAAAACTACGTGTGTGTATTAACCTTAAGAAAGTTAATGCTGCCACAATTAGAGACAATTATCCTCTTCCTATCACGGAACATTTATTGGAAAGAGTTGCGGGCAAGGAAGTTTACAGCTTTCTTGATGGATTTTCAAGCTATAATCAAGTAGCTATTTCTCTAGAAGATCACCACAAGACGGCTTTTGCCACAGAATGGGGCATATTTGCATTTTGTGTGATGCCATTTGGCTTAACAAATGCATCTGCCACTTTCCAGCGACTCATGTGTCATGTGTTTAAGGAATTCTTACGCAA
Organism: Ceratopteris richardii; assembly: GCA_020310875.1. Lineage (NCBI taxonomy): Eukaryota > Viridiplantae > Streptophyta > Polypodiopsida > Polypodiales > Pteridaceae > Ceratopteris > Ceratopteris richardii. The sequence goes on along the minus strand of CM035420.1, from coordinate 803,535 downwards.
GAATTTGGAAGTTTATGTTGATGACATATGTGCTCATTCGAATATGAGACAGACTCATATCCCAGAGTTAAGGCAAGTATTTGACAAATGTCGAGAATATCAGGTTTGTTTGAACCCACAAAAGTGTAAGACAATAGTTACGCAATATAACACAGGAGCAATAGCAGAGAAGATAACAGATATAGGAGAATCTCAACAATTTTCTACTAGCAGCAAGTACAAAGATGATGGCGTTGTCCACCCGTGCGCTCTCAAGGTAGAGCTTAAATGGTGATCTAGACAACTCTAGATAGGGAGATACAAGGTAGAGGTATGCTGGCTCAACTCGGGTGTCTTAGGTAGTGCAGAAGTCATGTATATATAGGATTATGGGTGTCCTGCCATGGACGGCAATACATGGGCGGTAGAGGGTGGGCAGCCACCGCCCGCGTAATTGCCATACACGGCTTAGACTGGTTGAACCGACCTAACAAATATAAATGATTTCTGACTCCGATAGGGAATATTCCATGGAATATTCCCTTTACCGTCGCGCCGGGGGCGCTGCCCCCGAACCCCCACCAGGGGGCCCGCTGGCCCCCTTGGACCCCCCAGCCGGGGCTGCTCACCGCTGCCCCGGACCCCACAATTGGGGACCCTGGTAACTCCCTTTCCTTATAATATCTTACATGGTCCAATATGACCTTCATCCAACATTCAAGTTGGGATTCCCATCAATTGGGTAATGCACGCTTGGCTTCTCCTCATAAAGGGGGCCTTACAAAATGTGCATACAATCATGAGGGGTAGACATTGATCATATACTAACACCCCCCCTCAATGTTTACCGATGATAAATCAAGTAGGTCTCGGTCCTATGCCCATATGTTGAAGATGCTTGTTGAGCTGCTCTCTTCCAAGTGCTTTAGTGAATATGTCAGCACAATTTGCCTCTGTTGGGCAATATTCTAGCTCCACAATTTCATCTTCAATTAGCTCACGAATGTAATGGTACTGTACTTCTATGTGCTTGGTGCGAGCATGAAATACTGGGTTCTTTGCAATAGCCATACAGCTTTGATTATCACACTTGAGTACAGTTGGCATATTTGATGGAAAGCCTAGATCTGCAAGAATTCTCCTTAACCAGACTGCCTCACAAGAAGCAAAACAAGCTGCTTTGTACTCTGCTTCAGTGGAGGAGAGTGCAAGAGTTGGTTGCTTCCTACTTACCCAAGAAAATATTCCTGAACCAAGTGAGAAACAATATCCAGAAACTGATTTTCTAGAATCACAATCTCCAGCCCAATCTGAATCACAATATCCTTGGAGTGTATCACCTGTGGTATACAAAATACCAAAATCCAAGGTTCCTGCAATGTACCTTAGAATTCGTATTCCAGCATTCCAGTGACTCTCCTTAGGTTTGTTGGAAAACCTGCTTAACACTCCAACAGCATAACAAATGTCTGGTCTAGTGTTGCACAGAAAAATAAGACTTCCAACGAGCTTCCTATACTTCTTAGCATCTACATCAGGCATGTTATCATCCATAGATAGCTTATGATTTACCTCCATAGGTGTGCTAGTTGGTTTGCAGTCCATCATTCCAAATGCCTTGAGAATTTCTTTGGAATATTTTTGTTGTGAGATGAAAATGCCATCCTTCCTTTGCCATACTTCAATTCCCAGACAAAAATGGAGTAGACCTAAGTCTGTCATTTCAAACTCAGTTCCCAAGCTGATCCGAGTTTGATTGATGAGTTCCTGATGATCTCCTGTAATGATCAAATCATCTACATATACAATGACAACAACTAGCTTGCTATCCCTTTTCGTTACATACAAGTTAGCATCAGAAGTACTTCTTTCAAAACCCATATTTTTGAAAAAATGATCTATTCGTTGGTACCAAGCCCGTGGAGCTTGCTTAAGTCCATACAAAGCTTTCTTCAACCTGCAAACTTTATTTTCTGAATTGGGCACCTCAAAACCTGGTGGTTGAGATACATATACCTCCTCCTTGAGGTGACCATTCAAAAATGCAGATTTGACATCCATCTGGAAAATAGGCCAAGACTTTTGTGCAGCTACTGCAAGTACCGTCCGAATAGTTGTCATGCGTGCTGTTGGTGCAAAAGTTTCTTGAACATCAAATCCTTCAATCTGTGAAAAACCCTGTGCAACTAATCGTGCCTTATACTTTTCTAATGTTCCATCAGCTTTATACTTAGCTTTCCAAATCCATTTAGTACCTATTACCTTCTTCTTTGGCGGCAAGTCGACTAGATCCCATGTATCATTTTTGAGTATACTATCATACTCAGACTGCATTGCCACTCTCCAATCTGGATCATCAATGGCTTCTTCAATGGTGGTAGGTTCCTTTATCGAACCCATGATATCTGCCATTAGAGCCATGTTAACAATGTGTTCTGAGGCTCTTCTTTGCTCCTCTATTCTCTTTGATCTTCGTAATCCATCCGATGATGATTCTGGTACATCTACATGTGGATTGTGATCATCAAAGAGCTGTTGTGCCCACTTCGATAGTGGCTTACGCAGTGCAGCTACAACTGGTTGGCTTTTTATTGAGGAAATTTCTCCATCAGATGTTTCCTCCTCCTCAACTTTAACCTGTCTTTTGATAGGCACAAGGTGAGATATTTCTCCGCTTGATGAGATAGTAGATTTACCTTTATCTTCTACTAAGTGTGGTCGTTCATCAAACACCACATCTCGGCTGACAAAAATCTTCCTTGCCTCAGGATCCCATAACCTGTATGCTTTAGACTCTTCACTATATCCTAGGAAGACACACTTTTTGCTTTTTGAATCCAACTTTGATCTTGTTGAATCAGGAATATGTGCATAACAGAAACAACCAAAAATTCTGAAATGCAAAACTGAAGGCTTTTTACCAGAATATGCTTCTTGAGGAGTCATCCCCTTCAGTGCTTTTGTGTAGCTTCGATTGAGAATGTAGACTGCTGTATTGACTGCTTCTGCCCAGAATGAATCAGGCATGTCTTGAGCCTTCAACATACAACGAGCCATTTCAACTACTGTCCTGTTCCTGCGCTCAACAACGCCATTTTGTTGGGGTGTATGAGCTGTGGTAAGTTGCCTTTTCACACCATGCTCCTTACAGTAATTGTTGAATTCTGTTGACAAGAATTCACCTCCTCTATCTGTTCTAAATTTCTTTAGTTTCCTTCCTGATTCATTTTCTACATACTTATGCCACGTTTTAAATTTTTCAAAAGCATCAGCCTTCTCTCGAATGAAATAAACCCACATCTTTCTACTATAATCGTCGACTAACAGCAAGAAGTAGAAAGATCCTCCTAAAGCAGGTGTAGACATTTTACCGCAGAGATCAGCATGTACCAACTCTAGAGGAGCTTGAGATCGATTGCTGGTCTCTCTTGGAAATGCCTTTCGTTGTTGCTTGCCCATCATACAAGCTTCACAAGGTTCCTGCAACTCTGAAAATGCAGGCATATGAGCAACCATCCCTGTTCGTTGCATCTCCTTCAAAACTGCAAATCCGAGATGCCCAAATCGTCGTTGCCATAACCTGCTTACATCTTTATCTTCTATAGCAGTTCAAGCACTTAACTCATACAAGTTATCCCGTCGTATGCCTTTACCTACAACATTACCTGATGAATCCATGATTTCCGCACCACTCTTATTGAAGTGAACTTCGAGTCCACGATCTGTTATTGCAGAAACTGACAACAAATTTCTTTTGAGTGTAGGTACATAGAGAACATCGGATAACTTTTTCTCAACACCTGGAGAAGTGATAAAAGAGATGGTTCCAGTTCCTTCAGCTGGACACTTGGAGTCATTTCCCACCACTACATTGATGGATTCCCGCAGAGGCACTAGGGAACTATACCAATCCTTTTTACTAGTCATATGGCGAGAAGCTCCACTATCTAAAATCCATGGCTCATCAACACGAGCTTGAGCAGATGAACATACCTCTTCAATAGCTACCCAAAGTTCCAGCTCTGTGTTGTTTGCAGACTCTTTGTTCTTCCATGATGATTTTACAGTCCCATTCCGTTCATCAGCTTGCTTCTTTCTGCAATCCTTGATGGCATGGCCTTTCTTTTCACAATAGAAGAAACTTCCTGTGAACTTTTTCTTCTTTGGCTTCTTCTTTGATCCCTCTGAAGAGCCTTTACCTTTTGCATTTGCTGAGAATGCAGCATCAGTTGTACTTTGCCGATTCTTCAGCTGCATCTCTTCTTCTAAAAGCATGGCACAAAACTCTTCAAATGTAAGAGGAGTTGGCCTTACCTGAGTGTTAAGGGCTGTTACTAATCCATCATACTTTGCTGGAAGAACACGTACAGATCTTCGAGCCAGCTCTTCTGGTGTTATAACAACACCAACTGCAGCCAATTGATCTTGAAGATGCTTTATCCGTTTGATAAAATCTTCAGCCTTTTCAGAATCAGAATGCTTTTCATTTGCCAACTGATTTTCTAAATTCTGTATCCTAGTGTGGTTCTTGGTCTCATATTGTCGAGCCAATATGCCCCAAGCCTCATGTGCTTTAGTAGTATGTTGAACTAAAGTAAGCACAGAATCACTTACACTAGTGACAATCGCACATAATGCATCAGCATTCCGCCTCTTCCAAGCTCGTAGAAGATCACGATCTGGCTGAATCATCAATCTTGAATTTGCTGGATCTTCAACTGGTATAGGCTCTGGATCCAATCCCATCGGTCCCATGACAATGTCATGTAATTCATAGGAGTCCAAAATTGCAGAAATTTTGAACTTCCAGAGTGTATAGTTGGTTCCATCCAGCTTCCCTTCAGTGAATGCAGGTGGACGAATTCGAATAGGTGCAGCATTAACATTAGCTGAAGCACCAAGACTACTGTTCGACAATGAAGCCATCATGTAATCACTCGAATAATCTACTGATATTCTAGTCTGCTAGTAGGCTAAAATAATGATACTTCTCAAGCTATTCGAACCTTACAGCTCTGATACCATGTAAGACAATAGTTACGCAATATAACACAGGAGCAATAGCAGAGAAGATAACAGATATAGGAGAATCTCAACAATTTTCTACTAGCAGCAAGTACAAAGATGATGGCGTTGTCCACCCGTGCGCTCTCAAGGTAGAGCTTAAATGGTGATCTAGACAACTCTAGATAGGGAGATACAAGGTAGAGGTATGCTGGCTCAACTCGGGTGTCTTAGGTAGTGCAGAAGTCATGTATATATAGGATTATGGGTGTCCTGCCATGGATGGCAATACATGGGCGGTAGAGCGTGGGCGGCCACCGCCCGCGTAATTGCCATACACGGCTTAGACTGGTTGAACCGACCTAACAAATATAAATGATTTCTGACTCCGACAGGGAATATTCCCTTTACCGTCGCGCCGGGGGCGCTGCCCCCGAACCCCCACCAGGGGGCCCGCTGGCCCCCTTGGACCCCCCAGCCGGGGCTGCTCACCGCTGCCCCGGACCCCACAATTGGGGACCCTGGTAACTCCCTTTCCTTATAATATCTTACATGGTCCAATATGACCTTCATCCAACATTCAAGTTGGGATTCCCATCAATTGGGTAATGCACGCTTGGCTTCTCCTCATAAAGGGGGCCTTACAAAATGTGCATACAATCATGAGGGGTAGACATTGATCATATACTAACAAAAAGTGCGTTTTCATGGTCAGACAAGGCAAAATTCTAGGATACATTGTGTCAAAAAATGGAATCTCTACGGATGAAGAAAAAGTGAAGGTAATCGTAGAGCTACCTAGGCCAAACAATGTAAAAGAGCTACAAGCATGTATGGGACATTGTGGTTATTAATAGGAGATTCATACACATGTATGCAATCATAGCCAAGCCGATGTACTCTCTTTTGAACAAGTTTGAATGGAGAGATGAGTGTGAGAATTCATTTAATGAACTTAAAAGACATTTGTGCTCAGCACCTATATTGACAACCCCGGATTGGAGTAAGCCATTCCATGTACATGTGGATGCATCCAATTATGCCATAGGATGTGTGTTAGCACAACCCACGAATGAAGGTAATATAGATCTCCCCATAGCCTACGCGAGCAGACAGCTGAATGCAGTAGAAAGAAATTACACCACTACGGAACGAGAAGGATTAGGAATGATCTACGCAATAAAGAAATTCAAGCATTATTTGTTGGCAAACAAGTTCAAATTCTTTACAAATCATCAAGCATTATTGTACTTAGTAAAAAAGCCATGTAACAAGGGAAGATTAATACGTTGGTTTCTATTACTCATGGAATATGATTTCAAAGTGGTAGTCCGAAAAGGAAAGACACATCTCAGAGCTGACCACCTCTCGAGACTAACCACAGGAGAAGCTCCCCAAGGGATAGCAGATGACTTACCAAATTCATATCTCTTTAATCTTGAGATAGCACCAGAATGGGCTAAGTCTATAGTCCCTATTCTCACTTATGGACCCAAGAATCCTAGGATAAGAATCAAGGAAGGAGAAATTACGAAGTCTCAAAGATATCAAATAATAGCAGGAAGTATATATAAACAGGATAATCAAAAGATTCTTGCTTGTTGTGTAGACAAATCAGAACATGCGAACTGGTTGCAATTAGCACATGTAGGTGCATTAAAGCGACATCATTCAAAACATCGTACATTGCAGACTCTGCATAGACTAGGAGTATATTGGCATTCAATGGAAGCAGATGTCTACAAGTTGTGTAAAGAATGCCAGGTTTGTTGTGAAAGACCACCAGTAGAGCATGCTACATTATATCACGTGTCTCTCACACCAGAATGGAGTGAACCCTTAGTAACATACTTGAGGACGAAAACATTCCCTCAGGGAATGACCTTAGCACGACAACGAATTATAGAGCAGGAAGCTCAAGACTATTCGCTTATTGGCGATAATCTATACAAATGAGGACGAGATGGATACCTAAGACAATGTGTTCATGAAAACAATTATTTGAGCGTACTAGAAACTGCACACCAAGGTGTCGCAGGAGGTCATTTTGGACCCGATAGGATAATCAAAGCCATCCTCTTTGCAGGATTATGGTGGCCCACTCTTCACATGGATGCTCATACTTATGTAAAGAGATGTGATGTGTGCCAAAGAACTCAATTTCCTACTCGCAGAGATGAAATTCCATTGAAACCCATGATGGGAGGACGTGCATTTTCTAAGTGGGGTATAGACTTTGTAGGACCCATTAACCCCCCTACAAAAGGTACACATGTTGAATACATTATTGTTGCGACAAATTTTCTTACCAAATGGGTAGAGGCCAAAGGCCACGAAGAAGAATGATGCACACACGACTGCAAAATTCTTATTTGAGTTAGTGAGCGATCGAGGAACTCACTTTCTAAACCAAGTCATTGAATATTTGTTACAGGATTTTATGGTGATTCACAAGAAATCCACACCATATCATCCTCAGGCCAATGGTCAGGCTGAAAGTGTTGGTGCATTTTTCCCAAGCCTACATGCTTGATATATTTGATATCATCCTCATTTGTAAGTCACATGAGTAGTCATGTGAACACCTCTTGTAAAAGAGTTCATTTTTATCTCTTTTAATTGAAAAAAGAAAAAGGAAAAGGATGGCTTACCTCATGCATGATGTAAAAGCAATTTCATGGCTCTAACTACCAAAACCCACGACTTTTTGAGCTGAGGGAATATCTCCTAACTTTGGGGATCACTTTTAGGTGGAGCCATTCGAATTCGAATTCAAAACTCCCTCCAAGAATAGCTATAAAAAGAGCAAGAAGGAAGAGGCTATACTCTGTTTTGTTCTCTGTTTTGTTCTCTGCTATACTCACTTAGAGAAGTACCTTCATTATCTCAAGTTATACTGATCCTTTTTCCATGGTTTAGTGTGCGTTGAATAGCTCTTACTGTCTAGTTTCTGCATATCAATTCTCAAGGTCCTTGGATTTATAATTTTGGAGATATCTGCATTTTACTGCTCATTGGTCTATCTCTGTAGAGCCCCGAGAATGGTGGGCATGTTCCAAAAATTGATAAATCTTGTTCTCAGTGCTCAGTCCATCATTTGAAGTGTTTTAACTTGGATTGGGAAGCTTGCTAAGTCTATTTGCTATGTCCAAAAGGAATGTTTCTAATTCCTACCAGGTTGAGAGCACTGTTCATTTTTTCCAGCACGTGTATGTCCAAAAATAGCAAGTTTTGGGAGCTAGTCATTTCACAACTAGTCTGTCTTGACTTAAACTTTTGGGATACATGTTCCAAAGTACTTGGCTGATATTTTGGTGGATTTAGGAAGCTTAAAGGGTCTACTAATCAATTCTGAAATCTTAGTGGGCTGGTGTGAAGCTGGTTGTAGAAGCACCTACTCATCTTTGGATTGCATCCACCATCTCTCTTCACAGTGGTATCAGAGCATAGTCAAGCAACATGGGAGATGGATTTCCATCATTAATTGACAAATTGGATCAAAACAACTACCCGGCATGGTCTCTAAGGATGGAGGCTTACCTTCAAGGGAGGAATCTATATGCATTCATATCTGGAGATGAAGCAATGCCGACCATGAGGAACAAAGGGCAATGATCACATGAAGAAATGGAAGGACTTTCGAATTGGTGTTCGAAGGATGCACTTGCAAGGTCCTATATTCTAAACTCAATCTTTGATTTTCTTTTACCTCATGTCAAGGGATGCAAGACATCAAGAGAGACCTGGAATGCACTTGCTTCTTTCTTCTCTTCCAACACTCGAGCAAGGAAGAACCAATTGTGGATGGAGTTCACAACAATGAAGAAAAGCCCGAAGCAAAATGTGACTGATTATGTCACAAAGATGAATGAGATTTCCAACCAACTTGGAAGCATTGGAGAGGTAATTGAAGAGGAGCAAATCATAAGACAAATCATGAATGGAATCAAAGCAGACGACAAGTGGGAGTCATTCACAACAGCCATGGATTTATACATGGATATGCATGTACCCGACCTCAACACACTCATGGGCCAACTCTTCACTCATGAAGCAAAGATTAGCAAAGGTGGTGAGTCCTCAAGAGGTAATCAAACTTCTGCCTTATATTCTGATAAAGCTAAGGTCAAGGACAAGTCAAAGAATAGGAAGAATGAAGATGAAGGAAGCTCTTTCCAAGCAAACTTTGCAGGTAGAGGAAGAGCTAGAGGAAGAGGCAGAGGTGGAAAGAAAGGCAGGGGGAGATTCCAATCATCTCAACCTTGCAACATATGTGGCTTATCTAACCATACTACTGAAGAATGTTTCAGGAACCCGAGGAACTCAAGAGGAAGAGGATTCAATAGAGGTGGCTATGGATCAAATAGAGGTAGATACAATGGAGGCTACAACAACAACAAATACTACAACAACAATTACAACAACAACAACAACTATCAAAGTGTCCATAGAGGAAGAAGAGATTACAATAACTATGTAGAGGATCAAAGTCAAGAAGATTCCTTATTGATTATGAATCTATCAGTGAAGAAGGGTAAGGATGATGATCACATATTTTACATTGATTCGGGATGCTCGAACCATGTAGCAGGAAATGTGGCTTTACTTTCTGATTTGGAAGATCCTCATAACAAGCATGAAGTGCAGACAGGAGATGACACAAAGCACTCAGTGGAGAAGATAGCTAATGTGAAGACATCAGATGGGAATATGAACCTCTTAAGCAAAGTCTTGTATGTCCCTACAATTACCAAAAGTTTAATAAGTGTTGGACAGATTGTTGAAAAAGGATTGCATGTTAGATTCAATCGATTTGGAGCATATGTTGAAGACCCAAGGCAAGGCTTTCGAAGGATTGCCAAAGGAGAAAAGACAGGAAGGCTTTTCACTTTTGAAGTGGAAGATACAAAGAACATAGCTTTGTTTAGCTATGGATCTCAAACTCTAACAGAGTTGGAGATATGGCACAAAAGGCTTGCTCACATTGGTGAGAGGACACTCAAACAGATTTGCAGGGACCAAAGTGTACTTGGTTTGCCTAATATCACAAGGCAACACATGATTTATAAGTGTGAAGCTTGTCAACTCGGCAAGGCTCATAGACAACCTTTCAATAAGAAAGGATATATGTATCAAAATCCTTTGGATCTAGTGCACACGGATGTGTGGGGTCCAAGTAAGGAGCCATCTATATCAGGCTCAAGATATTATGTGTCTTTCATAGATGATTGTAGCAGGTTGACCATTCTGTTTTTCATGAAGCACAAGGATGAAGTGTTTAATTGCTTTAAGAAGTATATTGCTCTTGTTGAAAACCAAATAGGTAGGACTTTGAAACGATTCAGATCAGATGGTGGAGGAGAATACTTCTCTTCTGAATTTGATGCCTTCTTGCATGAAAGAGGCATTAAAAGGGAAGTCACTACAAGGTATACACCCGAACTCAATGGTGTAGCAGAGAGGAGGAACAAAGCTATTGTCAAAGCAGCAAGGTCCATGCTCAACGAAAAGGGATTGCCAAACTACCTATGGGCAGAGGCTGTGTCTACAACCACATATCTCATAAATAGACTTCCATCTAAGTCACTAGATGGAACCACTCCATATGAAGTGTGGAATGGAAGAAGACCTAGTCTAGAGCATTGCAAAATCTTTGGATGCTTAGCCTATGCTCACATTCCTTCTCAAGTAAGAGGGAAATTGGATCCCAAGGTAGAGAAGTGTGTATTCATTGGTTATGATAAAAAACAAAAAGGATATAGATTGTACAATCCAACCAATAAAGGATTTTCTGTGAGTAGAGATGTAATTTTTTATGAAAACAAATCATGGTTTGATGATGACAGGAAAGTGAAGCTGCCTTATGACTTGGATGAAGATTTTCCATCACTTCAACCAAAGGATCCAAAGCAGATTGAAGAAAGTGATTCGGAGATTTACCTAGAAGACTTGGAAAGACTAAAGCTATGGAAGAACAAAGGAAAAGCAAAGATGCAGGATGCTACATATGGACTCGAGAGCTCACATCAACAACTTAGAAGGTCTTCAAGGGAGAAGAAGAAACCAGAGAGGTTTGGTTATGATACTTCTTTGGTCACCAAGCACTCAATCTACATTGGGAAGGATTCAACCAATGAAGAACCTACCACATTTGAAGAAGCACAAAGCAAGAAAGCTTGGAGAGATGCAATGGATGAAGAAATGGAAGCCTTGAAGGAGAATGAAACTTGGGAGCTTGTACCTAACAAGCCATCTATGAAGATAATCGGATCTCGATGGATATACAAAATCAAGAGGAATCTAGATGGAAGTATAAATAGACACAAAGCAAGGTTAGTTGCTAAAGGGTTTGCTCAAACCCATGGTATTGATTATGAGGAGACTTTCTCTCCTGTTGCAAAAATGCCTACAATTAGGGTTCTCATTAGTCTTGCTGCATCTAGAAATTGGAATCTTTATCAACTTGATGTAAAGAATGCTTTCTTGAATGGATGGATTTCTGAGGAAGTGTATATGGCACAACCTCCTGGATATGAGGATGCACATCATCCTAACTATGTATGCAAACTAAAGAAAGCTTTGTATGGATTGAAGCAAGCTCCAAGAGCTTGGAATTTCAGATTGGTGACTTATTTTCAGGACCAAGGATTCAAAGCTAGCAAGGCGGATACCTCTTTGTTCATAAAGAGGAATGGATCTGAAGTGATCTATTTATGTGTGTACGTTGATGATATTATTATCACAGGCAATGATCTTGAAGGAATCAAATAGGTAAAGAGTCAAATGAAGGAGGAGTTCAAAATAAGTGACCTCGGACCACTCACTTATTTTCTTGGATTGGAGTTGATCTACACAGATTCAGGTATATACATCACACAAAGGAAGTATGTCCATGACATGCTCGTCAAGTTCAAGATGGAAAATACCAAGTGTGCAGGTACACCTATGGAGCAAAATCATAAGCTTAGTGCTTATGAAGGAGAGACAATTGAAGACATCACAAGCTATCAAAGCTTGGTTGGAAGTTTGAACTATGCAACACTCACAAGGGTGGATATATGCTACAGTGTTAGCATATTGAGTCAGTTTATGCATAAGCCGAGAAGACCACATATGGAAGCGGCCAAGAGAGTCCTCAAGTACCTAAAGGGGACCATGAATGAAGGTTTGTTCTATTTATATACTTCAGATATTGAGCTAAAGGTCTACTCAGATGCAGATTGGGCCGGATCTAAAGATGATAGAAGAAGCACATCAGGGTATATATCATTTGCAGGTTCAAAAATCATTTCTTGGTCATCGAAGAAGCAACCAACCGTGGCATTATCTTCTATTGAAGCAGAATATAGAGGTTTGGCTAATGCAACTCAAGAAATCATGTGGTTAAAGTTTTGTACACAGATCTTGGACTTCATTCTTCAACACCTCATATTTTTGGTGACAACACAAGCTCACTACATCTAGCAGCTAATCCGGTATACCATGCTAGAACCAAGCATATTGAAGTCCACTACCATTACGTAAGGGAGAAGCTAATGAGCAAGGATATTCAACTATCCTATGTCTCTACAGATATGCAATGTGCCGACATGTTGACTAAAGCTCTTGATGGTACAAAATTAAGTAGATTCAAGTTGATGATTGGCTTGCAGGAAATCAAGGACAATTGAAGACTTATTTGAAGGTCAAGCATGTTAGGCTTGAGGGGGAGCTGTTGGTGCATTTTACCCAAGCCTACATGCTTGATATATTTGATATCATCCTCATTTGTAAGTCACATGAGTAGTCATGTGAACACCTCTTGTAAAAGAGTTCATTTTTATCTCTTGTAATTGAAAAAAGAAAAAGGAAAAGGATGGCTTACCTCATGCATGATGTAAAAGCAATTTCGTGGCTCTAACTACCAAAACCCATGACTTTTTGAGCTGAGGTAATATCTCCTAACTTTGGGGATCACTTTTAGGTGGAGCCATTCGAATTCGAATTCAAAACTCCCTCCAAGAATAGCTATAAAAGGAGCAAGAAGGAAGAGGCAATTAGCAAGCCTTGTACGTGACTACTTCATGTCATTTTGTAGAGATTGAAGAGCTTACTCCATAGCTCTATCATTCTACTCCCATTGTGCAAAGATTCATTGCCAATGTGGTTGTAATCATATATGAATTTATACATTTATCATCATTCACTTCTCTGTTTTGTTCTTTGCTATACTCACTCAGAGCAGTACCTTCAGAAGGTCATATCTTGAGTTCTACAGATCCTTTTTCAGTGATTGAATAGGCGTTGGATAGCTCTTACTGTCTAGTTTTTGCGTAGCAATTTGCAAGGTCCTTGGATTTATAGTTTTGGAGATATCGGCATTTTACTACTCACTGGTCTATCTCTACAGAGCCCCGAGAATGGTGGGCATGTTCCAGAAATTGATAAATCTTGTTCTCAGTGCTCAGTCCATCATTTGAAGTGTTTTAACTTGGATTGGGAAGCTTGCTAAGTCTATTTGCTATGCCCAAAAGGAAGTTTTCTAATTCCTACCAGGTTGAGAGCACTGTTCATTTTTTTTAGCAGGTGTATGTCCAAAAATAGCAAGTTTTGGGAGCTAGTCATTTCGCAACTAGTCTATCTTGACTTAAACTTTTGGGATACATGTTCCAAAGTACTTGGCTGATATTTTGGTGGATTTAGGAAACTTAAAGGCTCTACTAATCAACTCTGAAGTCTCAGTTGGCTGGTGTGAAGCTAGTTGTAGCAGCACCTACTCATCTTTGGATTGCATCCACCATCTCTCTTCACAAAAAGCACTAACAAGATCGTTTGTAACGTATTGACAAAACTCATGAACAACAAACATTGAGATTGGGACAAACAGTTACACCATGCTGTTTGGGCATATCGAGTGGCCTACAAGAGGATACTCAATGCAACTCCCTTTCAGATGGTTTTTGGTCAGAATGTTGTGCTTCCTTTGGAATTCTTGATACCGACCCTTAAGGTTGTACAAGAACATCACTGGACCGGCCATGAATTATCAGCAAGAATAATGGACTTGGAACGATTAGGAGAAACCAGGCTGAAAGCTGCAACAGGCATATACACAGCAAAGAAGCGACAGAAAGCATATTTTGATGCACATGTGAAAGATAAAGGCTTAAAAGAAGGAGATTTAGTCCTAGTATATACGCTGAAACAACACGCATGAAAGTTAGAAAAGCGAGGTTATGGATCTATGATAATTAACAGACTCTCGACAAGTGGAGCAGTACAATTAGCCACCTTAGAAGGAGACATAATGCCTAATTACATCAGTGGCTGTAGAGTCAAGTTATATCAAGAACCTCTTACTGAGGATATGCTTAGATGACTCACATTGGCAAAGAAGCGTAAGGAGGAAGAAAATAGGATACATGCGAAAGCTCAAGAAAAAGCTATAGAATGCATTAACACTAGTGTTGTACCAAAACAGGACCCTATGAAACGCTTGCGACGGAGGACCGGAAGATATTTGGGCAAATCCCTCTGTTTAGAGCGCTCCTTCCAAAGTCAACCCATGAGAGCTTGCCGATGGATAGTTGCCACCTAAAAGGTTGTCAAGAGATTTTCCCTTGGTCTTCCATCAGCGCACAAATGGGAACAATTGCAGGTCAGGTGGACTTCATCAGCGGCCAGATGGGCACAATACCCTGTAGTGCTCATCCTTCCACACTACGGATTGGCCTAGATTAAAGATACAAAACAGAGCACTTCCTAATGGGCAGGTCACGCAAGTGTTGGACCTCCCTTCTTTTCCAAAGCAGAGTGTCAATCGGACCTCTCAACCTCAACCACATAGGAGTCAATCACAACGGAGGAACCCAGATCGACGACAATATCAGATGACAGAAGGAGGAAAGCTGCAGTATCAGCACCACAAAACAAGAGGCATGCAACAAATATGGGTGCCTAAAGGACAGAAAGCACTGACAGACTTCAACAACGCAGACAATGATGAGAAGAAGTCTCAGCAGAAGCAGACACAGTATCTCACATCCGCTCGATCTTCTTCAAGTTTGAACATTCGACAAATTTGGATCGCCAAGAAGTACCTTACGAATCGACCCACACCCACGCAGATTTGGGTACCCAAAAATTGTATTATAGCTCAACCCTCAAGCCATATAATATATAACCCTCAGAAATCTCTTCACCCTTTAACCCCACCACATCCGATAACACCTTTTGTCCCTCAGCAAAAACATAACACCCACCTAGAAACTCTTAGAAGATGGATACCGAAATGTATCCAAACGTCTTCTTCGACCCCCTTATCTAACATTACTTCCACCCCGACTGAACACAATCCTTGTAATAACTCATTCACAACTAAACCTTGTACAAATTCACATACTATAACCTCACATCACGCATGCTAAACATCTCATCAAAGAAATGTATGCATTATCTGAAGCATGTAGGTGTCTAGAGACCTGCATTAGTTTTGCAACAATCATTCCATAAACCACATCACCACACTCGGCTACACGGGTTACACATCGGTTATGGAAAGGGATTGCGGTCTCACTTTAATGGGATCATGGTTAATTTCCATGCTAATGTGTTAATCTTTTGTAGCAGATCCGCTACATCCTCGCATCATTCATCATGCAGACAGAAGGACCATCGGAAGCTGGCCCCAGTGCACCAATGGCCAACATTGAAGAACTACTCTCGAAACCACATCCCACAGCTCAACCACTAGAGTTCCAGGGATTTCCAGGACCCATGCCAATCGACGACCCTCCTAGAGGATATACTAAGAAGATTCATCGTAACTCTCACTGGTTCCAAGGGCTAGCAGGACCATTAGCAGATGCCGATTTCATATTTGAAGCCAATTTGGCTCTTGATACTCATACGTGGGGCAAGTACCAATTTTTCTCAAGAGAGTTCGAAGCTCTACAAAACACAAAAGACTTAACGCACATTTGGGCAAGAGCAGGCTTCACCGAGTATTTCAGTGACCCTTTGCCCAAACCGGACTTCTACAGATGCTATTATTTAGTAACTACTTTGACAGCTTCAGAAAACAAGGATCTGCCAGGCACCTTTATTTTGCCATCCTTAGTGAACGATCCACCATTCAAAAGGTTTTATTTGACAAAAGATTTAATCAGAGCTGCCATCAAAATACATGGGACGCATACTCCTACAGAGCGCGAAAGGCTGATCCCCGAGCCCATGAAACATGGAGATGTTACCAAATGGGAAGACATTTCAGCGATCACACCTGAGCTCTCTAAACCGTTGAGGATATGCATGCAGCATTTTGCTTTCCCCGCTCAGGACAGATTCACCATGCCACACAAGCACATCTGGTTTGGCTTATATTTAGCATGCACTAGATCCCAGACTATTGATCTAGCAAGCTGGATAATTGATCAGCTATACTTAGCCCAACATAGATGGGAAAGAAAGAAGGTCATCAATGGATGTTGTGCTCTTACAAGGATTGTATATATGTGTTTGGCCTATGACTTGCTGATTGAGCGTGCAATGATCAGCGAAGAGTTAAAGGCATATAAAGGAACCACCAAGAAAGCTAGGAAGGCTAGCAAAGGACGAGCAGGAAAGCATATGAGAGGTACCATCCCATGCCTCCAGGTTCCTGAATCACCATCACCACAACCCTCTCCAGAACAATCTCCGAGAGAAGCCACTCCCCTAGTACAACCGATTCGCATACGCTTATCACGACCTATCGTTACGAAGCCCACTATTAGTACAGTCGCTCCCCAAGCAGCCACAACCCCAGAACCTCCCACCACTGCAACAGAAATTCCCACCACTATTGGTGCGGAAGCTTTCTCTTTTCCGATACCTAACATGGAAGCAGAGCCACTCGACACAACCTTTGATTTTGAAATGCAAGATGCTTTCTCCAATGAATTTCAATTCTCAAAAGGAGAGATATTTTCTCAAGAATATGAACGTCCAAGCTACCCGACCACACCCCGAGACCAACCACTAGGACAAGCAGTATCTAGTTCCGAGGAAGAAAGAACAGAAACCGATGATGATGATGGCGACAATGAAGCCAGCTAGGGCACTCATGAATCCCAAGAGCATGTACATGGAGACGCACAAGGACAGCAAACGGACACCGAAGGTGATACCCGCACGCATGAAGATGAGACTTTCGAAGCAGCAACATATACCTTGGCCATCAAAAACTTGTATCGCACTATGGAAAAGGTTTGGGCACGTAAGAAGTTGACTGCAGAAGAGAGCCAAACACTCATAGAACAAGAACTTGTCTCAGGTGGCTTTGCAGAGGAAATCGTTACCGTAGTATGACCCTCACAGAGTGCGACTACTTTCAAAACCGGGCGAATACATTCGAGTCCCGACAGGTGCTCAATCTTCAGAACAGGCCAGGGAGGCACGCCTAATTCCTGAAAGATTTGCCGTCGAAGAAGCTATCCTCGTCGACTCTCCACCCCACACCACTATTGTACATACCACCACTGTGAGAGAAGTACTCACCACCCCGACTAGTCCTCTTTCACCTCCCATCCATCCAGTCTCCCCCATACACCCTCCTTCTCCCAAAACATCCACCTTCTCTTCTCACCATGTCCACACCCACTCAACCTACTCTACCTCCTAGGACATCTACCTTTCCATCTAGTCCGTTTCTCCCTCCATCTTTTCCATCCTTCCCCACACCTCCAAGACACCTTTTTCCATTCCCACCTCCGTTAACCTTCTCCCCAGTCTCACCTCCCCGACCTACCGCTATTCCTCTTTCCCCTTTTCACCAAGTCATACAAGAGACCTGAGCTATAAATTACTCTTCAACCTTTGTATATCCTATATTTACACCCACACACTTACCCACGATCACACCACTATTCATAGTCACTACACTCGACACCACATCTAGCGATATGGATATATCACCGCCCACCGCACCACCACTAACTTCATTCATGGCACAACCAAACCTAGGCACATCACATTTTTCCACAATCACCACAGCATCCACTTTCACACCCCCATTCCCCATTCCCTTTGCATCCACACCTACTGCATCTTCACTTAGCACACCATTAATATTATCACCCACTGTAGATAGTGCATTCCGACAGATATTCACCTGCATGACTCAAGTAAGAGATGAATTTTCATCTCTAGGCAATAATTATCAGATGCTCTAGAGGACAACCACCGACTTATAGTCGCAGCTGAATTCCTTGTCGATCGAGAATGCCCCATTGAACACTCACTGTCAAGAACTACGTGAGGCATATCATAAATTAGAACACTAAAAATACAATTTTGTAAAAACCATGCCAAAGCCATTCTGGATAGTGGATCAGGAGTGGCCATCATGACTAAACAAACTTGGGAAAAATGGGGAAAAAATGAATTATTACCCACCAAAATGAGATTGCAACTTGCAGATGGACACATAGAAAAACCCCTAGGAATATGGGAAAAAGTGATTGTGGACATATGTGGAATAGAGATAGAACATACTTTTGCCATAGTTGAATTCCCACAATCTACTTCATATGAAATTATCCTAGGAAGTCCGTTCATAAGACAAATGCAAATTGTGCAAGATTGGGGTAATGACTGCTTATACCTTCAGAGCAAAGGAAGAATAACCAGAGTGAATCTAAGAAATGGGCACTACTGTGACATATCTCCTCAAGAATGGTATAAAATACATCAAAATCAAGAATTAAGTGAAGAATCAGAGATGGAGGACCAGAATGAAAATGAATCATCAATATGGAAGTGCAATATGATAAGAAACTTCACTAATGGAAAAAGAAGATTGAGAAGAGAAGATTGTGTAGAAGGAAGAAAGATACAAGATGAGAGCTATGTACCACAAGAATTTAAAGATGAAGAATTTGAGCCCTATGGGTGGAGCCAAATTTTGGCTACCATGGATCTGGCCAGTGATGAGTATGTAGGAGTGGAATTTCAAAATGAATAAGGGTATGATGTTTTTCACATTGGAGTACAAATGATAAAGGTATCAAAAACACAAGAGGACCAGGAAGAAGAAATGATATTAAAAAAAGGGAAAACACAATATTTGGAAGAAGTAAAAGTTGAAGGTGCAATAAAAGATAAAATCTCATGCAAATATAAGAAACATAGACACAAGGAAATAGAAAAAAACCAGGAGGATGAGAAAAAGGAGAAGGAAACAAACAAAGATCAACAGTTTGATGTACCAGCAAATTTCAAGACTTATGAAGTAGAAGACAGACTACTTCTAAAAATGAAACCAAAGAGAGAAAAGAAGAAAGGGGAGGCTTATGATAATGAGGAACAAACTAAGAAGGTTGTGATCACTCAAGAAGAAGGGGAAGAAAGACATATTGTAGTAGCAGATGACATGACAAATCAAGAAGAGGAGGCATTAAGAAATTTGGCCAAAAATTATAGGGACATATTTGCTTACAGCTATAAGGATTTGAAAGGAATTGATCCAAAAATCTGTGAGCATAAGATTCCTATTACACCTGATGCAAAACCTAGCAAACAGAGAGATTACACATTCAATGATAAATACTCTACTAAAATAAAGGAAGAAATTGACAAGCTGTTCGCTACCAATTTCATCTATGAGATTGAGTATACAGAATGGATATCTGCTATAGTTGTAGTACCAAAAAAGAATGGGAAACTTAGGGTATGCATTAACTTGAAGAAGGTGCATGCATTACCTTCTAGAAAGAGTTGCAGGGAAGGAGGTTTATAGTTTTTTAGATGGTTTTTCAGGATACAATCAGGTACCTATAGCATCGGAAGACCAACATAAAACAGCCTTTTCCACAGAATGGGGAATTTATGCTTTTAGAGTTATGCCCTTTGGGTTGAGTAATGCCCCAACAACTTTTCAAAGATTGATGTGTCATATCTTCAAAGAATTCCTGAGAGATGTAATGGAAATTTATGTAGATGATCTGTGTACATTTTCATTAAAAAGACAGGATCACCTGCAAGATTTAGAAAATATATTCAAGAAATGCAGAACATACAGAGTATGTTTAAATCCAGAGAATGTATTCTTTGTAAGGCAAGGAAGAATGTTAGGTCACATAGTCTCTAAAAATGGAATTTCAACTGATGAGAAGAAAATAAAGGCCATAATAGAACTCCCAAGACCAACAAATGTAAAGGAACTTCAAACTTTCATGGGACATTGTGGGTACTATAGAAAATTTGTACACAAGTTTGCTGACATAGCCAAACCCTTATATGCCCTAATTACAAAGTTTAAGTGGACCAAGGAATGTGACCAAGCTTTTGAAACTCTAAAAACTTGTTTGGTAATAGCCCCAATTCTAAAAACACCTCAGTGGGATAAAATTTTTCATGTCCATGTGGATGCTTCAAATTATGGTTTGGGATGTGTGTTAGCACAACCAATAGAAGGAAGCAAGTTAGATTTCCTAGTGGCTTATGCTAGTAGGCAACTGAATTTAGCAGAGAAAAATTACACAACCACTGAGAGAGAGGGGTTGGGAATGATATTTGCTGTAAAAAAATACAGACATTACCTTTTGGCCAACAAGTTTAAGTTCTTTGTGGACCATCAAGCTTTACTATATTTGGTAAGTAAACCTTGTCACACTGGTAGAATAGTCAGATGGTTTCTTTTACTAATGGAATTTGAGTTTGAAGTGGTGGTCAGACAAGGAAAAACACACTTGAGAGCAGATCATTTATCTAGAATCCAGTCTAAAGAACCCAGTTCACCTTTAGATGATGACCTGCCAGATACTTATTTGTTCAAAGTAGAAAAAAAAATCAGAAAATTCACCATATCCACCCATTCTCCTCATTTCCCCTCGTTTGTGCATGCGAGAGAGTGAGAGAGAACTTTTGTGCTTGTGTGTGCTTTTGTTTTCTTGAGTTTTCTTGCAGGTACAGAGCTCCAGTGCATCAGGAAAGCTTGGAAAAGGTAAAATTTTCAGTTTCTGTCAGAAATTTCCGACTGTGTCAGACCATCGCGATGGTCTGCAAAGTTCGGAATTTGGAGAAGGCGACCACACCAGCGTGAAGACCACACCTGCGCCTACAGGAATCCATAGCTGCATCCCAAAAATTCATAGTTTGGTGGACCATCGCGACGGTCTCTGACCATCGCGATTGTGTCACACCATCGCGATTGGCTCACGCCATCGCGACGGCTTGGCCGGACCATCGCGACGGTCTCTGACCATCACGATTGTGTCACGCCATCGCGATTGGCTCACGCCATCGCGCCCAGACCATCATGATTGGCTCACGCCATCGCGCTCACGCCATCGCGATTGTGCAAGCTCACGCCATCGCGATTGTGCAAGCTCACGCCATCGCGACGGTCCCAGACCATCGCGATTATCTCTGACCATCGCGATTGTGCACCCCCATCGCAAATTTTAGGGTTTCATTTTTTGGCCAATTTTGGGGCAATTTTTGGGAAATTTTTGGGTGATTAGACTCATAGGAGACCCCTTAGCTCATATTTGGAGAAAAACCTATTTGTCAGTTTTTACCCCCCAGGGCCTGAACGGTCATAACTTTTTCATCCGAAGTCCATTTTTTGAGCTTAATAGCTCATTAGAAAGCTCTTGACGAGTACTACGTGACCTCAACTGTTTTTTTCTTAAAAGATACGTCTATTTTTAGATAAGCTATTTTGAGGTTGACCTAGTTTGGGGACTTGAAAGCCAGGGGGCAAGCATTGAAAAGTTGGGCAAAAGGGAAAGGACTTAAAAGGTGTATGTACTTAAGTGCTTGATCATCCAACTATGAATTGGTCTAATATTGGATTTTTCCAGGTCTAGAAAGGGCAATCAAAGGCAACCAAGGCAAGGCAGTGAAGGGCATAAAGCTTGGGAAGCGCGGCTTCTTGGGCATCAGAGCAACCAGAAAAAAAGCTGACTCGAGGTTGGAAGATTACTCAACCCCCTCAGTCAATTCTTAGCTTAGGATAAACGTTAGCATTGTGGATTAAGACGATAGGAACGCCTCAAGTTCAAGATATTTAATTCTTTCAAGTTCAAGACTAAAGTAAAGGTGTGTGACACGAAAACCTAAAGGAAAGAACCTAAGTCTGACGGAACGAGAACTCAAAATTATCACGGAAAGTCGAATTCCTGACGCATACATTAAGATAAGAATCTAAAGAAATCTAAAAAGAATCAAGACAGTAATAACAAAGAACCATTGATGATCTAAGCGTGTACTAAGTGTGCAAGGAAGAAAATTAATGAACCTTAGATCGGGCAAACATATAGGTAAGTCAGACAGACGAAGCCTTAGATCATCAGAAGCAAGTGTAAGAACTACTGCACGATCGTGGGCTCAGCAATTGAATAGTAATTATCCCTACGAGAGCTCAGATACTAGCGAATCAGAAATGGCATTTAGCACAGATAGACCAGAAGGAGGTTCTAATGTAGCATACTTAGAAAAACCTGAAGGACCCTATAGAACGCAATTAGAGTTTCTCCGAACCAACCGACTAGGTGCTCGCATCTATGAGGATGGTTTGCGAAGGCAAGTGGTGCAACTGCACAACCCTGATCAACCCATTGGATTGGAAAGACCAATGGTGAAATTTGAGAGAGACGCTTACATAGACAAAGAAGGAACCATGTACGTCCTAAGTACGCAGCCAAACGATACTAATGAGTTTGGCACAATTCAATTAGAGACGGAAGCGAAATTTCAAGGAAAAGAACCGTCAGAAGAACCTAGAACACCTAGAGGGAAATCCGTATTAACAAGGGTACTCATCCCAGAGTGGATCCCTCAAGATAACAGGAGCATCGAGTTGTTTGTAAATAAAGAGACAGATGAAGCCTTTTGGAGGTACAGAAAGGAACACCCTGGTGAGATAGGCATCATTACAGTTTATGAATTCAAGGACCTAGATACACCTGGAAAGGTTGTATACCTGGATGAGACTTCAGAAAGAGTCTTTGTGGTACCCGACCGCGCTAAAAACACATACACATGGAGAGGAGAATTGGTATTCCCTCCATCTAGAACGAACATGAATACAAGTCAACAAGGGGCAGGAACATCCTCAGCCCATGGAAATCAAAGAGAGGGAAATAAAGAGAGACCGGAAGTAAGCTTCACTCATCCCATAGGGAGAGATAGAACAACCACGGACACTAATAGAGTGGATAGACAAAGAGATCATGGAATACCAGGTGGTAGAGATGATTTTCCTCTACCTAGACCACGTGAACACGCAAGAGTATTGAGACCCACTCAATTAGTAAAATCAATGAAAAATTATTTTGATGGGACAGGAGATCCTTATGACCATGTTGCAGAATTCAAGCAAGTACTAAGAGCCGAACAAGTTGAAGACATGTTCACGCAATACAACGCATTTGGGCTAACGTTAAAGAACACCGCTTTAACTTGGTTCCAACCTTTGCAACAAAGGCAATTTAGAGACATCCATCACTTTTTAGAGTCATTCATCACCGAATTCTCTAAAAGTGGGATTAGACATGACACGTCTTCGTTGATTCATAGCTTTAAACAGACCCCTCAAGAAACAGTTAGACTGGCAGGACGTAGGTTTAGACAATATGTTGAACGATGTCCGTGCATGTTTTGAGTTGAAAAAAATGAGTTTTTTCAAAAACACTCAAAAAAGAGTTATTTCCCTCCTAAACTTCACATTTTCATACCCAGGTCCCAAAAAGTCATCTTTTCCCACTACTTTCACTCTGTAGCACACCATTGAAGCTCCTGTTTCTACACTCCAACCTACCTGCATCTCCTATCTTGAATTATTGTTGTAGCTTGAAGACCTTTAGCTTGAATGGCAACATCTAAAGCTTCTAGGCGATCAAAAGATGAAATCCTCACATTAAGATGTCACAATATCAAAGCCACAGATGGACAGTGGCTATCACATGAGTACTCCAAAGGTGCATGGGTGTACATGCAATCCTCTAGAGTTGGGCCTCATTGAGTTAGAGATCATGGAAACTTAGATCTTCATTGGAAGGGAAAGTTACTTGGCTTCAAGAAGCACAGAGACAATGAGATGGTTGCTATTGTACAACATGTTTTTACAATGGCAACTATGAAACTTGAAAACTCTAGTAGTATGAGATATCCTGTGAACTGTAAGTATTACTCTAAAATATTTTATGTTTTCTTGTGTCGGATATATTTCTGAACTATTTAGATATGTTTTTGTTTGTTTTAGATATATTTCCTTCTACTTTGGTGGAAGAGCAACCACTTCATAGTCTTACAAGTACTTTCTAGGCATTGCATGCAGATGTTGGTGCACTAGTCCTTCCAAATATATCTCTTGCTCAACTTTACCATGATATAGTTTTCTTTTACACACATAGATATGTTGTACCCTCTATAATGAATGGTTTTAGAAGGTTAGAGAGAATTGAAGTACATTCTCTTCTTAGCTTGGAGTGGCCAAAACCTGATCTATGGTCCATATCATCTTTGAAGCAAAAGATGGTAATGGATATACATAACTCTTTGAAATTCACAAAAGTGTATAGGTCTGTAGGTTTGCACTGGTCTTTTCCCATTCATTGTTTGGTATATTTATTCCGAGGATTCTCATTCCAAGAGACTTCCACCATGTTCATGTGTAAAGATACCAAGTCGAAAGTCTTATTTGTGAAAATTGGGGTTTGATGGAAGGAACTGCAAAAGGTGATAAATATCTCTGCAAAATAGGTGGAATAGGTATAGGATTTCGATATTTGAAACAACGTACTTCATTATACATCAGATTCTACTATGATCGTTGGATGTGCAAACTTGGAAAATGGATACCATTTCAAAGTTCAAAGGGATCTTTGCATTCATTTGAAATAAATCTTAGATTCCATTCATCTTGAAATAAATCTTAGATTGGCTATACGATCACTCAGTGGACCTAAATCTTAGACAAGGCTCCTTACAGCTTGGAACCTTAGAGCAGAAGCGAGTGATACCGCTTGACTTCCCTAATGGCATTCCAATTGAGGTTTGTAACCCTAGACCCTATGAAATACATGCGACGGAAGACCGGAAGATCTTTAATCAGCTCAGTCACGTTACGTCTACACCAACCCACTTGGGCTTGGCTAGGGACAATTATCAATCAGAAGGACAACAGGAGATCTTCCCTGGGGCTTCCTGCAAACTAGAGAGGGCAGCTACCCAACCGCTAGGGCAAATGAACACAATCAGCGGTCAGGTGGGTTGCATCAGCGGCCAAATGAGCACAACACCCTGCGGTGCTCATCCTTCCAAACTTGCTGCGGACTGGCCTAGATTAAAGATGAAGAACGAATCACTTCCTAATGGGCAGGTCACGCAAGTGTTGGATCTCCCTTCTTTTCCAAAGCAGAGTGGCCAAAGGACCTCTCAAACCCATCCTCGAAGGAGTCAACCACAACAGAGGAACCCAGACCGACAACACCACCAGACATGGCAAAGAAAGCAGCAGTATCAACATCACAGAACAGGTGGCACAAAACAAATATGGGTGCCAAAAGGACAGCAATCACAGCCTATCCGCAACACTGCAGACAAGAACAGGACAAAGTTTCCAAAAAAGCAGAGTCAGCATTCAAAGTTCCCTCGATCTTCTTCCCCAAGTTCAAATACTCGACAGATTTGGATCGCGAAGAAATACCTTATCCATAGACCCGCACCCACGCAGATTTGGGTACCCAAACAATGTATTATAGGCCAACCCTTAAGCCATGTAATATATACCCCTCACAAATCTTTCCATCCCTCAATACCACCACACCCGATACTACCTTTTGCCCCTCAGCAGAAACCCACCACCCACTCAAGGACTCTTAGGAAATGGATACCGAAACGCATCCAAACGTCTTCTTGTGCCCTGTTACAAGGCCGACGGAGCGAGACAACCGCAACCACAGAAAAAGGACAAACAAGAATTTTGGCTGAAATGACGGAGATGCAGGAAATCACGCAAGAGTCGGTAAATGAAGGATGCGAAAGCAATAAAAAGTAGGATGAAGAGAGAGAGAGAGAGAGAATGTCCGCCGCTCCGCTGGGCTGGTGGGAGCAGAGATTACTGTGTGAGACAGAGAGAGAGAACGTTTTGGATTGCTAGTTAACAGGAATTTACTCGAGAGAAACAGAGAGTTAGAGACGTCAAGAGCAAGCAAGAGTTCAACTGTTGTTTGTGTCACGATTGTTATTTTGTAAGTGCATAGCATTGAGTACTTCTTGAGAAGAAAGATTAATCGATAACTGCAAGAAACTGCGATACTATTCTCTGTAGTAGTGAATCTGATTAATATATTGGGATATACCTCTTTTTGAGTACTCTGAATTAAGTGTTACAGTAGATGACGTTCAGTATACTGTTATATCATTTTTTCGACGGTATGTATGCACACTGTTGATAGTAATTTTCTGGTATACACCATTGGTATAACGGATTGTGTGATTGAAGATGGGTATGACAGCTTGGAAAGTGTAGTATCGTGAACCATTCATTAATCTGTTGTGGTGTTGCAGTTCTGTGTACGACGTTTTATTTTGTTATAATCAGAATATAGAATAAGAGACGGTATATTCTATTTACCTTTGTTGGGAGGACGAGGAAGATAACCACAACTTTGATGTTAGAACTTTTAAATAGTAAGAACGATAGTATGGCAATGAACTGACACACTTGATCCGTGTTAAGAACGATTTTACTGTTATGAATTGTCCGCAAATCTATTTTGGATATTGATGAAGGATTAGATAAGATGTGGAATGATTAGATGGGAAAATAGTACAGGGCCTCTATCTAATAGACCCCTACCACTCCCAAGAACCCGAGGACCCGATAATACTCTTCCGAAAGTTGGATAGAAAGTATTATCGTTTAACATTGGCGATCCTGCTGGGGATGTGGCATTAAGATTGCCTGGTATTTTGTTCGAATTAAATTTTGTTGGATAGACAATAGCAACAGAATCAGATTGTTGCAAGACTGTTCTGTTCGTAATACTATATGATTAGTACGGAAATGCTACATGCCGATTACTCGATCAGGTGAAAAGTATCCCAAGAATCACCAGTTAGGGGTATTAAGAACAACTCTGGGAGGTACTAGTGCAATTAGACCTGACCCAGTTGTCGAAAAAGTGACGAACGATAACACTGATTCCGGTGAGATTACGGTAGAACGTAGTACATCTCTAGAACTGTCTGGTATCACTACGGTGCAGACTGTCGACAATACAGCAATTTTGGAACCTACCAAGACGCAGTTGGTAACTAGTCTTAAAGTTTTCGGAATAGATTCAGATACGATTAGAAACACTTTAGGGAAGGAAATCAACACAGGCGAATTAACACCGTATCCAGTCACAATTTCGAATCCTTCCGGTGGAATTTCGGTAAGAAAATCACAGTTTTTCGGTGACGATTCAGCAGTTTCGGCTGAATCTTCCGTTCAACTACAACGTTTGGAAGCAAGTCCTCCTAATCTGGATATCAAGGAGGAAGGAAGACTATTTGAAACAGAAATTCGCAATATAGTAAGTAAGCTAATTGCACCGGAAAGTGTGCCATTTGGTGAAACAAATTCCGGTAGTTCAGAAACTCAAAACAGAAATATAGAAG
Source organism: Ceratopteris richardii (assembly GCA_020310875.1). Lineage (NCBI taxonomy): Eukaryota > Viridiplantae > Streptophyta > Polypodiopsida > Polypodiales > Pteridaceae > Ceratopteris > Ceratopteris richardii. Next base: position 775,920 of record CM035420.1, on the reverse strand, counting down.
GAGGGTATAATACACTCACGATGAACGAACAACCGCAACGACAGTTAGGTCAACCCAGATCGGCTCCAACGGGAGTAACATACACAAAGTTTAGTGGATTTCCAGGAGATGATCCAGATGCTCACGTACACACCTTTGAAATCAGTTACGTTGTCCTCAACCATCCACCGGATCCGGCATACAAAGCATTTGTTTTTCAATCTACACTTGTGAATGAAGCAGCAAGATGGCTTACTGAATACGATATTAATCATTTCGGTACTTATGAAGCAGTACGAGACGCTTTTTTGCAGCGATTCAGGCTGAAAAAGAATCCTGCAGAGATCTTTGAGTATTTACAGAACAGACAGAAACCAAATCAAACTGTACAAGAGTATGCTACCCTTTTCAGAACACATTTAAGACAGTTACCCCAGGCTCATGCTAATTTACCAGACGATGTTATTACACAGTGGTTTATCAATGGCTTACTTCCTCAACTTAGGCAAATCATGATTATAAGATGTGTAGGAGCCATGACCCTCGATGCAGTGATCGCAATGACCCTTCAGCTGGAAAACAAAGTTGGTGGATTTTCAGAGGATTTGGAATGGATAAAAACAAACAAACATGTGGCTGAAGATATAACTAAGCAAGTATATTGCACCACATGCAAGAATTCAGGACATACTAGTGCCCAGTGTGCGTTAAATCAGATTTATTGCGCCATCTGTAACATTGTTGGACATACCACTGAGAATTGTGCATACAATGCCAGAAGACAAGGAACAGCAACAGTTAATGCAATTATTCAGGAACAAGGGCAGCCAGCCAATCAATATGTACCCCCACATTTGAGAAACAATCAACAACAAGGTTATCGACATTATCGAGGACAGAGGAACAACAACTATAATACACCGCGCTGGCAGAATGGACCACCACCGGAAAATCATAATTTACCACCACCTCGATGTCATTTCTGTGGACAATTGGGCCATATTAGAAGATTATGTAGAGATGCAGCGGAATATGATCAAAGGAAAAAGGAACGTCAAAACCCAATGGCCAATGTGGTAACAATCACACCTGTAGAGACGCAGGCAGCAGCAGTTCAAACTCGTTCCGGTAAACAATTGCAACCAGTAGCAGAATTATTTGAACCAGGGATACGTGAACAACACAGAATGTATCATAAAGCTAGCCAGTGGACCACCGTAGAACCACCTGTTTTTCCAGAACCTACTCCAGTAATCCAGTCCCCGAATACGACACAAGCTCGTGCTGACAATACAGAAGCAGGTACATCATCTGCAGTAGAATTACCATCTTCAGATCAAGCTTCATCTTCAACAGTTAAGGAAGATGCAAATCAATTGCAACCAGCATGGGATATATTGTCAAAAGCATCCATTACACTGCCTTTCGGGCAATTACTGGCATTAGTACCAGGAATACGCCAACTATTTCAACAACAGTTTACTACAAAATCTGCTTGCATTCCGGCTACTGCAACAGTACAACCAGAGCCAGACTCTACGGTAGATCACTCAGTTCCTTTAATTACGGTATGGTTTCATAAACATCAAATCCCACAAGTCTTAATTGATGGGGGGTCTGGCGTGAATATTGCCACTGCGTCACTTTGTAAGAAGTTAGGATGGACTAAGATAGAACCAGTTCAATTCTTTGTTAGAATGGCTGATCAATCTAGAGTTCATCCAGTAGGACTGGTCCGAGATATACCCATAACTGTCCAAGACACAACATTCAAGATGACTTTTGTTGTTCTAGAATTACCGGAATCCACCCTAGATTACAATCTACTTTTCGGCCGTCCTTGGTCTCATCTTCATCTGCATCCTCTATATCCTTTGTATCTTGTTCTTCATTACTAGAAGCATCATCCTCTGTTTCTTGATTAATATCATCTTCTTCAAGCTCCAATACTCTGTCCTTTGCACTTTTCTGATCTGAGAGGTTTGAAATTCTATTTTCTTCCAATGAATTCCTTCCTTCTTGACCTTGCATTTCTTCTCCCTGTGCTAGGGTTTCCTGATTGTTTTCTAGCTCTTTTTCATCCTGACCTGATTGATTCTTCATAAGTTGCTCTCCCTGTACCAATTTTTCTTGAACTACTATTGATTCAATATCTTCCACATGGATAACCTGATAATCATTTTTCTGCATTTCCTGTCTTCCCGTTTCTTGAGCTGTATCTGATACCTTTGCATGAAAAGCTTTTATTTGATCATCACTTCCCCGATTTGTATATTCATGATCTTGCTCCTCCATATCCATAGAATCTATTCCTTCTTCCTGTTCCTGCTCACCATTGTATATAGATTCCTTATTACTGTTTATCTCCTGCAGTACATCTTTTATACTTTGAATAATTCCTTCTTCTATCACCTGTCCTAAGACCTCTTGAGCACTCTTTTCTGATTCTATCTTCTTGATTTCCTGTTCTTTAGGTGCATCCTTCTGCTGAATATCTGAACTGCTCTTAAAAACCTTCTTTGCTAGTTCCTCTAAACTTGCATTCATTTTGAAATATGTCTGTGAAGGCTTGGTCCATATTGACTTTATACCAACATTCACTACTCCAAAGCTATCTTCATCTCTCCTTTGGTTTTCCCCTTCTGACATTCTTGCCTTTCCTTTTAACAGTCTTCTTTCTTCTTCAGCACTCATCTGTTGGATAGTTTCTTCATGAGTCTGCCTTTCTTTTGACTTCTTATTTGTATCCTCAGGTGTCTTCATTTTTTCTACAGTCTGTATAGCTACATTGGGAGTGTTGGGTATTGACAAGTTTAAACTTTTCAACAAAAAACTCTCAATGTCACTATCTGACTCGGATGAGAATCGTGAGGATCCTCCTACTTCTTGCTCTATAGACTTTGATACTTCCTTCACTGTGGTAGACTTCAGAGTTGCTTCCATGACTGTTGCTTCTGTGTCTTTAACTGTTGTAGCTTCAGCTACTGCTTTTTCTTTTCCCTTCTTGACTAGTTTCTTCTGTTGGACTTGCTTTTTTGGCACTTTCTTTTTTATCACAACAGTGGTCCTGGCCTCTGGAGGTCCTTGCAACTCTTTGAAGTATGCCAGCAACTCTACTTCTTTTTTTACAAATATTTCTTCGGTCTCGGCTGCCATCATTTCTTCATGTAAAACTTCATAATGCTCCACCTCCTCCTGTAACCAATCTGTAGCCTTGCAGGAATAGTCTTCCAGCATTTTCTGATATTGGGCTTCGTACATTGCTCTTTTATTGTTTCCCTGAGTTAGATAAGTAAATAATTGCTCTTTACTGGTCTGTGGGGGGTGAGGTTCACTAGAGGATTGTACTCCTTTTTGGGCTGCCAAATGTTCTTCTTTTGTTGCTTCAATCTGCTCCATTTCTACTTTTCTTGGATCCACTTTCCTCTTCTTAACAGGCACTACTTCTTCAGAGATAATTCTCCTCTTCATCCCAGCTCCCCTCATACTGGTTTGTTCCACTGTGTCTTTAACCTGTATCCTTTTGGGAGAACTTTTTACTCCTGACATCAAATTTCTAAAGTATTGTGCTTCTGGAGCTAATTTCAATTGTTCTTCCATACCCAAGATATGATAAATAATTCTTGTCAAAAACTGGGCTCCATTCATAAATTTCTTCTGTTCCCAATGTTTGGCTGCTTCCTTTAACTGTTCATGGATGTATGGTGAGACATCCATAACTCCAAATGGTTTGGTTTTGTCTTTATTGTTGAACATCAACAAAGTTACTGATTTGTGAGGCATGGTGTATCTAGGCAGCTTAGGAAAACAAAAATATTGCAAAAACATTCTGATTGCATATTCTTCATTCTCTTTTCCTTTAAAATCCGTGAACTTTCCATATCCTGTATAAGTATCCTTATTCTTTTTTACAAAGCTTTGATCCAGTTTGGTGCCCATTGGAAAGAATTGTAAAGCAGCTCTAATATGTTCTGCCTTAATGGTAATATGCACCTCCTGATCATCTTTGTTCTTCACTTTGCACCTGAAATAAGCATCATTCTTTGTTCCAACTTCTTCCAAACTGCTCATTACCTGTGCTACCCTTTCAAAGTCAATGAAGAAGATTGGTTCCTCCAATAGTTTATGCAATCCCACAGCTTTCCATCTTTTTACATTGACAGTAGTTCTTTGAAACCTATAAAACTCCTGGCACAACATTGTGTATTTATAACCTCCCACTGCTATTGTGAAGATGTGCTGACCTATTACTCCCAGAATTTCCTTCAGTTCTTTTACTGCTTTTCCTACTTCTGGAATTTCTGTATCTTCATCTGATTCCAGGTCCACCTGCTCCATTGTGGTCTCACTGTCCAAGAACCAATGTCCTCTTGACAAGGTTACTGAGTCAGCTTTGAAGTCATGAATGGTCAATTCTTTTGTATTCACCATCCTGTGTTTATATATAAAAGGAAAGAAAAAACACTCCACCCACATGAGTCACAAGAATTCACAAGAAAAATACTGTCTCATTCTGGTATGTCACTGATATAAACAAATGAAAGAGACAAGTTCCAAACAATTTTTTCTTTTTCCAAAGGACTCAATTTTTAAGTGAGCAATACAGGTGTAGCAAGATATCTAATGTGCTCTCTCCAATTGTCAATTCCTTACTCAAAAAAGAAAACAATTCTTAAATAGAAAGAAGATGATGGAAAAGATGATTAATGTAAAGACTTCAAAAAATTGAAAATAAAAAAAATAAAAAAAAATGGTCACAAAATTTTGAACAAAATAATACAGACTTTCTATAATAAGTTATTTTCTCCCTCCCTATATCTTGCTTTTGTGCTTTTAATTTTAGATAGAAATTAAAATACATTTTTCTTTCTCTCTTTTTTTTTTTTTTTTTTTTTTTTCCTTTTTTTTAATAGTATTTTGTTCCACAGATCTGAAAATGGGTTAAGTGTGAATGATCTCTCTTCCATTGACTCAATTCTGATTTTTTTATCCAACAATGTTTCACTCTCACTGTCTTTGTATCATACAAGTATCCATGTTTTACAGACAAACTTCTTGTAGCCCCTTTTGGTTTCCATACCCATTTTATTCCCTCTTCTTGTTTTGGTGGATAACATCTGTGCGTGCCCTTTTTCCATGTGTTTGTAGTTCTGTTTTGTTGATGTGTCCATGACTGTCTTCTTATTTTTGTCTCACCAGTTGTTTTTACTCCCGAGATCTCTTGTGTGGTTTGATTGTATGAAGCTTGAGCACTTGGTATTGGTAATATGTTCCTGTCCTTTATTGAGAAAGTAAATCCTTCCATATCTGGGTCAAGAACATCTAGATAAATCTCCTGACCTTCCTCCTGACCTTCATTACTCAGAAAAAACATTAAAAACTTTTTGTCATTTATGGTCAAATTAAGCTTCATTTTCTCAAAGTTCAAAACAACTTTACCTTGTTTGAGCCAAGGTTGTCCCAAAATCAACTTTTCAGTCATGAATTGGTCTGGCCATTCTTCACAATCTATTTCCATATATTCATTATTAAATTTAACTTTAATAGAAAGTGAAGATATGCTCTGAATTATTTTTCCTTCTATGGTTTTGATCAAAATTCTGCTTTCAGCCCTCTTTAAGCTAAATTTGTTTACCAGAGCTGAGCTAATCAGATTCACTTGAGCTCCTGAATCTACTAAAACCCTAATATTTTCATTTTGATAATTCATCATGATAACAGGCAAATGTTCCTTTTGCTTTAGGGTGTTTTCACATAAACACACTTCTTTCAATTTCCTTATTCTCTCCTTGGCTTCTTGTTGAGCCTCTTTTCTAATGTTCTTCTCTTCTTTTTTTCTATTTTTGGCCTTTTGCAGTCTTCTCCATTCATCAGGAGTTAATGGACAATCATACCTCTTAACTCTGCATCCACTTATGAAATTTGGCATGATTTCTCCATCAATGTTAGCTAATTGAATGGCTCCACTTTTACTTATCTGATGTATAATGTATGGCCCATGACCTTTTTTCTGAAATTTTCTCTGATGTTCCTTAACTGTGTAAGCCAAGACCAGGTCTCCTTCTTGTAGATCTTTGTCTTTAATGTGAACATCATGATAAGCTTTCTGTCTTTTCTTGTCTGCGTATATACTCATCACTGCTTGGAGTCTAGAAGCTCCCAGTTTTTCCAAATCTATGACTCTCTCGGATAATTCATGTCCTGTCCAATTATATTGATTACCCACTTTTAATGTTGGAATAAGAAATTCCATGGGTAAAACTGCATTTTGGCCATATACTAAATTAAATGGGGTAGTTCCTATTGCAGTTTTGTATGCCACTCTGTAAGCCCAGAGAACATGATTAAGTTGAGAATCCCAGTCATTTCTATTTGTGTTGACTAGTTTGGACAATACTGCACAAAGTACTTTATTAGTACTTTCTGCTAAGCCATTAGCTTGTGGGTGATATGGGGCTGATTTCCTATGACTGATCAAAAAGTGGTTGGTCATGTTTTCTATGATCTGATTTAAAAAATGAGTTCCCCTATCACTTACCAGTTCAATTGGTAGTCCAAATCTAGTGATAATGTTTTCATACAAAAATCTGGCAACTGTGTGAGCATCATTTCTTTTAGTAGCTTTGGCCTCAGCCCATTTTGTCAAATAATCTGTAGCTACTATTATGTATTCTGCATGGGTTTGTCTGGCTGGAGGATGTATTGGTCCAATAAAATCCAATCCCCATTTGCTAAAAGCTCTGGCTGAAATTAAAGGAATTAATGGCATATTATCTCTTTTGTTTGGTTGACTCACCCTTTGACAGACATCACATCTTTTTACATAAATTCTTGCATCAGCAAATAGGGTTGGCCACCAAAAGCCAGAGTACAATATGAGCTTGGCTGTTCTATCACTTGAAAAATTTCCTCCTGCCACTCCTGAGTGTGCCATTTCCAACATTTCTAAATACTTTCCTTCAGGAACACAAATTCTCAGATATTCATCCATTCCTCTCTTATATAGTTGTTCTCCTATGAGTTGATATTCTTCCGATATCACTTGTAAGTTTCTTGAGTCAGCACCAGCTATTACATGTTTCCCTTCCTTCTTTCTCTTCAATTCCTCTACAATATGTTCACTCCATTTAGGGTTTTTTTGAAACCAATATAAAGTTATCAATTCTGATTCCTTCAATGTTTGACATTTTTTACAATTATCAACATATCTCTCCACATCTTGAATCTTGTTTGGCCAATGTACTCCCATCCTATTAAGGTTGCTTAACGTGACTATCTTGGAAGCATGAGTACATGGGTTCCAGTAATGAGCTCTTCTTACATATTCATATTGCTCCTCCTCTAGAGTACAAAATTCCAGTATACCTGACTGATTGAGGTGATACAAATGTCCAGCTAACAACATGAAATTTCTGCTTTGTAACACCAGATGTGTGTTATTCCCTAATGTGCTACACGGTCCCATGGTTAGCAAAGGAATTAATGACATAGACCATTCAGGAACACTTTCCACCTTGAATAAGTATGTATCTGGTAAATCATCATCTATAGGTGAACGAGGTTCTTTAGACTGGATTCTTGACAAATGATCTGCTCTCAAGTGTGTTTTCCCTTGTCTAACCACCACCTCAAATTCAAATTCCATTAGTAAAAGAAACCACCTGACTATTCTTCCTGTATGACATGGTTTATTTACTAAATAGAGTAGAGCTTGATGATCCACAAAGAATTTAAACTTGTTGGCCAATAGATAATGTCTGTACTTTTTGACAGCAAATATCATTCCCAATCCTTCTCTCTCAGTGGTTGTGTAATTTTTTTCTGCAATGTTTAATTGTCTACTTGCATATGCTACTGGGAAATCTAATTTGCTTCCTTCTATAGGTTGTGCTAACACACATCCCAGAGCATAATTTGAAGCATCGACATGTACATGAAAAATTTTATCCCACTGAGGTGTTTTTAAAATTGGTGCTGTCACCAAACAAGTTTTTAATGTTTCAAAGGCTTGGTCACATTCTTCAGTCCACACAAACTTTGTGATTAAGGCATATAAGGGTTTAGCTATATCAGCAAATTTGTGTACAAATTTTCTATAGTACCCACAATGTCCCATAAAAGTTTGGAGTTCCTTCACATTTGTAGGTCTTGGAAGTTCTATTATTGCTTTTATCTTCTTCTCATCTGTAGAAATTCCATTTTTTGAAACTATGTGACCTAACATTCTACCTTGTCTCACAAAGAATACACACTTTTCAGGATTTAAGCATACTCTGTATGTCCTGCATTTCCTGAATATTTTTTCTAAATCTTGTAAATGATCTTGTCTTTTTAAAGAAAAAGTGCACAGATCATCCACATAGATTTCCATTACATTTCTCAGGAATTCTTTGAAAATATGAAACATCAATCTTTGAAAGGTTGCTGGAGCATTGGTTAGTCCAAAGGGCATAACCCTAAAGGCATAAACCCCCCATTCTGTAGAAAAGGCAGTCTTGTGTTGGTCCTCTAAGGCTATTGGCACTTGATTGTAGCCTGAGAAACCATCTAGGAAACTGTAAACCTCCTTTCCTGCAACTCTCTCAAGAAGATGATCTGTTATTGGCAGTGGATAACTATCCCTTATAGTTGCTGCATTCACTTTTTTCAAGTTGATGCAAACCCTAAGTTTTCCATTCTTCTTTGGCACCACAACTATAGGTGATATCCATTCAGTGTACTCTATTTCATAAATGAAATTAGCCGCCAACAACTTGTCAATTTCTTCTTTTATTTTGGCAGAGTATTTATCATTAAATGTGTAGTGCCTCTGTTTGCTTGGTTTTGCATCAGGTGTCATAGGAATCTTATGCTCACAGATTTTTGGATCAATTCCTTTTAAATCTTTATAACTGTAAGCAAATACATCCCTATAGTTCTTTGCCAGACTCCTTAAGGCTTCTTCTTCTTGTGTGGTAATATCATCAGCTATCACTATCTTTCTCTCTTCTCCTTCTTCCTGAGTAATCACAATCTTTTTTGTTTGTTCTTCATTGTCATAAGCTTCTCCTTTTTTCTTCTCTCTTTTTGGTTTCATTTTCAGGAGTAGTCTGTCTTCTACCTCATAAGTTTTAAAATTTGCTGGTACATCAAAATATTGATCCTTATTGATCTCTTCCTCTTTCTTGTCTTTTGTCTGATCTCTTTCTATTTCCTTGTGTTTATGTTCCTTGTATTTGCCTGAGATTTTGTCTTTGATTGCATCCTCGGCTTTTACTGTTTCCAAATACTGTGTTTTTCTTTTTTGTAATATTATTTCTTTATTTTGCTCCTCTTCTGTTTTTAGTACACTTATCATGTGTATGCTAATGTGGATTTGATTCCACATTAGCCAAGATTTGATTCCACCCATAAGGCTCAAACTCTTCATCTTTAAATTGTTGTGGCACATAGCTTTCATCCTGTACTTTTCTTTCTTCCACACATTCCTCTCTTTTCAGTCTTCTCTTTTTATTGATGAGATTTCTTATTATGTTGCACTTCCATATTGCTGATTCACTCTCTTCCTGATCCTCTATGTCTGATTCCTCACTTTCTTTTTGATTTTGATGTATTTTAAACCATTCTTGAGGAGATACATCACAGTAGTGCCCATTTCTCAAGTTCACTCTTGTTATTCTTCCTTTGCTTTGGAGATATAAACAATCATTACCCCAATCTTGTACAATTTGCATTTGTCTCATAAAAGGTCTTCCTAGGATAATTTCATATGAAGTGGATTGTGGAAATTCTACTATGGCAAAGGTATGCTCTATTTCTATACCGCATATGTCCACAATCACTTTCTCCCAAATTCCTAGGGGTTTTTCTATATGCCCATCTGCAAGTTGTAACCTCATCTTAGTGGGTAGTAATTCATTTCTTCCCCATTTCTCCCAAGTTTGTTTAGTCATTATGGCCACTCCTGATCCACTATCCAAAATGGCTTTAGCTGAATTTTTTCCATATTGTAATTTTAGGGTTGAATTCCCTTCTTCTCCTTCACAATATCCTCCTATTTTATCAATAGGAATATACCATAATTCCTCTAATTCTTGTGTTGGTGAATGAAGGTTTCCAGGTATTGTTTCCCCTTTATCCATTTTGTTTTGTAGGTGAGGATTTTGTTTTAACAAGTTTTCCCATGTTGTATGACATGTAATGCTACATTGTTCATCTATGATCATTTGGAATGTTAATTGTGGATTTTCCTCTTTGTTAATGCTTTTCCATGTTCTTGTTTTCTCAATTTGTTCAATTGTTCTCTGAGAACTGTCTTCTTCCCCTAATCTGAGTTGTGTTTCTTGGATAATTTGTTTGCACTTTAGCATTCTTTCTTGCTCTAACTCTGGTATAGGATAAGCCAGTGCATGATCTGCAGGACTTGGTCCTTCTTGGATTTTTCCCTTATATGCTTTGATTAGGGTTTCTAGACTCTGAGAGTGTTCTATTTCAGACTGATTTTGAGTGTTTTGGGGAGGAGTACTTTTTGATTGTTCCTTTTCGTCTTCTTCCAAGTTTTTGCCCATTCTTCTTTTCTTTTCCCACTTCCCTTTTTGTTTATTCCTTTTCACCTTTGAGGCTGAACCTTCACTTTGTTCCTTATTTGTTTCCTGTTGCTTAGCTTGTGCCCTTGTTATTACATTGATTCCAACTTGATCATTGTCACTCAATTCCTCCTGTTCCATAATATTGACTGTTTTTAGTGGTATGTTATTGGGTGTGTTCTGTTGTTTTTGGGGATTTTTTGGACAATCTTTGATCAGGTGTTCTCTGCCACAATCCTTGCAGTATGCTCCCTCTATCCTGAATGTTGGAGGTTGTGGACAGTCTCTGATGAAATGCTCTCCCCCACACCTATAACATGTTATCTTTGGACCCCCTTTGAATTGAGGTTTTTGATTGGACATGTAGTTGTTGGTAATGTACATGAATGTTGCTGTGTCCATTTCAATTTTTCCATTTCCCAAATCTAGGGCTCTAAGCTCAGGTTCTCTTATTTCATAATCTTCCCATTCTTCCTGATGTCCCTCACTCCATTGATACTCTTCCTTATAAGGTGATCTGAATCTTGAATTTCCTTCCTCTATGGGTGTATATTTGACTGGTACCACATTAGTTGGAATAGGAGGTTGTTGTCCCAACACTGGTCTTGGTTGCTCCGTATAACCTGATTCCCTCTGAGCCATGTAGTCTCTTTCCTTGACGGGTTGTTTGTTATAGAAGCATTCCTCCCTAGTATGGTTTGTCCATTTTCTCTCTAGTGTGCAGTATTTGAGTGTCTTCCTATCTTGCAAGTGTGGAGGCTTCTGATATGGGCATTGTTGTGCCAGATGATTTTCTCCACAAATGTAACATTTTTTGTTTGTGTTTATCCTAGAGTTAATCATATTAGCTTTAGTGTTTACCTCTAGGGCTTTAGCAATGGCCTGAGCCAATTCTTCTGCTGGAGGAATTTTGTCTTCATATGATCTAGGTTGATCAAATGCCAACAGATCTTGACCTCTGTTGTCCTCCAAGTCTATTGCCTCCTTCACACAGGCTGCTAAGTCAGGACATCTCCTATAGTACACTAGGGTTCTTAGTTGAGCACTTCTCAAACCTTCAATGAATAGGGATACTTGTTTTGCCGTGGAAGGTACTTCCTCTCTTGGGCATCTATCAATGTATTGTTTAAATCTTCTGGCTGCTTCTCTAACATTTTCCTCCTTTTGTTGTTTGAAACTATGTATTAATGTGGCTGTACTATGTTTTATCCCAGTCTTAGAAAATTCTCCAATGAAAGCTTCTAAAAAAGATTCAATGTCCAGATACATTTCTTTTCTCAGGGGAATGAACCAGGATAAGGCTGGTCCTGTTAGGGTTAATCCAAATGCTTCAAATTGCACCTTGTAATCCTCTACTTCTTCAGCTCTAATTAGTTGTCTAAATTCTGCTGCATGAGCATGAGGATCTGAATACCCTTCATATTGGTTCTTCATGCATTTGGCTACTTGGTATGGTCTAAGCATTCTACCCTGAGGCTGCCAATGAGGTCTTCTTCTAAGTGGGAAGTCATTGTATCCATCTGGTTCCTTGTCAAAGGGATTTGGGGAAATATGTGTCCTCCTCCCATGTTGTTGTTCATTGCTAGTGTGGTTTTCATTTGGCCTGGGCAAATTTGTTTGTTCTATGTTATGCTCCCAAGGTCCCTTATCAGCACATTGCCCTAGGTCATTTGAATTTTCTGGGTCTTGAGAGAGGATGTATACACATCCTTGCCTATCTTCATATCTTCCATCCTTGAATTGTGCTACTGGGGTTATATTCAGGGGAACTTCTAAATTTCTCAATCTAATGAGGAATTTATGCATTCCATCCTGATATACATAGGCTCCAAACCTATTTGTATACATGTATTTGAGGATGTTTCTAAAATCCCCAATTTCTATTGACTCATTTGTTTCATTTAGGTTTTCCATGTTATTTTCTTGCCCTAAACTTCTTTCTGATCTTTTACTACTTCCTGGCTCTTTTCCCTTCCTTGCTAGGTCTTGTTTAGAAAGTGTATTTATTTTATTTCCAGACCTAAGTATCATTCACCTATTTTCACAATTTTCTGCTTAGGTTATGGATATTCACGATTTTGTTCACAAAATCGTGTTTTTCACAATTTTTTGTTGAAAATCGTGTTTTTCACGATTTTCTGTGGAATTTATGATTTTCACGATTTTCTGAATAAAATCGTGTTTTTCACGATTTTCTGAATAAAATCGTGTTTTTCACGATTTTCTGTTGAAAATCGAGTTTTTTCACGATTTTGTGTGAAAATCGTGATTTTCACGATTTTGTTCACAAAATCGTGTTTTTCACGATTTTCTGTTGAATTTATGATTTTCACGATTTTCTGAATAAAATTGTGTTTTTCACGATTTTCTGTTGAAAATCGAGTTTTTTTCACGATTTTGTGTGAAAATCGTGATTTTCACGATTTTGTTCACAAAATCGTGTTTTTCACGATTTTCTGTTGAATTTATGATTTTCACGATTTTCTGAATAAAATCGTGTTTTTCACGATTTTCTGTTGAAAATCGAGTTTTTTCACGATTTTGTGTGAAAATCGTGATTTTCACGATTTTGTGTGAAAATCGTGATTTTCACGATTTTGTTCACAAAATCGTGTTTTTCACGATTTTCTGTTGAAAATCGTGTTTTTCACGATTTTGTGTGAAAATCGTGATTTTCACGATTTTGTTCACAAAATCGTGCTTTTCACGATTTTTTGTTGAAAATCGTGTTTTTCACGATTTTGTGTGAAAATCGTGATTTTCACGATTTTGTTCACAAGATCGTGTTTTTTCACGATTTTGTGTGAAAATCGTGTTTTTCACGATTTTGTGTGAAAATCGTGATTTTCACGATTTTGTTCACAAAATCGTGCTTTTCACGATTTTCTGTTGAAAATCGTGTTTTTCACGATTTTGTGTGAAAATCGTGATTTTCACGATTTTGTTCACAAAATCGTGCTTTTCACGATTTTCTGTTGAAAATCGTGTTTTTCACGATTTTGTTCACAAAATCGTGCTTTTCACGATTTTCTGTTGAAAATCGTGTTTTTCACGATTTTGTGTGAAAATCGTGATTTTCACGATTTTGTTCACAAGATCGTGTTTTTTCACGATTTTGTGTGAAAATCGTGATTTTCACGATTTTGTTCACAAGATCGTGTTTTTCACGATTTTGTGTGAAAATCGTGATTTTCACGATTTTGTTCACAAGATCGTGTTTTTTCACGATTTTGTTCCCAGACAATCGTGATTGCTCACAGATTGTTAAACACGATTTTCTAATGAAAAATCGCGTTCTGGGAATCGCGATGTTGATGGCACCTTTCACAAAATCGCGATTTTGAGTTAAAACTCAGAATCGCGATTTTGTCCAGTCTTTGACAAAATTTCAAAATATTGATTTTTCAATATTTTTTTCACCTCTAGAATCGCCTTATTAAAATTTTAACATGCAATAAAGCAACTAAAACAAAAATTAATGATTTCTTAGTAAAAACTCAAGAAATCAGAAAATCGCGATTCTGTTCTCCTCTTATTTTTTCTAATTTTTGGTGTTATTTTTTACTCAAAACCAAAAATATGTACTCAAGAATGATGTTAGGATTCTTACCTTTCTTGCTTGGGTGAAAAATTGTTCCAAAGGCCACTGTTTGCTGAAAATCGCGATTCCGGCAGCTCTGCTCACTCTCTCTCTCCCTCACTCTCACTCTCAAATGAATTTTTTTCTTCAATTTTCTGTTTATATAGTGCTCAAAAAAATCGCGATTTTGTGTAGAGAATCGTGTTTTTTTCTGTAGATCTTTTCTTGTGCAATTTGAGTATTCTATGTCCTTGCCTTCTTTCAATCCTTCTCTCCTTGATGATCTTACCCAAATCCTGAATTATTGCACCCACCACCAACTTCTCAGAAAGTCGCGATTTTGTACAGAAAATCGTGTTTTTTTCATACTTTTGATTTTATGCCAATTTGAGTATTTTTCTCTTCCTGATTACCTTCAAGACCCTTCAACAACTTCAATTCAACTTTCACTTAAAATGTTACTTCAAAATCAATCACTTTTTTCAGAAAGTCGCGATTCTGTGCAGAGAATCGTGTTTTTTTAATTTTCTGGTTTTTTTTTTTACCCCTTTTTGTTTTCTTTTTTTTTTCACTTCTCCACAGTCACTCTTATCCACAACACCTTACTCCAACTTTCTAACAAGAAAAGAAATTTGTTTAATAATTTTTTATAGGTTTTGTGAATTTGTTTGGTAATTTTGCCCTAAAAATAAAGGAGAACACTTTACTTAGGGTTTCTGGTTTTGGAGATCAGCTGATCCCATGGTTCTTGATTGGTTATGAGTTTCTATGTCCTTAGCTATCACTAAAGTACCAAAGAAAATTTCTCAAATGAAAAAGTGTTATGAAAGGCAATCAATTTTTGTAAAGATAAACTCTATCATATATTTTTTCAAAATGCAGAACAACTCAAGATTAATGCTCAGATTTGGTCAACAACTGAATCCCTCATTCTTACATCTAGCTACTTTAACTGTCCTTTCCTTAATATCACCATGTTATCTTCCCAAGATCACCCATGGTGTCTAGTACTTGGGCAAAAAGAAATCTAGAAATGCAAGAATAGATTCAAGTTACCTCCATCTTCAGCTTCTTGGCTCAAATCCTCCACACACCTGCACTTTTACTTCACCAATATGATGAGCAACTATCAATTTACAAAGATTTCAGCACTTCCACTTCTACAAGACATACATTGCTTTCTTCTTCCCTAAAGACAAACAATGATATCTACCTATTCATGTGCACTTTTCTTAATTGATGAGCTTTACCTTGTTCTTGTGTTGGTTACCATCATCAACTGAAGATCCAGCAAAGGTCCAACTTCAAAGAAGTTCTTGGAATGTTCCCCGGCAACGGCGCCAAAAAAATGTTTTGTTTTTGGACTCCAAGTTGTCCTCTCCAATCATGAAGTAACAAAGAATCAACAAATCATCTTTATTTTGTCAATCCTAGGAATATCCATAAGACCACAGCCCCTTCAAGATAATAGATTCAAGGAAATAAGAGATTAATGGCTGGATTGCTGAGAAAAATTGAAGATGAAGAGAAAATCTAGGGTTTACCATATCTAAGGTAAATCTCCATCATTTTCTATGATCTTTGTGTCAAAACCATGCTATTTTATCAGCAGAATACAAATATGAACTCAAATTTGAAAAATATCACCTGTATCACAGCGACGAGACAATCGCGATTCTGTGCATTCAGACGATTTTCACAATTCTGGAACTTTCTTCAGTCCTTTTCCACTCATTACATCAGTAAACCTCTTCCTTCATACAACTCACTCAGTAATACACAAATGTAACTCACAAATCTCCATGATTAAGCAAGAAACAAGCTCTCACATCAAAGAAAATACACTCAACAGGAGAAAACACGATTTTTGCAGAAACTCTCTCTTCTCTATTGATAGCATGAACAAATGACTAACCACCCTCTCCAAATTAGAGAAAATTGACTTATATACATTTTCAAGTGTCCCTTTTCACACTTGAAATTAGGTCTTTTTCTCTAATTTTCTAAAAATATGCTATCTAAGAGTTTCTAAAAATTCTACAAAAATTACATGAGGTCCTTGACTACATAAGGAAGACTCTTCCTTATTTTTACAACCATTGCATAAAATATTTTACAAATGTTTTGGCTTTTTACTAATTTTCTACATCAAAAAATACTTTCCAAAAATACACCTTCCAACAGACTTCAACAATTACATAGAGGATGAAGAGGAGTCTCTTCTCATTATGAGTACGACTTCAAAACAAGTTACGAATGATGAGCACCTCTTCTATATTGACTCAGGTTGTTCAAACCATGTAGCAGGCAATGTAGCTCTTCTTTATGATCTTGAGGAGCCCAAGGGAAAGCACAAAGTACAGACAAGTTACGACACCAAGCATTCAATGGTCAAGGTAGGAAATGTCAAAACTTCTTATGGGAATAGAAATTTATTGAGCATGGTTCTTTATGTCCCTCACCAAGAATCTGATGAAAGTTGGGCAGATAGTGGAAAAAGGTTTGCAGGTTAGGTTCAACAAATATAGAGCTTTTGTGGAGGACCTTCAACATGGATTCAAGAGAATTTCCAAGGGAGAGAAAAAAAGTAAATTATTTACATTTGAACTTGAGAACACTAGAAACATTGCACTTTATAATTACAAGGATCAAACATTATCAAAGCTTGAGATTCGGCATAAACAATTAGGGCACATTGGTGAGAGAACCTTGAAGCAAATATGTAGAGATAAATGCATGCTTGGGATACCTAATGTATCCAAGCAACACATGATCTATAAATGTGGTGCATGTCGGTTTGGTAAATCACATAGGTTACCCTTTACGAAGAAATACCATATGCATGAGGACTATTTGGAACTTGTCCACACAGATGTGTGAGGACCAAGCAAGGACCATTCAATTTCAGGCTCAACGTAGTATGTGTCTTTCATTGATGATTTCAGTAGATGGACTATCTTGTACTTTATGAAGCATAAAGATGAAGTGTTCAGTTGGCTTGTATATATGCCTATTGCCATAATGGGCTACTTATCTTTGTACATTCTCTAGTAATACATTCAGTATTGTGTGTTTGTGCTCCAATCTTCTTCTTCTTCTTCCTTGTGTTGTTCGCGTGCTTCTGCAGACGTCTAACTCCAACAATTGGTATCAGAGTGGGTCGTCGCTTCATCTAGGGTGCCGTTGACACTCCTCTATTTGCAATCTCAGATTCGCACGAAATTTGGTGAGCATACTTAGGGTGTTTCAGAGATCAAAATGGCTTCACTTTGTGGTGCCGAAATCGCGATCTGAGCTTGTTTCAGCCTCCGAATGCACTATCGTAGTGCTTGTGCAGGCTATTTTGTCTTTTTGTGCCAAAGGTATATACGAGTTTTTGTTCGCCGGTATAAGCATCTCGAATTCTGCTACAGGCCTAGCGGAATTCATCTTGGCAGTTCTATTCTACTTTTTGAGATACATTCAATTTTCTGCATCAAGGTATTTTAGTCACCGGCCATGGCTCAAAGCAGTGATGTATTCCGTATGTTGGTTGTTGAGGATAAGTTGGATGGTACCAACTACCCATTATGGGCTTATATGATGCGGCATGTATTGGTTGCAAAAGGATTGTGGAACATTACAGGGTGTTGAAAGACTTGTTGTTACACCTCTGACTACAGGTACTGCAAATACAGGTGCTGGAGCTGATGAAGATGGTGTCAAAGATGATATTCTGCAGATTCCTGTTCGTGCTGCTATTTCTACTGCACCTACTGCAGAGCAGATTCATTGGGATGGTAGAGATGGACAGTTTCCTAACGAAGATCAAAGACTTGAAGGAACAGTTGATTTCTATTGATGAGGTTATACCAGATAGCTCACTTGTGCAAACCGTTCTGAATGATCTTCCTGATTCATATCAGAGTTTTGCTTCTACTCTTCGGTTGATGATGAAAGGCAATCCAAATGCCTTATCATTTGAGGAGTTAGTCTCTGTTCTGTTGCAGGAAGATCAGTCTAGGCAAAACAGGGCCGTTATGCAAGTTGCAGATCAAGCTTTCTTGGCTAGTCAGAAGGGCAAAGGAAAATGGAGCTCCTCAATTAGTAAGCAGAAATCTACTAATTCTGCATATTCGAAGAAGGAAGATAAAGATGAGAAGAAATCAGAAAAGCAGAAATTATTTTGTAAGTACTGTAAAGGGAATGATCATATCATAAAGAACTATCCAAAACTGGCTGCTAAAGAGGCTGGAATGGTTGTTGCAGAGGCCTCTACACCAAAAACAGAGTCTGCAAATCTTGTGCAGGAAGAAGAATGGGCGTTTACTACTGTCTGTAGTTTTGACCCATCTTCTCATGAGCAGTGCATGTTTGCAGTAGACTCAGATGTTTGATATTTTGACAGCGGGGCAAATAAACATATTACCTCGCAGCGCAGTTTCTTCTCTTCACTCGAGCCTGCCCCTACAGGGAAAATTGTTACATGCGCCAGCAACTCCTCTTATCTTGTTATGGGAGTTGGTAAGATCATTTTGACTACTGCTGATGGTAGTTCTTTCACTGTGTCAGATGCTTTATTTGTGACAGGGATCGAAAAGAACCCCTTATCAATTTCTGCATTAGCCAAGATTGGCTTGGCTGTGAAATTTGTTGATGATAGGTGTACAATTCATGATCTGTCAAATGGCGATGTGATTATTGCTTCTGGCATTTTATGTCGTGGGCTGTATAAGCTCATCGACTATGAAAGATCTGAAAATGATTTGGCATGTGCAGTAAATGATTCTCAGGCTATGTTAGATGCAAAGCTTTGGCATGCACGCTTTGGTCATCTGAATTTTGCTAGTTTGCTACGCCTACAGAAATCTGAAATGGTGTCCTCTTTGCCCAAACTTGAGGCACCTGGAAAACATGTTTGTGAAGGCTGTATTTTGGGCAAAATGCAGCATTCCTCCTTTCCAAAAGATGGTTCAGTTCAGGCTACACAGAAATTGCAGCTTGTACATAGTGATATCTATGGTCCTATGTAGACACCCTCTTTTGGAAATTACCTTTACTTCATGACTTTCATTGATGATTTTTCCAGGCATGCATGGGTATATCCACTCAAAGCAAAGTCCGAAGTGTTCATGTGCTTCAAACAGTTTTTGGTTTTGGCTGAAAATCTGTCAGTGTGTAAAATGGGCACCCTCCGTTCTGATGGAGGGGGGGAATATATGTCTTCTAATTTTAATGCATTTCTGGTTGAACGTGGGATAAAACATCAGTGTACAGTGCCGTATACACCTCAACAAAATGGAGTTGCTGAATGGAAGAATAGGTCTCTCATGGAGATGGCGAGGTGTATGGTCAAGAGTTAGGCTCTACCTCATAGTTTTTGGCTTGAGGATGTCATGTGTGCAGCATATGTACTGAACAGGGGTCCCACTAAAGCGCTACAGTTTATCACTCCATATGAGGCTTGGCATGACCGCAAGCCATCCGTTGCTCATATGCATGTTTTTGGTTGTTTGGCATATGCACGAGTGCTTGAACAACATCGCAGCAAATTGGATGATAAGGCAGTAAAATGTATTTTTTTTTGTTACAGTTGTGAAAGTAAAGTCTATCGTGTGTATCGTCCACAAACTAAACACATTCTGGTTAGCCGTGATGTTGTCTTTGTGGAAGATGCTATTCAGCCATTGCTTTCATGTACTAAGGAGACATCTGTTAGCTCCAAAGACATGTATAATACTTTGATGCCTGTTACCCTAAGGGTTGCCCATAATTTTTCTCATGCTATGGCATCCTTTAGCCCTCATGAAAATACCTTCCTTTTGTAAATTAGGAGATGTCCATATGAACACTCTCCTAAACCCCTTTTTAATATTTCTTCATACTATAGGATAGTGTCTCTCACCTTTATGACCCTTCTAGAAAGATTCCCCACGTAGAAAACCCATGCATGCCCTTCTTGGAGATTGGGTTGTTACAAATTTGATCTTTAGAATATCCTAGAAGATTGGTAGTTAGAGAGAGAATCACCTTTTTGACTTTTCCAAATGAGCACATGGGGAATTATGCAAAGCCTATAAGTAGAGGCTCACTTCTTGTAAAAGGGGAGGTCCCTTGGCCATGGCCTTGACCTCCATTTTGGTAATGGAAGAAGGTGTCATTTGTTACTCTCTTGGTGTATGGATTTGCATGTGTGTGTGCATGGTTGGGAGGATGTTCCCCTTTGCTCCTTGTGACGTTGGCCATTGTTGCCATTGCTCCATGAGCGTGGGTGAACCTCTCCTCTCATTCTTTGCCCCAACTTGGAGAAACCTCTCACTTCCATGTGAGGCGGTTAGGGTTTGTTGCTCCCCTTTTCTCAACAATTTGGCGCCGTTGCCGGGGACGTCGGCCTTTAGCCGTTGGTTTTTCCAAGTTTGCGTGTCCATACTTCGTGAGATGCACCTTCACACTTGGAGGAGGATGAATACGTGTGGCCTTCGGTTGGCCTAGGGTACCTCTTGTCTTTTAATTTTTGAGTAATTTTGTTCTTATTTTTGTTTGTTTCACAAGAAAAAAAACCCCTAACTCCCTTATCTCTCTTACTCTCTCACATTTACACCTCCACTTCACATCCACCTTTGGCATCACCATCCACCTCTCTCATCTGTCTTTAAGTGATTGCCTTGAAAAGAGGGGAGGGATGTACTCTCTGTTCCCCCCCTTTTCTTCATTTCGAAGCTCACACCCATGTCCTATCGTTACGAAATGACGGGTAGGTGGGGGAGTTAACACATTCATTTCTCTCTCCTCCTCCCAGTGTCTGCGAACCACTCTTTTGGCAAGAAATGTGATCGCCCTCTTGTTAGGAATTTCCCGACCAATTTCCAGGGTCGAGCTTCCCATGGCTCCCCCTCTATGCAGATTTAGAACTCTGATCCCCATCTATTTGGGTGCGCCAAGGGTCGGGTCTGAGCTTCCCTTGTAATTCTTCTACGAAGCAGATGCGCGCTCCATTCATTTCCCCTTTATGGACTGCTATGAGAGCGAATACTATGTTGTTCCTTAGAGATTTGGAACGTGCTCAAAGCCTCCTTCAGAGGACTCTCCTATGATGGCCGCTCTGTCTTTCACGCTGGCAAACACAAGAGATCCCATTGCAGATGAAACAGAAAAAGAAGACTTGATGCAGAACTATTACTTTAGAGGAAGTGTGAGAACATTTTTGGAAGCTAATTGCTTGTGCCCATCCAAAGGCCAAAGAAGGTCACACACGAAGGTTTTTTTGTTGTTGATGGCATACAGAGGCTCAGGAGTCGAACTTTTGACTCCATCTCATGCTGTGGAAACAAATCTCTGGGCTGCACATACCACTGGTGCATCCTTTAGGGTCAGAGGGGTTCTTCGTGGATATCTACAAGCCTAAGCTTCCCCATATTTCGATCTTGTCTGACGGTGAGCTTTGGACTGCATCTCTTTTGTACCTTGATGAAGCCCTCAGAGCGAACTATGCCAAGACTGTTGGGCCTTCGGCAATTGATTTTTGGGAAAAGCTTTCTTTAGTAAAGCTACACATTCTCTTGTAATCATCAGGCAGGTGTCCATGAGTGTTCCACGCATCTTCTTGTAGCCATTGAAGGGCTAGGTAGATGAAAAAATCCAGAAGAGCTTTTGAAGATATGCAGTGCTTTGATATTATGATTGAAAGTGCATCAGGGATGAGTGCTGCTCCGAAACAGACATTTGGCTTGAACTTTCAGCTAGTGCTCTACCACCTCTAGTTGATTAATCCTACT
Source organism: Ceratopteris richardii (assembly GCA_020310875.1). Classification (NCBI taxonomy): domain Eukaryota; kingdom Viridiplantae; phylum Streptophyta; class Polypodiopsida; order Polypodiales; family Pteridaceae; genus Ceratopteris; species Ceratopteris richardii. The sequence goes on along the minus strand of CM035420.1, from coordinate 754,042 downwards.
CCTGGTCATTCTTCTGATCCCTTTGTGTTAACAGCAGCTTTGGTTCCTGCGCAAGTCAACCTTCCACATAATGCTGAGGGATTTGGTGACTTCAAGTGCACCAGAACTACTACAAAAGACATACAGGTTCCGGGTCTCCACTTCCAGTCAGGCAGTCCACAAAAGTTGCTCCTGTGGTCCTCTCCAAAAGTATCATGGGATTTTGAGGACTTCAGTCACATCAAGAAGATCTAATTCGTGCCTTACTAGGGTAGGGGCATTTTGGACTTTCCAGAAAAGGTCTTAATGACTGCTCTGATGAACATTGTAGCACCTTTTACAACATGGAGCAGGTTGAGCAGACATATGGTGGTACTTTTTGGCTTTCTAAATCACCTTCTATTCCAGCTAGTACATCTTGGGGTGCGGCTGTCCCCTGCATTGCTACATGGGTGACGTTCCAGTTTAAAGGAGTGGAACCACCTAGTTTCACTTTCCAGGTTGTGAATACCCATCTTGACAAAAAGAGCCCTTGAGCACGTAGACAGGGAGCTCTGCTTACATGGCAACATATCATTACCTCCTAGCTTACCAGTGCTTTATTGTGGTGGAGTCTCAAGTGAAGGAACTTCATATATAGTTGGCAAACCTATTCAAACTGTCGAGCTGGTGTAGTTTGCTTTTTTCTGGGATAGCTTCATACTTAGAGTGCTGAAGGAAGTTGGCAGATAAAATTGGGGGAAAACATAAGTTTTGGGGCTACTCAGGCACAACAGAAAGTTTTCCCTTTCATCATCTTTTTTAGGCTTGAGCTCCTCCTGTGTCCAACTTCTCATGCTGTTCAGAATTGGACTTGCTTGCTAGACTCGAAGAAGCATGAACCTCAAGCTGAGGACATCTAGGTCAGTATCGTGGAGAATCGACCAGATTATGCTGCAAATCTCAAAGATAGGACCGATTTGGTGCCCATATAGATAGATGTTTTCATACTTCTAGTTGTGGATTAACTCATTTTCCTGCAGCAGATGCTTCTTGTATCCTTCTGGTTTGCTGTAAGAAAGTTCTTTGATATGATCGGCTGGGCAACCAGGTGCCGTCGGATTATGTATGATTCTACTGCCATAAATGTTCTTGGGCGAATGAATCTTCAGAAATCTCCTAACCTCTGTAGGATCACATGGAATAAAAGTTGAAGATCCTGATGATGCTTCCTACTACTGTATCAGCATCTGTGTGGTTCTCTATTGGCTGCAAGAAGGCTTATGAGAACTTTTCGACAGTGGCCATACTCTTATCTCTTTGAAAACGGTCATAAGGCAATCAAGCAAGCTTTATTTTTCGTGTAAGCATAAGCGTGGCTCACTAGCGGATACCGAGGCACTCTTTTGTTGACAGAAGCTGGCATGGATGTTGCTGAACTAAAGACGTAATTTGACGAACAAGATGTGTCCTTATCTATCACCAAGCTCAGATGGGGAAGGTGCCAATGATCCATTTGCTGAAATAGAACATGGATAGCCTCACTCTGGAACACTTGGTTCACTGCATAAGGAACACCAGGTAAGGAAAATTCTTCATCATATAAAGGATAAAGATTTTGTTGCTGCCTTGTTAGGAGCTATTTTTGGAAATCTGTGCCTGACAGTCCTTACCCAACAAGAGTACCTTGGAGATTACTGTAAATCACATTAAGAAGAGATCCTTATGAAGCTTCTCTAAACTGATATGATGTATATCCAGAAGCAGATTCTAATCAGGCTTTAGACACAAATAGATGTTGGCATCCCCATCATTGGACTTGGTACTGAGCAGGGATCTCATCCAAATTGGCAAAAGCAAGATGTGTTGAGTTGTAAGATATCCATAATTTGGGTAGGTTTTGGGCGAGGGGGAAGAGGTCTCTATCTGGTCTTCTCCCTTTCCATGATGCCATGATTACAAAGCAAGTCAGGCCAAGTGTCAAAAGAACTAGAGTGCTTGCAGGTGTTTGTACATCAAATCCATTTATACAGAAGGACAGATGCAGCTAGAAGCAGATGAAACTCAATCAAATGGAAGATCCCAAAGATCTATGTAATGGTACCATCTGATAAGCTCTGGTGGGTACATGGACATGATCAGAATATGTAGTAACTTGATTCAAATGGCAAAGCAGATGCCACAGGGATATCCATGTGGCCCATTTCCTTCATGAGTCAGAATCAAGCAACAGATTGACTTGAAGGGGGCAAGGCTTCAAAGTATACAGGTCAAGGCATGAGCCACATGCAGCCTGAGCTAATATTGCAAAGGATTATGAGGTGGCTGGAGGTGTGGCACCAGATTTTGAAAAAGCTTGGGCATAGAATTGGTGCAACTTCTACTTTTGGTCATCTTCACAAGGTTCCAGATAGCAACAAAAGGATGTGAGTAAAACCACTTGTATGTGTTATATCTGAACATTACAGGATTTGAAACTTTAAGGACAGCTCTGGATGGTAATGAGGTTTCCCTGGAAATGAGGACAACTCATCTGAGGGGATGGTGTCCACACTTTCCCACACTATTGATTCTGGGTAGCAGTCAGCTCCTTCATCCATCTTCAGGGTTCATGGAGCTTTCCAATTGCTATGGTAGCCCCCAGACAATGCTGCATTTGCAACAAGATTGCAGCCGAGAGGATTTGCTATATGACCATATCCAAGATAGCATGTGAAGAGGACTGGGTACATTGGCAGAAATAGAGATTTAGATGATCTCTAATATATGTAGAAGGGATGATTGATTGCTGGATGGTACTGCCAACACATACTTTTCCTCAATAAAAAGTGACAACCAACAAGATAGAGGACCAAGGAATGCTTCATGTACTCAAGGAGACAAGAGTCTTTCTCAGGCTTGTGCCATGTGCTGCAACAGAAGAAAGAGACCCCAAAACTAGAGGAATCAGACTTGTGTATCTCAACTCCAACAGTCAAGAATTATTGTTATGAATTCCTCATGAAGAAAAAATGTCTGAAAAGGAAAGTTGTGAATAGCCTCCATGTCTAGTACCGTAGAAATAATCAGATGCACTATGATACTTGTTGTCCTGCTCGTTCAGCTCGCTCTTAAGCATCATGGAGGGAGATAGATATATAATTGAAACACCATCTCCAGGTATCATTTTTTATGGTTGCCCTCCGTTGGAGACTAGTTGCAGGTAGGAATGCTCACATATGTAGAAATGCAGCTCTGGATGGCTCTTCCAAAGTATTTATCTGTAGGGATGCTGGAACTTGGGTATAGATTCAGAGTTGTTATCCCCACCCTTCAATGAACATTTGTGAGTTTCATATATTGTTGTGTACTAAACTAATAATTGGAGTATTGTCAAAGCATTGGTGGCAGCTCATCAGGAGGCACCATTTTTTGAGTCCTACAGCAAGTTCCCAAACACCATGGCCCATCAACAGGCTGGGGAATGCCACTTTCATACCATCAGGGAGAAATTGAAAGACCTATTGGAAGTCTTTTACCTCTGTATAATTTTATGACTAAAATGTTCCTGTGCATGAGGCCACTGTGATTCTGATGTTCTCTGTGGCCTTCTTATCCCTCATGTGCGACCTCTATAATTGGGACATGCAGGCACCAAGGGACTATGTGCACTTCCCCAACCATATTATGGGGATCTTTATCCATGTTCTTTGTCGAATCTACTCCAGCCCTCTGGCTAGACTGAGATTGGAGATTGGGAACATGGTTCATACGTTTCTGCAGATATGTTCGAAGCAGGGACCACTCAACTGAGTATAGTGTCCACATTTTAAAGTACAGGAGATCTCATACCTCCTATTGCATTCATGCTGTGAACAACCAAGCTAAGTGCAAAAAGAGCATTATTTCTGCTGGAGACAAATTGCAGTATATGTCCAATGAACATGCCCTTTGGCAGACTTGGAGATATTGGAACACTGAGCACAGGGGGGGAATCCTCTTGAACTATGACATGTATGCTCAAGCAATGAGGTGCAGATCAGATGATTCAATACTCACCCACAATGCCTCTAGCTAGACTACTTTGAGGGATATCCTCTTACTCAGATTTCTGGTAGAATTTGAGCAGGTCCTTGGATGTTGTGTATAGAGGAATAAAATCCAAAGGTATCTGATGAAGTAAAAAGATGGAAGTTGCTACTATCAAAGGCTCAATTTTTGAAATTCAACCTTATGGAATTGGGGCTTCTCAGTGACCAATGTCCACAAGATGTGATTGGAACGAGTTAGTGCAACAACAGGCTTGAATGATTTACAGCTCATCTTCTTTTGCTCTCAGGAAAAGCTGAGAAAAAGCCACTGTTGCCTGCTCCAAAGCATGTACCAGGTTCCACAAGCTACTGGAGTTGCTCTACCAAGCTGAATTTTACTTGCAGTTCTTGGTGGTGATTTCTAGGTGCTGTCTCAAAACAGAAACTTTTTGGAAGCTGGACATCTCAAGCCCAGTGCTTCCCCTTTCTGAGGCAGGTTCTCTAGTTACAGGGGGTGATTGACCAACAAGCATACAGGGAATCCAACTTTATTTTGGTTGCTTAAGAATTTCTTCGGGCAGGTTGTATTCCATAATCTCAGCCTTCGAGTATTGGAGATGGGTAGAGACCATCAATTATCTGGCACACCACAGTTCTACTGGTGTTTTACATAGGGTTCTGATGCTTCTCCCCATGATATGATCCTTCATAAGGAACAATTGCAGATAAAATGTTCAATTACTACTGTGACTGTTTTATGCAGGGAATGACATTGTTTATAGCACCAATAGTATGAACCTGCCTGTGTATGTGTGGCCAGACATTTGTGAATGTCATTTATTGTTGCTCATATCTTTCACTTCTCATGATTGCAGCAGGAAAGCTGAAACTTTTGAATTATCATAAAATTGAGAAGTTGTGACGAATACTCAGGGCTGAAGGTGGTTGAAGATTGTCAATACTCATGGACTGTCACGTTTGGATCATCCCATTATTGTGGCGTTTCTATTTGCCACAATTTGGGTACTTACATGAGCAAGCCCCATTAGAAATCTAGAGAAGCTGATGAATTTTTCTTTGATGGGAGGCTCCCAGCATTGGGGGATGGCTATCGCTTATTGGTCTATCAATCAAAGTAGCCTGATAATGTGGTTGGAACACTAGATCTATTGACTGTCATATGAGATATGTAGCTACCCAGATGCAAAATTCTACACTATCATTTAAGCCTTCGGGGACACAACTGTGCAGCAGGCTGACCTGAGATATCCGATTTAAGACATGGTTCCTGCATCTTTGCAGATCTACTTGAAGCAGGGATTGCTCTACTAAGGTTTAAAAGATGTTATAGCTTCGTATGGCAACTGGGTCATTGCTTGATCCTTCTTGATTACACTTGTTATGCATGCCCATGAAGTCTTTGGAATTCAGTTTACAGGACTTGCTCCATAGGAATAACTGCTTCAAATTCGACAATAGAGGATGCTCTTGTTGTTGTTGGGCTGACTGCCCCCATGGGGATTGTGTCGCCCAACTCTAAAGATTGTAAGATTTTCAGAATAAAGGACTGATGGCTTGCAGATTGGAAGACTGAAGTACTGCAGCTTTGAAGATTATGAAGACTGGAAGATCTAAAGACTTGCAGCCTGAAGACTTGCAAGGCCAAAGAATTGCAGAATTTGAAGACTTGAAGATTTTCAGACTTGCAAGACTCTACCTTGGGTCGGTTCAGCTATGTATGCTCTTCTCTTAGCTTTGTCGAGGACAACAAAGTCTAGGAGGGGGAGGAGTGTTACCCTAAGGGTTGCCCATAATTTTTCTCATGCTATGGCATCCTTTAGCCCTCATGAAAATACCTTCCTTTTGTAAATTAGGAGATGTCCATATGAACACTCTCCTAAACCCCTTTTTAATATTTCTTCATACTATAGGATAGTGTCTCTCACCTTTATGACCCTTCTAGAAAGATTCCCCACGTAGAAAACCCATGCATGCCCTTCTTGGAGATTGGGTTGTTACAAATTTGATCTTTAGAATATCCTAGAAGATTGGTAGTTAGAGAGAGAATCACCTTTTTGACTTTTCCAAATGAGCACATGGGGAATTATGCAAAGCCTATAAGTAGAGGCTCACTTCTTGTAAAAGGGGAGGTCCCTTGGCCATGGCCTTGACCTCCATTTTGGTAATGGAAGAAGGTGTCATTTGTTACTCTCTTGGTGTATGGATTTGCATGTGTGTGTGCATGGTTGGGAGGATGTTCCCCTTTGCTCCTTGTGACGTTGGCCATTGTTGCCATTGCTCCATGAGCGTGGGTGAACCTCTCCTCTCATTCTTTGCCCCAACTTGGAGAAACCTCTCACTTCCATGTGAGGCGGTTAGGGTTTGTTGCTCCCCTTTTCTCAACAATGCCTCTTTTTACAGGTGGACAGTCTAGTGCTGGTCCTAATGAGGCAACTTCTCAGCCTTTGCAGGTTTCATATGATGATGCAGATCATTCCATTTCTGATGCAGATTTACATGATGCACGTGTTGATGAGAGAGCTGATATTGAGCAGGCAAAAACTATGCCAAAATGGCTGGTGTAGACTTTGCGTGTCAACAAATTAGATGCACCTTTGTCATATCGTACTCGTTCAGGCTCTCATAGTGCCTCCTTTGCATCAGATTTCTATGCTATGGCTGTGTCTAGTCTCCGTGATGAGAATGAGCCTGTTTCTTTTGATGAAGCATAGAATTCAGAAAATTGGATGGCTGCTATGCAATCTGAATATGATGCTATAATGAAGAATGGTACATGGTGTTTATGTGACTTCCCTCCTGGCAAGAAGGCCATTGACACTAAGTGGGTATACAAGCTGAAGCGTAAACCTGATGGTACAACTGACAGGTATAAGGCTAGGCTTGTTGCAAAGGGTTATGCGCAGGAAAGAGGCATTGATTTTGATGAGACCTTTGCACCTACATGTCGTATGACTACTGTTCGGAGTATTTGTGCACTTGCAGCCCATCATGGTTGGAATGTACATCAGTTGGACATTAAAACAACATTTTTGAATGGTGACTTGCATGAAGAAGTGTATGTTTTTTCAGCCCCGTGGCTTTGTGCAGAAAAGGCATGAAAACCAGGTGTGTAGGTTGAAGAAGGCATTATATGGTTTAAATCAACCATAACGTGCTTGGTATGAGAAGATACATGCCTATCTGGTTGCACATGGTTTTGAGAACAGTCCAACTGAAAGCACCTTATATGTTAAGCGTGCAAATGATGTGCTTCTGATCATTGTTGTCTATGTTGACGACATGCTTCTCACTGGTCCTATTGAGAAGCATATTGCTGATTTCAAGGCTGATTTGCATGCCTCATTTGAGATGTCTGATTTGGGGCATTTGCATCATTATTTGGGCATTCAATTTATGCAAGTTGATGGTGGAATGGATTTGTGTCAAACAAAATATATTGACACATTATTGCAGCATTTTGGCCTTGAAGACTGTAAGCCTATTGCCACTCCTATGGAGACAGGTTTACGATTGAGTCTTCATGATGCTGGAGATGCATTTGATGTTGTTCTCTGTGAGTAGGCAGTTGGATGCTTGATTTACTTATGCATTACTCGGCCAGATATTCAGTTTGTTGTCTCACAGATGAGCAGGTTTATGCATTGCCCAGGAGTCACGCGTTGGAAGGCGGTTAAGCGCATCTTTCGCTACTTGAGTGGTACTCGGCTACTTGGGTTGTTTTATCCCAAGAGGGGATCATTACCACCAGATTTGCATGCTTTTTCTGACTTAGATTGGGCTGGTTGCTATGACACTCGTGTGTCCACCAGTGGTTTTTGCTTCATGCTTGGTAGATCATGTATATCTTGGTTGAGCAAGAAGCAGCCTACTGTGGCCACTTCCAGTTGTAAGGCTGAGTATAGGGCACCTTTCACAGCGACTGTTGAGTATGTGTGGCTCAAACGCCTTATGGTTGATTTGGGTGTTGGCCAGTCTTTTGCCACCACCATCTTCACTGACAGTGAGAGTGCATTGGCAGTTGCGAGGAACCCTGTGTTCCATGCTCGCACTAAGCACATTGAGGTTCATTATCACTATGTCAAGGAGAGGTTCTCTATTGGGGAAATCAGCTTGGCATATGTGCCCACACAGGAGAACATTGCAGACCTTTTCACGAAGGCTCTGCCCAGAGAGAACTTTGAAGCTTTCCACAAAGCTTTGGGCTTACTTCCTTTTGTGGAGTGACTTCCACATAGCTTGGCACTTCCTTATACATGAGTGCCAGCTGCTTGTTCACCGCGTCACTCCCAGGGGGGATTTGTTGATATATTTATGTAGTGATGTGTGTGAACACACTAGGACCGCCGGGGCACTTTTTTCCCTCTTTAGGAGGTTTTTTCCCCCGGCTTGTATATATGCCTATTGCCCTAATGGGCTACTTATCTTTGTACATTCTCTAGTAATACATTCAGTATTGTGTGTTTGTGCTCCAAGCTTCTTCTTCTTCCTTGTGTTGTTCCGCAGACGTCTAACTCCAAGAGGCATCTTAGCTACAGGAGAAAAAGTTTCTTCATAAGCAACTCCTTGAGTTTGTGCAAAGCCTTTTCCTACAAGCCTTGCCTTATACCTATTAATGGAACCATCAAAATTCATCTTGAGTTTATAGACACATCTTGAGCCTATTACCTTCATGGATGAATTCTTGGGCACCAAATCCCAAGTGTTGTTTTCCTCAAGTGCTTCAATCTCTTCCTTCATTGCATGCTTCGAATCTGATTTTGCTTTGGCCTCTTCAAAGGATGATGGCTCCTCTTGATTTATGTCTTGTGCTATGTATATAGAATGTTTAGTTACTAATGAGGTGTCAAACCCATACCTTTCTGGTTTTTTCTTTTCCCTCATAGATCTTCTTAGGCCATGATGTGATGATTCTGCCTCATGTCCAAGTTCCTGCAATTTTGCTTTACCTTTAGACTTCCATGCTTTGATCTTTTCCATATGGATTCTTCACCATCCTCTGAGGTGTCTTGTTCTTCAATCTTTGCCATGGTAGTTGTTGAACCTTCCTCTTGAGTAGCCATAACTTCCTCTATTGTATCCTCTTCCTCTTTGATTGCCATGGTAGTTGTTGAACCTTCCTCTTGAGTAGCCATAACTTCCTCTATTGTATCCTCTTCCTCTTTGATTGCCATGGTAGTTGTTGAACCTTCCTCTTGAGTAGCCATAACTTCCTCTATTGTATCCTCTTCCTCTTTGATTCTAGGAATTCCTAAAGCAATTTTTGTAATTGCCATGGTAGTTGTTGAACCTTCCTCTTGAGTAGCCATAACTTCCTCTATTGTATCGTCTTCCTCTTTGATTCTAGGAATTCCTAAAGCAATTTTTAGTTGTATGATTAGTTAGTCCACAAATAGAACATGGGTTGGGGTCTTGGGATCTCTTCCTACCTTATCTACCTCCTCTTCCTCTACCTGCATAGTTAACTTGATATGTACCTCCTTCATCATCCACTTTCTTTTCCTTTCCTTTGTTATCTTTGGACTTGCTTTTATCAGTGTATAAAGCTGAAGATTGATTACCTTTATAGCTTTCTCCATTTTTGATAAGCTTTGCCTCTTGGGTAAGTAGTTTTCCAATGAGTGTATTGAAATCAGGTACATGCATGTCCATGTACAAGTCCATAGCTGTGGTGAATGCTTCCCACTTGTCATCTGCTTTCAATCCATTGGTGACCTGCCTTAGAATTTTCTCTTTGTCTATTACCTCTCCAATGCTTCCCAACTGATCTGCTATGTCCTTGAGCTTTGTGACAAAATCAGTCACATTTTGTTTGGGAGCCTTCTTGAGAGTTGTGAAATCCAGCCATAGTTGATGCTTCCTAGCTTTAGTACTTGAAGAGAAAGCTTCAAGTGCATTCCACACTTCCTGAGACGTCTTACAACTTCTAATGTGAGGGAAAAAAAAATATGAGATAGAGTTGAGGAGATAAGACCTTGCAAGTGCATCCTTGGAGCACCATGTGCTCAATCTTTCTTGCTCTTCTTGTGTTGGTTGACTTTTGTTCCTGAAACTTGGCATAATTTCATCTCTAGCCACATAACCATATAAACTTCTACCTTGGAGATAAGCTGTTGCTCTAGCACAATGGTGAGAACCACGTTAAGAAGCTTCACCTCCTTAATGTCAATCCGCGGAAGAGATAGGAGTGATATGAAGATCGTGAATGTGAGATGAAGTGAAAGTGAAGGTGAGAAGCATAGAAATGCACACACACATACACACACACTACGAAGAGACAAGCAAGACACAATGGAAGGTGAGAAATCAACTCTATTACTCAAGAACACTATTACAAACTCAATCTAGCTCAAAGCTCACACTAGCCAACATGAACCAACCTCAAAAATGAGCTCTCTAGCTCTTTTTATAGTTTCTAGACTAGTTTTGACCGGTTTCACATCTAGTGACCGGCATAGTTAAAAAATAGGTCCTAGAGGCTATTTGGATGGGTAAACGATGTCTAAAAATAACAAAAATTGGTACGAGCATTCTACCTAAGCTCCTCAAGCTCGAGGACTCTTCGGCTTGCACAAAATGGAGCTATGGATTACAAAATGGGGTTTTCTATGATACATATGTTACAATTAGTGATAATAATCACTGTTGAGTGTTTGAAGAATTAATAAGAAACATATTTGTTTGGAAAATTGATCCGACAGGCTCCCTGCTCCGTCTTTACATGCTTCCATGTCGTCTGTGCCTCTGACTGTGCCTCTGACTGCTTCCAACACCCCCCTCCCTCTCGCTTCTGTCGTCCCTGACAGAACCTTGTTGTGAGGTCTGCCGGATGTAGTTCTGTAGGAGGTCTTGAGCGAGGGTGTGCTCTGATATACGAATGCCTCGGGCTAGATCAGCCTCGAGTTTCTCCCAGTTGATAGGTTGCGGCTCGTCTGGTGGTGGGAGCTGATAATGTGTGGAGTACACTATTCGTTCACAGGCGAATAATTGCAATAAGTGTGTGGGCCTGCTTATAAATACCTCTGAATGGTACTCCCAAAAGCCGGTGGTGAACATTTCTTCGAATGTCTGCTTGTAGCATGCCGGTAGGTATTTGATCCTGCAGTGCCAGGCATAACACACCCGTAGCGATGGCGTTGTGCTCATATCATAGACTAAATCAAAGTTGCCATGCTCGAAGCCCGGGGTGTTTACATGGGGAGCCTTGATGCGTCGGAAGACTTTAAAGATCATCTGCATCATGTCAAAGATTTTGACAGTCATGTGCGCGGCAATATCATCCATATGCTTTAACCTAGGGAGCCAGTGGCGGATCGTCGCCATCATGTAGCCTACTGTGGGTAACTCGATTGGTGGCTTGAAGTAGGGATAATTCACCCAGTCTTGGCACTGCTTATTGTTTTGTACCTTAATAGCGAATGCAGTCCAAGAGCGGCGTCGTGGTACTGGTCCCCAGCACGGGTTAAATTTTAAGTGCAGCGGCGCTTTCACCCACGTGCTCATCATCTCTGGATAGTTTTGCAATAGATCTTTGCGCCAGTCTGGTTGAAGGATTTCACCTCTCTGCGCCCTTGGTGGCAAGTCTTCCGGTTCGAATTGAGTGGCATGCGTTGGTTTCATACCTGTTTCTTTCTCTATGGCTGACTGATATTCGGCCATTAACATGAAGTACGGTTTATATTGAAGCTCGTGCCCAGATATGTACCGTCGCGGGGCCAATTGAGCAAAGAATGGTGACTGTAAAATCCTCTCTTCAATCATGGCCATAGCATGTAGTTGTGCCTCTACTCTGGCCGAGTGTGTCGTTCCGAGTTCTTCAACTGTCTTCATCCACGCGGGAGTAGGTAATTCATAGGTCATCTGGCCTTCGGCCGTGACACGTCCGCCTGGGATGGGTATCGGTTCGTATGCCTCTTCAAATGTTTCCTCCACCGGGATAGTGACGGTTTCTTCCTCAGCTGGTAGCTCAGGTGGGGAGTCTGGCCTTGGTGGTGCTTCATAGGCTGCGATTCTAGATTCAAGATTTGTTACCTGGGCCCGGAGTGCGTTGAGTTCCTCTAAAATTTCAGGGGCAGGGTCCACAGATGCTGGTAATTCTGCTGCTATTTGTACTTGTTGTGTTGCCGGTTCTCTGAGCTGTAGCAGCTTGTGATCTTCCTTTAACTTTTGGTGCTCTTCGTTCATACGATCATAGTCCTCGAGCAATCGCACATGATCATCTAGCAACATCCGCATCGATTCAGATGGGATTGCTTTGAATTTGCTAGGACTTAAGGGTTGGTCTGGGTGGTCCAAAGCCGCTTCCAAATTCTCTCTATTCTGCTCTTGGAGTCTCTGGTTCTCCTCTTTTGCTGCGGCTAAGTGTCTTCTTAGTAAGCCCATATTTCTAGTGAGCGTTGCATTGCGGACGGTTTGGGCTCGAAGGAGGTTGTCCAAATCCGCAGTGGCCTCTTTTGTTTTCTCCTCACTTTCTAGTTCTAATTTGTGATAGGCCTCTCGTAAATCTTGGTATCGGCTGTTCAGTGAGACATTCTCAATTGATAACAAATTAAGCTGCGTTTGTAGTTCATTCGTCGTTCTCTGCAGCTGTTGATAGTTGGTGCCGAGTGATGCAAACTCATCGCGGACTTGTGTCATGCATGTGAACATGTGTTGAAATGCAGCGTCTATGGCGGGTGATAATAGTAATGGAGTGCTAATTGAAGATGCAGTGGAACTAGATGCAGTGGGGATGGGGAATGGGGTTGGGAAGGTGGATGCAGTGGTGATTGTGGAAAATTGTGACGTGCCTAAATATGAGGGTGCTGTGAGTGGAGTGGGTGGTGGTGAGGTGGATGGTGATATGTCCATGCCATTGGATGTGTCAAGTGCGGTGACTGTGAAAAGCGGTGTGTAAGTGGGTGGTTGTGCAGGTGTGAAGACGGGATTTACAAATGTAGAGTAAGTTACAGGGGGGATAGCTGGAGCAGCTTGGTGAAACGGGGAAATAGGGGTTATGGTAGGTTGGGGAGGTGAGACTGGTGAGAAGGTTAGTGGGGTTAGAAAGGGGAATGGGGTTCTTAGAGGTGGGGAAAACGCTGGGAAGGATGAAGGGGTGAAGGGGTTAACATATGGATGCGGAGGGTTGGGTGTGGGCATGGAAGTATGAATTGGCAGGGCAAAGGGTGCGGTTGTGTTGCCTTGAACTGGTGTGGATGTGGGGGAAGTGGGTGGGTGTGCGGGGGATACAGGATGGGTTGGTGAAAGATGAGGTGAGAGAGGAGTAGAGGGCGTGGATGTTATTTCGAAGATAGTAGTGGTACGTACAACAGTGGTACATGGTGGGGAATCTACAAGGATGGGTTCTGCGGTCAATGAACTTTCGGGGACGAGGCGTGCCTCCCTGACTTGTGCTGAAGACTGAGCTCCTGTTGGTACGCGAATATACTCTCCGGGTTTTGAAAGTAGTCGCACTCGGCGGGGATCAAACTGTGGTAGTTGCTTTCTTTGTAAAAACCTGAGTGCTTCATGGGAGCCTACTGATTTGACTAGCTCCCTGAACCCTCTGATGTATGCGTCTTCGAATCCTCCGGAGATGAGTTCCTGTTCAATTAATGCCTGGCTCTCCTCTTCAGTTAACTTCTTCCGGGCCCAGACTTTCTCCATGGTACGATATAATTTCTTTATAGCCAGCGTGTACGCTGCGGCTTCGAAAGTCTCTTCTTCATATGTGCTGGTGTCGCCGTGTGTGTCAGTCTGTTGGCCTTGACCATCTGTCTGTCCGTCATGTGAGCCCTGGCTGGCTTCATCGTCGCCTTCCTCGTCGTCTGTTTCGGTTCTTTCTTCTTCAGAGCTCGACACAGCTTGTCCCTGTGGCAGATCTCTCGGTGTGGTAGGGTAACTGGGACGTTCATATTCTTGAGAGAACATTTGTGCCTCTGAAAACTGGAACTCATTTGAGAATGCCTCTGGCATCTCAAAATCGAATGTTGTGTTTAATGGTTCTGCCTCCATGTGTGGTATTGGGAAAGAAAAGGCTTCCGCACCAATAGTTGTGGGAGCTTTTGCTGTTGTGGTGGTGGGTTCTGTGGTGGCAGCTGCCTGAGGTGCAGCGGTACTAGTGGTGGCCTTCGTAACCACTGGTCTGGACAACCTTATGCGAATAGGTTGTACTGTGGGAGCCGCTTCTGTCTGTGGTCGTTCTGGAGAGGGTTGTGGTGATGGCGACTCTGGCACTTGAAGGCAAGGGATGGTGCCTCTCATGCGCTTACCTGCCCGTGTTCGACTGGGCTTCCTGGCTTTCTTCGTTGTGCCTTTGAATGCCTTCAGTTCTTCTCCTGTTAATGCACGCTCGATGGGCAAGTCATATGCTAAGCACATATACACAATTCTAGTGAGTGCACAACATCCATTAAGTACTTTCTTGCGCTCCCATCTGTGCTGTGCCAGATACATTTGATCTATGATCCAGCTTGCCAGATCAACAGTTTGAGGTCCCGTGCATGCCAAATACAATCCGAACCAGATTCGTTTATGGGGCATGGTAAATCTGTCCTGAGCGGGAAATGCAAAATGTTGCATGCATATCCTTAGTGGCTTCGACAGCTCAGGTGTAATTGCCGAAATCTCCTCCCACTTCGTGACATCCCCACGTTTCATCGGTTCTGGAATTAATCTCTCTCGATCTGTGGGTGTGTGGGTGCCATGAATTTTGATGGCCGCTCTGATTAAATCCTTAGATAGGTAAAACCTTTTGTAAGGTGGATCATCCACTAGAGTAGGCAATATGAAGGTCCCTGGGATGTCCTTATTCTCTGAGGCCAGTAGGGTAGTGATTAAGTAATAGCACCTGTAAAAATCCGGTTTGGGCAGAGGATCACTGAAATACTCTGTGAAGCCTGCTCTGGCCCAAACATGAGTTAAATCCTGGGTGCTCTGTAGGGCTTCGAACTCTCTGGAGAAAAACTGGTATTTTCCCCACGTGCAGTCATCAAATGTCAAAGAGGATTCAAATATAAAGTCCGCGTCCGCAAGGGGTCCTGCAAGGCCCTGAAACCAATGAGAGTTCCTGTGTATCTTTTCGGTGTAGCCCATGGGTGGGTTGTCGATAGGCATGGGCCCTGGAAATCCCTGAAATTCCGGCGGTGGAGCAGTCGGGTGGGACTCTGCTCGTAGCACGTTGAGGGGCACAGCCGCTACACTGGGGCCTGCGCCTGATGTTCCTTCGTCGGTTTGCATGGTGACTGATGCGCTAATGAGAAAGATCTGCTACAAAGGATTAACACATTAGCATGGAAATTAATTATGATCCCATTAAAGTGAGACCGCAATCCCTTTCCATAACTGATGCGTAACCCGTGTAGCCAAGTGCTGTGATGTGATGGATGCAATGTTTCTTGCAGCACTAGTGCAGGTCTCTAGACACCTATACGTTTCAGATCATGCATACATTTCTTGATGATATGAGATTACGAGTGATGTGTGATGATGGTGAGTGAATTTATACAAGGTTTAAAGGTTAGTGATTTAGTACAAGGTTGTATGTTAGTCGGGGGGGTAGTTTTATCAGACATGGGGTTAGGGGGAGACGGTTGGACACGTTTCGGTATCCATTTCCTAAGGATCTTGGAGTGGGTGGTGGGTTTCGGTTGAGGGGCAAAAGGTAGTATCGGGTGTGGAGGTATTGAGGGATGAAAAGATTTGTGAGGAGTATATATTACATGGCTTAAGGGTTGAGCTATGATACATGATTTGGGTACCCAAATCTGCGTGGGTGTGGGTCTATGGGTAAGGTATTTCTTGGCGATCCAAATTTGTCGAATGCTCGAACCTGTAGAAGAAGGTCGAGGGGATGGTGGATACTGATTCTGTTTCTGCCCTGCCTCTTTCTTGTTGATCTCTGCTTGGTTGGAGTTCTTTGGTGCTTTTTGTCCTTTTGGCACCCACATTTGTCTGGTGCCGCTTCCTTTGGGTGGCCTGAACTGCCTTCCTTGTTGTTTCCTCCGATACTGCAGTCGGTCTGGGTTCCTTCGTCGTGATTGACTCAGTTGTTGCTGGGGTTGAGAGGTCGGATGGACACTCTGCTTTGGAAAAGAAGGGAGATCCAAGACTTGCGTGACCTGCCCATTAGGAAGTGATGCCTTATTTAACTTTAATCTAGGCCAGTCCGCAACAAGTTTGGAAGGATGAGCACCGCAGGGTGTCGTGCTCATTTGGCCGCTGATGCAACCCACCTGACCGCTGATTGTGTTCATCTGCCCTAGCGGTTGGGTAGCTGCCCCTTCTAGTTTGCAGGAAGTCCCAGGGAAGATCTCCTTTCGTCCTTCTGATTGACAACTGTCTATAGCCAAGCCAGAGTGGGTTGGTGTAGACGTAACGTGACTGATCTGACTCAAGATCTTCCGGTCTTCCATCGCATGTGTTTCGTGGGGTCTAGGGTCACATCCGTCAGGCGGAATGCCGTTAGGGAAGTCAAGCGGTATCACTCGCCTCTGTTCTAAGGTTCCAATCTGTAAGGAGCCTTGTCTAAGATTTAGGTCCACCGAGTGATCGTATAGCCAATCTTGGCCAAGGATTAGGGGTTCTATCAGGTCGTCATCATGGCACACTAGTAGCTTCGCTGTCATGGTCACATCCTTAATGAGGATAGGAAGGTCCACCTCACCCATGCAAGGGGTTTCCATGCCTCCTAGCCCTATGAGGTATGCCTCAATTGGCCGCATTTCTATTCCTGAATCCTTATAGTGGGACCATCTAATCGCACTAGTAGCAGCACCTGAGTCAATTAAAGCCCTGAGCTCTTGGCAAGGGTTGCCGTGCTCTAGCCTAACTGTAATGAATGGTCTCCTGTCCACTATACGAGGATGAGTTCGTGGCTTTACCTCACACATAGCCATGGGATATCTGGGTGTAGGTTCCAGATGGTCATATTGTTCTCTCCCTAGTCCTTGTCTTCTTAACTTCATGCGTTTAATGCGTTCTATTGCTTCTGCTTGAGCTTCCGCTCGTATTCTGTTTTCTTCCTCCTTACGCTTCTTTGCCAACGTGAGTCGTCTAAGCATATCCTCAGTAAGAGGTTCTTGATATAGCCTGACTCTACAGCCACTAATATAATTAGGCATTATGTTTCCTTCTAAGGTGGCTAACTGTACTGCTCCGCTTGTCGAGAGTCTGTTAATGATCATAGGTCCATAACCTCGCTTCTCTAACTTCCGTGCGTGTTGTTTCAGCGTATATACTAGAACTAAATCTCCTTCTTTTAGGCCTTTATCTTTCACATGTGCATCAAAATATGCTTTCTGTCGCTTCTTCGCTGCATATATTCCTGCTGCTGCCTTTAGCCTGGTTTCTCCTAATCGTTCCAAGTCCATTATTCTTGCTGATAATTCATGGCCGGTCCACTGATGTTCTTGTGCCACCTTAAGGGTCGGTATCAAGAAGTCCAAAGGAAGCACAACATTCTGACCAAAAACCATCTGAAAGGGAGTTGCATTGAGTACGGTCTTGTAGGCCACTCGATATGCCCAAACAGCGTGGTGTAACTGTTTGTCCCAATCTGAACGTTTGTTGTTCACGAGTTTCGTCAGTACATTACAAAGGATCTTATTAGTGCTTTCAGCCTGACCATTGGCCTGAGGATGATATGGTGCAGATTTCTTGTGGATCACCATAAAATCCTGTAACAAATATTCAATGACTTGGTTTAGAAAGTGAGTGCCTCGATCGCTCACTATCTCTATAGGCAATCCATATCTTGTAAAGACATTTTCAAATAAGAATTTTGCAGTTGTGTGTGCATCATTCTTTTTCGTAGCTTTGGCCTCTACCCATTTCGTAAGATAATCGGTGGCAACAATAATGTATTCCGCATGTGTACCTTTTGCAGGGGGGTTAATGGGTCCTACAAAGTCTATACCCCACTTTGAGAATGCACGTCCGCCCATCATGGGTTTAAATGGCATTTCATCTCTGCGAGTAGGAAACTGAGTTCTTTGGCACACGTCACATCTCTTTACATAGGTATGAGCATCCATGTGAAGAGTGGGCCACCATAATCCTGCAAAGAGGATGGCTTTGATTATCCTATCGGGTCCAAAATGACCTCCTGCAACACCTTGGTGTGCAGTCTCTAGTATGCTCAGATAATCGCTCTCATGAACACATTGTCTTAGATATCCATCTCGTCCTCTTTTGTATAGGTTATCGCCAATAAGAGAATAGTCGTGAGCTTCCTGCTCTAGACTACGTTGTCGAGCTAAGGTCATGCCTTGAGGGAATGTGTTCGTCCTCAAGTATGTCACTAAAGGTTCACTCCAGTCTGGTGTGAGAGACACATGATATAATGTAGCATGCGCTAATGGTGGTCTTTCACAACAAACATGGCATTCTTTACACAACTTGTAGACGTCTGCTTCCATTGAAGGCCAATATACTCCTAGTCTTTGCAGAGTCTGTAGTGTTCGATGTTTTGAATGATGTTGCTTTAATGCACCTATGTGTGCTAATTGCAACCAATTCGCATGTTCTGATTCATCTACACAACAAGCAAGAATCTTTTGATTATCCTGTTTATATATGCTTCCTGCTAAGATTTGGTATCTCTGAGACTTGGTAATCTCTCCTTCTTTGATCTTTATCCTAGGGTTCTTGGGTCCGTATGTAAGAATAGGGACTATAGACTTAGCCCATTCTGGTGCTATCTCAAGGTTAAACAAATATGCATCTGGTAATTCATCCGCTACTCCTTGAGGAGCTTCTCCTGAGGTTAATCTTGAAAGGTGGTCAGCTCTCAGATGCGTCTTTCCTTTCCTAACTACAACTTCAAAATCGTACTCCATGAGTAATAGAAACCAACGTATCAGTCGTCCCGTGTTACATGGTTTGTTGACTAGGTACAATAGGGCTTGATGATCGGTAAAGAACTTGAATTTGTTGGCCAACAAGTAGTGCCTGAATTTCTTTACTGCGTAGATCATCCCTAATCCTTCTCGTTCAGTGGTGGTGTAATTCCTTTCTGCTGCGTTTAATTGTCTGCTCGCGTAAGCTATGGGGAGATCTATGCTACCTTCACTCGTGGGTTGTGCTAACACACATCCTATGGCGTAATTGGATGCATCCACATGTACATGGAATGGCTTATTCCAATCTGGGGTAGTCAATATAGGTGTTGAGCACAAACGTCGTTTAAGTTCGTTGAATGAATCCTCACATTCTTCTGTCCATTCAAAATTGGTTAAAAGAGAGTACAAAGGCTTGGCTATGATTGCATACATGTGTATGAATCTCCTATAATATCCGCAATGGCCCATAAATGCCTGTACCTCTTTCACATTAGTTGGTCTAGGTAATTCTGCAATTACCTTCACCTTTTCTTCATCCGTAGAGATCCCATTTTTTGACACAATGTGTCCTAGAATTTTGCCTTGTCTAACCATGAAAACGCATTTTTCTGGGTTCAAGCAAACCTGATATTCTCGACATTTGTCAAATATTTGTCTTAACTCTGGGATATGTGTCTGTCTGACATTAGAATGAGCACATATGTCATCGACATAAACTTCCAAGCTCTTGCGTAAAAATTCCTTAAAAACATGACACATGAGTCGCTGGAAAGTGGCAGGTGCATTTGTTAAGCCAAATGGCATCACACGAAATGCAAATACGCCCCATTCAGTGGCAAAAGCCGTCTTGTGTTGGTCTTCTGGAGCAATGGCTACTTGATTATAACCTGAAAATCCATCAAGAAAGCTGTAAACTTCCTTGCCCGCAACTCTTTCCAATAAATGTTCCGTGATAGGAAGAGGATAACTATCTCTAATCGTTGCGGCATTAACCTTTTTAAGGTTAATACACACACGCAATTTTCCATTCTTCTTGGGCACAACCACAATGGGGGATACCCATTCGGTATGCTCAATTTCGTAAATGAATCCTGCTTCTATCAAGCGATCTATCTCCTCCTTAATCTTCGCAGCGTAGTTATCATTGTACGTGTATGGTTTCTGTTTCGTAGGTTTTGCATCTGGAGTCATAGGGATTCTATGAGAGCATATATCTGGATCTACTCCTTTCAAATCTTTGTAACTCCAAGCGAACACATCTCTATATTCACGCAATAGGGCAACTAACTCTTCTTCTTCTTTGGTCGTCAAATCATGCCCTATGTATGTGCATTTTTCTTCTTCCCCTTCTATGGCTACTAATATTTTCTTGGTTGTCTCGCGGTTATCATATACTTGTCCGTCATTCGCCTTTCTATTGGGCATTCGTACCATGATTCTTCTATCTTCGATTTCATATTTCTTGAAGTTCTCGGGTACTTCAAATAAAGATTCTTCTTTTTCTGTCATGGTTTCTTTCTTCTTTCTTTTCTTGCCTTCACTCTTAGTAGTCACTTCTGTGGCTATTCTCACGTCATTCATAACTTCCTCGTGTCTCTGAGTGTGATTCTCTACTTCGAAAAAATATTCTTCCTCTGATGCAAAGGGTGAATCCATGATAATTGATTCTAAATCAAAATCGCTTGCATCCTCAAATGCATCAGTGTTCGGTTCACACTCTTCTAAAATTGCATCGCACATGATTGGCTCTATCGTGAAAACTGAAATGTCATAGCCATCCTCGTCACAGTGGGGTGTCCATTGTTCTTCATTGATGGCTACATCCATGGTTGCTAGGATTTCTGCCCAACCATGGGGTTCAAACTCTTCGTCTGGGAATACTACAGGTGCGTAGGCTGGATCTTGAAGGGTTCGTGGATTTTGTTCTGCACCTAAGGTCCTTGCTTCTAATCGTTCTTCCTCTTGTTTGGCTACTTTACACATCCATAAATGGGTATCCTCATGCAACCAAGAAGGATCTGATTCTAATGAGTGCACGGATTCCGTCTCTACTGGTGTCTTATGGATGGTATTCCATTGTATTGGGGGTACATTTCTATGTGAATAGTCTTTAAGATTGACTTTGGTAGTCACTCCTAAATGTTGCAAGTACAAAGAATTAGTTCCCCAATCTTGTACAATTTGCAACTGACGCATGAATGGTCGTCCCAATATCATCTCATAAGCATGGTTTTTTGCAAAGTCACAAATGGCAAAGGTATGCTCAAATTCTACACCACAAGTGGTGAGAGATATACCTTCTAGTAAGCCTAATGGTTTTTCTATGTGTCCATCGGCCATTTGTAGCTTCATCCTGGTGGGTCTTAATGCTGGCTTACCCCAACGTTTCCATAAAGCGGTGGTAGCTATGGCTACTCCGGCTCCTGAATCTAAGATGGCTTTCGTGGTGTAGCCCTGATGGGTTATTGGAAGATAAGTGTTACCTTCCTCTCCTTCACTTACATCTCCGATCTTTTCTACGGGTATCTCTGGTACCTTCTTATGTGATCCTATCTGAGAGGGTGTGGTAGCAAACTCAGGGAATTGATTTGCTACGTGCTTCCACAATTCTGGTTTTACCTTTAACAATTCCTCCAGAGTGAGATTACACTGTACTTTAGTGTTCTTGATCACTTCCGTGTTCCTAGGGATCACTGATTCTTCATTCCTCACTATTATCGTGGGTGCTCTCATACTAATAGACTTTGCTTCCCAAGGTCCTGTGAACTGAGGTAATTCTTGTAAAGAATTAGATTCAAACCTTGTGTGTTCACTCAGTTGTTCTGTCTCTACATCATCGTATATAGAGGGGATGTCTTGGGGAAATTGTTCCTGCAAGTCGTCTATTTCTTGAATAGGAGGATGAGTTCCTTGTTCTTTTCTCCATTTCTCTTCTTGTATTTCTCTCAAAAATTCATGAGAGTACCTATGTATAGAAGACAAATTGTCTTGACTTTCTGTATTGGGTACTTGAGACAGGGATGGTGCATTCCTTTCCTGTGTCTCTGGGACAATAGGGTTCCTAGGCTGATCCTTTTTCTCTTTGCTCTCGATCAAATATTCTAGCCTCTCCATCAGTCCTTGAAAGTGTAATTCCGGTTTTGCCATGTTATTCCAATTAAGATATCTAGAGGCTTCGAACAAAGCTTGTGCTAGTTCTACCATCTTCATGCAAAGTTTAGTTCTCTCAATTTCCAGATCAGCTCGAGGGTAGTTTTTGCTCATTTCAGCTACCTGAGGTCCCTCTTTTAATCTAGCCTGATATGCACGAAACATCATGTCTAGATCTTCTGGTATGGGTTCCGCTAAAACTGATCCTGATTTTTGAGCTGGGTTTTCTTGGTTTAATTCCTGTGAAGTCAATTCTTGGATTTTGGCTCTAGATTCCTTTAAACTTCCTTCCAACTCAGTTATCTTTTTACTCCATTTTCTCTTGATTCTTTCTCTAGAATCTTTCCAAGATTTTGTCTTTTTGCTGCTAGATTCTGCAACTTCACTGGTTTCGGCTACTTTCTCTTGATTATGCTTTTGGTTCTGTAAGAGCGCCTGGGCTCTTGTTATAGCTTGGATAGGCACGTATGTAGGGTTGGATCCATCTGCATTATTTACAATACCTATCACGTTGATCGGTGTCACATTCGAAGGGTTAACTGGGTTCTTAGGACAATCTTTGATTATGTGCTCTTTGCCACAATCGGCACAAAAGCCTTGTATGTTATAGCACTGTGATTGCCTTGCTATTGGGGGATGTGGACAATCCTTTATAAAGTGATCTCCTTGGCACCTAAAGCATGGTCCTCTAGGGCCCTGCGGTCTCTGTTGTCTTAATTGGGGCCGTGGATTTGGATTTGTGTACATTACATTAGCATAGTCGGGCTCCCAACTAGGTTCCATTGGTGGACTATCATAATGATATGTCTCCACATGTTCTGGTGACTCCGTGTAATAAGCGGGTGGACTAGTTACATGGGTAGAGTCAAAACTGTTTGAGTTCGGGTCACTTTCTGTAATCAAGGGTGAAGAAGGCACTAAGGCCCTACTTAGGTTTTCTTCTGCAGCAGCATATTTGACTGAGATGACATTCGCTGGTGGGGGTGGCTGCTGAGCTAAGACAGGTTGAGGTCTCTGTTGAGCCTGGTATGGGTAGTTCTGAGGAGGCCTATAGTAATAAGGCTGAGCATTGTATTGGCCTTGATACCTACCTGGCTGCTGGTATGCTTGCGGATAGTTCTGTCTCACGGTTTGTTTGTTGTATGGGCAGTCCTGAGCCGTATGATTCGTGTATCTTCTCTCAATTGTACAGTATTGGCCACTAGGGTTGGCTTGAGGTTGTGGTGCGTTTGGACACACGTTTGCCATATGGTCACCGCCACAGGTGTAACAACGCTTGTTTGTAAGCACCCTCGGTTTACTAGAAACTCCTAGTTTTTGGGCCACTTTTTCTGCTAGGTCCTCTATTGAGTTAGACAATTTTGTGGATGCTAGAGAAGAACAATCTGAGTCCTTATAAACCTTTGAGAGTTCCAATTCATCTCCTAGGTTGTCCTCGATGTCTATACATATTCTTACACACTCCTCTAGCGTTCTGGGTTCTTTTAGGTACACATAGGAGCATAGTTTAGAGCTCAACAAGCCATCTAAAAACAATGACACTTGTTTAGCTTGTGAGGGTAGCTCTTGCATTGGACATCGTTCAATATATTGTCTAAACCTACGTCCTGCCAGTCTAACTGTTTCCTGAGGGGTTTGTTTAAAGCTATGAATCAACGAAGACGTGTCATGTCTAATCCCACTTTTAGAGAATTCGGTGATGAATGACTCCAAAAAGTGATGGATGTCTCTAAATTGCCTTTGTTGCAAAGGTTGGAACCAAGTTAAAGCTGTATTCTTTAACGTTAGTCCAAATGCGTTGTACTGCGTGAACATGTCTTCGACTTGTTCTGCTCTTAGTACTTGCTTGAATTCTGCGACGTGGTCGTAGGGATCTCCTGTCCCATCAAAATAATTTTTCATTGATTTTACCAATTGAGTGGGTCTCAATACTCTTGCGTGTTCACGTGGTCTAGGTAGAGGAAAATCATCTCTACCACCTGGTATTCCATGATCTCTTTGTCTATCCGTGGTTGTTCTATCTCTCCCTATGGGGTGAGTGAAGCTTACTTCGGGTCTTTCTTTATTCTTTTCTCTTTGGTTTCCAAAGGCTGATGATGTTCCTGCCCCTTGTTGACTTGTATTCATGTTAGTTCTGGATGGAGGGAATACCAATTCACCTCTCCATGTATATGTGTTTCTAGCGTGGTCAGGCACCACAAAGACTCTTTCTGAAGTTTCATCCAGGTATACAACCTTTCCAGGTGTATCCGGGTCCTTGAACTCATAGATTGTGATGATACCTACCTCACTAGGGTGTTCCTTTCTGTACCTCCAAAAGGCTTCATCTGTCTCTTTATTTACAAACAACTCTATGCTTCGGTTATCTTGAGGGATCCACTCTGGGATGAGTACTCTCGTTAATACGGATTTCCCTCTAGGTGTTCTAGGTTCTTCTAACGGTTCTTTTCCTTGAACTTTCGCTTCCGTCTCTAATTGAATTGTGCCAAACTCATTAGTATCATTTGGCTGCGTACTTAAGATGTACATCGTTCCTTCCTTGTCTATGTAAGCGTCTCTCTCAAATTTCACCACTGGTCTCTCCAATCCAATGGGTTGATCAGGGTTGTGCAGTTGCACCACTTGCCTTCGCAAACCATCCTCATAGATGCGAGCACCTAATCGGTTGGTGCGGAGAAACTCTAATTGCGTTCTGTAGGGTCCTTCAGGTTTTTCTAAGTATGCTACGTTTGACCCTACTTCTGGTCTATCTGTGCTAAATGCCATGTCTGATTCGCTAGTATCTGAGCTCTCGTAAGGGTAACTAATATTCAATTGTTGAGCCCACGATCGCGCAGTAGTTCTTACACTCGCCTCTGATGATCTAAGGCTTCGTCGGTCTGACTTGCCTATATGTTTGCCTGATCTAAGGTTCATTAATTTTCTCCCTTGCTCACTTAATTACACACTTAGATCGTCTCTGATTCTTTGTTATTCTTTTTAATTCTTTTTAAAGGTCTTTAAGTTCTTGTCTTAATGTATGCGTCAGGAATTCGACTTTCCGTTATAATTTTGAGTTCTCGTTCCGTCAGACTTAGGTTCTTTCCTTTAGGGTTTTCGCGTCACACACACCTTTAGTCTTGGACTTGAAAAAATTACGTATCTTGAACTTGAGGCGTTCCTATCGTTTTAAATCCACAATGCTAACGTTTAGCCTAAGCTAAGAATTGACTGAGGGGGTTGAGTAATCTTCCAACCTCGAGTCGGCTTTTCTGTTGCTCTGATGCCCTGTTGCCCAAGAAGCCGCGCTTCCCAAGCTCTGATGTCTTCACTGCCTTGCTTGCTCGCCTTTGATTGCCTTTGCTAGACCTGGAAAATTCCAATATTAGACTAATTCACCAGATGATCAAATACTTGAGTATATACACCATTTAAGTCCTTCCCTTTTTTTGCCCAAATTTTCAATGTGTACCCCCTGGCTTCCTAGTCCCTAACTGAGTGAACCTCAAAATAGCTTATCCAAAATTAGATGTATTCTTTATGAAAAAACAGTTGAGGTCACGTAGTACTCGTCACGAGCTTTCTAATGAGCTATTAAACTCAAAAAACGGACTTCGGATGAAAAAGTTATGACCGTTCAGGCCCTGGGGGGTAAAAACTGACAAACAGGTTTTTCTCCAAATATGAGCTAAGGGGTCTCCTATGAGTATAATGGTCCAAAAATTTCTCAAAAATACCCCCAAAATTGGTCAAAAATTGAAGTCCAAAATTTGAGATGGGGTGGGCAATCGCGATGGTCTGGGACCGTCGTGATGGTCCGAGCGAACCGTCGCGATGGCCCAAAAAATCGAACCGTCGCGATGGCGTGAAGTCGAACCGTCGCGATGGCGTGAACAGGCGGACAATCGCGATGGTCTTGGGTCAACGGTCAAAGTTGGGCAATCGCGATGGTCCGAAGTGGACCGTCGCGATGGCGCGAAGATGGACAATCGCGATGGCGTGGAAATGGACCGTCGCGATGGTCCGGAAAATGAACCGTCGCGATGGCGCGGTCAACGGTCAAAGGTGAACCGTCGCGATGGTGTAAGGTTGAACCGTCGCGATGGCTCGATCAAGCGGACAATCGCGATGGCGCGGGTCAACGGTCAACGGGGAACAATCGCGATGGTCCGAGGTGAACCGTCGCGATGGTCCGCGATGCGATGGCTTGAGCCAATCGCGATGGTCCGAATTTTCGAAGTGTCGCGATGGTCCAAAAAATGAACCGTCGCAATGGTCTATCGTGACACGTGGCACTGTCGTGGCGATGGCGTGAGCCAATCGCGATGGTCCGGGGTCAACTGAACAATCGCGATGGTCCAAGTGGACCGTCCCGATGGCTCAAGTGAACCGTCGCGATGGTCCAAAAAGTGAACCGTCGCGATGGTCCGGCCGAGCCGTCGCGATGGCGTGAGCCTATCGCGATGGTGCGACACAATCGCGATGGTCCGAGCCAATCGCGATGGTCCACCAAACAACGAATTTTTGAACTGCAAAAATGGTTCGGTGTATGCGCAGGGCTCGCCTACCTCGTGGTGTGGTCGCCTACCTCAAAGTCCGAAAGTTGCAGACCATCGCGATGGTCCGCCCTACTCGGAAATTTCTGACAGAAAGTACATGTTTTACCTTTTGGAAGCTCTCCTGATGCTCTGAAGCTCTGTACCTGCAAGAAAACTCAAGAAAATGCAAGCACACACAAGCACAAATACTCTCTCTCACTCTCTCGCATGCACAAATGAGGGGAAATGAGGTGAATGGGGAGATATGGTGAATTTTCTGATTTTTTTTTGGAAATGGAGATGATGATGCGATGATGAAGATGGAGTGTGGGGGAGGTAAAAAACACTAAAAACTAAGTAAAAACAATAACAAAAACTGAAATTTTTACCTTCCAACGCCACTTCTTGCTATACTCTTACCATCACACATTCGTCCTAGACTCGATCCCCGGCAACGGCGCCAAATTTGGTGTTGCTCTAGCACAATGGTGAGAACCACGTTAAGAAGCTTCACCTCCTTAATGTCAATCCGCGGAAGAGATAGGAGTGATATGAAGATCGTGAATGTGAGATGAAGTGAAAGTGAAGGTGAGAAGCATAGAAATGCACACACACATACACACACACTACGAAGAGACAAGCAAGACACAATGGAAGGTGAGAAATCAACTCTATTACTCAAGAACACTATTACAAACTCAATCTAGCTCAAAGCTCACACTAGCCAACATGAACCAACCTCAAAAATGAGCTCTCTAGCTCTTTTTATAGTTTCTAGACTAGTTTTGACCGGTTTCACATCTAGTGACCGGCATAGTTAAAAAATAGGTCCTAGAGGCTATTTGGATGGGTAACGATGTCTAAAAATAACGAAAATTGGTACGAGCATTCTACCTAAGCTCCTCAAGCTCGAGGACTCTTCGGCTTGCACAAAATGGAGCTATGGATTACAAAATGGGGTTTTCTATGATACATATGTTACAATTAGTGATAATAATCACTGTTGAGTGTTTGAAGAATTAATAAGAAACATATTTGTTTGGAAAATTGATCCGACAGGCTCCCTGCTCCGTCTTTACATGCTTCCATGTCGTCTGTGCCTCTGACTGTGCCTCTGACTGCTTCCAACATAAGCGTCCATTCTTAATGACCACGCTAACTAGTTACCTCTGTCCAATTTGTCAATTGATGAAGGAAATCCATCTGCCATCCTTGCTCTGATACCACTCTGAAGAGATGGATAGGTATGTGCTTGAAGATGAAGAGGTGTTGCAAAATCCTTGATCTACACTAGCCAAATGAACTCCAGAAGCATGTGGTGGGCCATTTTAGCTTGCCAATGGATGTATTAGACACCCTTTGTACCTTGGAAGATCACTCTCAAAAAGATAGATTAAAACAGATAAGTTGGAGTTAGCTCAGGGGTGAAGAACTTGCTATTTTGGTTCATACACATGTACAATGTTTTGCATAAATCTCTGAGCACAATACAATTAGCTTAATTCCTTTTGGGGAAGTCTAGTTAACTTAAAGAGCTAACTTTCAAGAGTAATTGCATAAAAAATAATGAACCACACGCTGAGAATGATGTTTAACAAGTGATGATATCATCTCGATTTTCACGGGCTGCTATAGTAATGAGACTAGTGAGAAGAAAAATGACCATAACTCAAGATTTGAGGATCCAATGATTATGAAAATTTGTAAGCTTATACTAAACAGTATGCTGAATGAATCCAAAAAGATTTCAATCATTGAATTTGGGTAGGTACACACAGAGAAATAGCTCTGCCAAGATGAGTACAAAAGTCAAGTACCTCACAGAGACGTGAAAATGAACAGACAGGGTTGACTTCAACTGATCATAACTGAAGATTAAAACCCCCAAATGAAATGCAAATTGGTAAGCATATAGTAGACTTATAGAGCTAACTTTACCAAGTTAAATCATTGAAAACGATGCACCAAGCTCAGAGAAACCATCTCTGAAATTAGACTGCGAAAACTGAGAGATATGGTAGTGAGTAGTACACTTCACAAGAACATGGAAATATGAACTCAAATGATCATGAAAATGAAAGTATATTGATTGTACAATACAATGGACTTACTGATACATATGTGTGCCTTAGAATCACACCTTGATATGGCATAAATCGAAGCTCTTCGAGGTCTTCTCTAAGGTCTCTCTAACCACGACTAAAGGTGCCATCTATTTATAGTTGAGCTTGGGAGGCTAACTTCCCTCAATAATTCTCCAATCAATTAGTGATTGATTTGATTCTCTATCTACCACAAATCACAAATTTGTGGATCCTCTTTCCCTTTTTGATCAAGTGGACTCAACCACTTAAGATTCTTTCACTTTTACATTAAGTAAAGTCTTCAAAAGTTACAAGAGGTAGTTCAGAAGTGAAGTTTACATTGTCTTCCTTTTAAGGCTTCTTCTTTGAATTTGTGGAACTCAAGCCAGTACTTAGGCTTTTCATAGACTTTATCCAACATATATCCACTCTTGTGCATGTTGCATAGTTCAAACTTCCAACCAAGCTTTGATAGCTTGTGATGTCTTCAATTGGCTCTCCTTCATAAGCACTAAGCTTATGCTTTTGCTCCATAGATGTACCTGCACACTTGGTGTTTTCGATCTTGAACTTGATGATCATGTCATGCACATACTTCCTTTGTGTGATGTATATACCTGAACCTCTGTAGATTAACTCCAATCCAAGAAAATAAGTGAGTGGCCCAAGGTCACTTATTTTGAACTCCTCCTTCATTTGACTCTTTACCTGTTTGATTCCTCTGATAATGATATTATCAACATACACACATAAATAGATCACTTTAGATCCATTCCTCTTTATGAACAAAGAGGTATCCACCTTGCTTGCGTTGAATCCTTGGTCCTGCAAATAAGTCACCAATCTGAGATTCCAAGCACTTGGAGCTTGCTTCAATCCATACAAGGCTTTCTTTAATTTGCATACATAGTTGAGATGATGTGCATCCTAATATGAAGGAGGTTGTGCCATATATACTTCCTTTGAAATCCATCCATTCAAATAAGCATTCTTTACATCAAGATAGAGCTTCCAATTTCTAGATGCAGCAAGACTAACGATAACCCTAATTGTAGGCATTTTTGCAACAGGAGAGAAAGTCTCCTCATAATCAATACCATGGGTTTGAGAAAACCCTTTTGCAACTAACCTTGCCTTATGTCTATTTATACTTCCATCTCAATTCCTCTTGATCTTGAATATCCATTGAGATCCAATTACCTTCATAGATGGCTTGTTAGGTACAAGCTCCCAGGTGTCATTCTCCTTCAAGGCTTCCATTTCTTCATCCATTGCATCTCTCCAAGATTTCTTGCTTTGTGCTTCTTCGAATGTGGTAGGTTCATTGGTTGAATCCTTTGCAATGTAGATTGAGTGCTTGGTGACCAAAGAAGTATCATAACCAAACCTCTCTAGTTTCTTCTTCTCCCTTGAAGACCTTCTAAGTGGTTGATGTGAGCTCTCGGGTCCATATGTAGCATTTTGCATCTTTGCTTTACCTTTGCTCTTCCATAGCTTTAGTCTTTCCAAGTCTTCTAGGTCAATCTCCGAATCACTTTCTTCCATTTGCTTTGGCTCGTTTGGTTGAAGTGATGGAAAATCTTCATCCAAGTCATAAGGCAGCTTCATTTTCCTGTCATCATCAAACCGTGATTTGTTCTCATCAAAAGTTACATCTCTACTCACAGAAAATCCTTTATTAGTCGGATTCTACAATCTATATCCTTTTTGGTTTTGGTCATAACCAATGCATATGCACTTCGCTGCCTTGGGATCCAATTTCTCTCTTACTTGAGAAGGAATGTGAGCATATTCTAAGCATCCAAAGATTTTACAATGCTCTAGACTAGGTCTTCTTCCATTCCACACTTCATATGGAGTGGTTCCATATAGTGACTTAGATGGAAATCTATTTATGAGATATGTGGTTGTAGACATAGCCTTTGCCCATAGGTAGTTTGGCAATCCCTTTTCATTGAGCATGGACCTTGCAACTTCAAGAGTAGCTTTGTTTCTACTCTTTACTACACCATTGAGTTTGGGTGTATACCTTGTAGTGACTTCCCTTTTGATGCCTCTTGCATGCAAGTAGGCATCAAATTAAGAAGAGAAGTATTCTCCTCCACCATCTGATCTGAGTCTTTTCAAAGTCCTACCCGTTTGGTTTTCAACAAGAGCAACATACTTCTTAAAGCAATTAAAAACTTCATCCTTGTGCTTCATGAAAAACAAAATGGTCCACCTACTACTATCATTTATGAAAGACACATAATATCTTCATCCTGATATAGATGGCTCCTTACTTGGACCCCACACATCCGTGTGCACTAGATCCAAAGGATTTTGATACACATATCCCTTCTTATTGAAAGGTTGTCTATGAGCCTTGCCGAGTTGACAAGCTTCACACTTATAAATCATGTGTTGCCTTGTGATATTAGGCAAACCAAGTACACTTTGGTCCCTGCAAATTTGTTTGTGTCTTCTCACCAATGTGAAGAAGCCTTTTGTGCCATATCTCCAACTCTGTTAAAGTTTGAGATCCATAGCTAAAGCTATGTTCTTTGTATCTTCCACTTCAAAAGTGAAAAGTCTTCCTATCTTTTCTCCTTTGGCAATCCTTCTAAAGCCTTGCCTTGGGTCTTTAAAATATGCTCCAAATCGGTTGAATTTAACCTGCAATCCTTCTTCAACAATCTGCCCAACACTTATTAAATTTTTGGTAATTGTAGGGATATACATGACTTTGCTTAAGAGGTTCATATTCCCATCTGATGTCTTCACATTACCTTTCTTCTCCAGTGAGTGCTTTGTGTCATCTCCTGTTTGCACTTCATGCTTGTTATGAGGATCTTCCAAATCAGAAAGTAAAGCCACATTTCGTGCTACATGATTTGAGCATCCCGAATCAATGTAAAAGATGTGATCATCATCCTTACCCTTCTTCACTGATAGATTCATAATCAATAATGAATCTTCTTGACTTTGGTCCTTTGCATAGTTATTGTAATCTCTTCTTCCTCTATGGCCACTTTGATAATTGTTGTTGTTGTAATTGTTGTTGCAGTAGTTGTTGTTGTATCCTCCATTGTATCTGCCTCTATTTGATCCATAGCCACATCTATTGAATCCTCTTCCTCTTGAGTTCCTCAGGTTCCTGAAACATTCTTCAGTAGTATGATAAGATAATTCACATATATTGCAAGGTTGAGATGATTGGAATCTCCCCCTGCCTTGTTGGTGCAGACCAATCATGCAAGATGATATTATTTTTTTATTTTGATTTTTTTATACTTTTTTCACACAAATGGAGGCGCCTAGTTATAAAAATAACATGCAATAAAGAAAATCTAGAAAATCTACAAGAGGTAGTGAGAAAACACCCAAAAACTAAAAATCACGATTCTATGTTTTTTGTGATTTTTTTTTGCAAAACATGATTTTCTATCCTTGAATAATGCAAAAAGGTAATCATACAATAACATACCTTTCAACTTGATAACTCAAGTCCAAATTTTTCTTTGTTTGTTGAAACTCATGATTGCAAATTCCCATATTCACCTCTCATGATGAAAATCGCGATTCTGTGTCAATTGTTAAGATTTGTCAATTTTCAATCCTTGTAGAGTCAAACTAAATTTTCTCCATTCAAATGTATTTCACTTCATTTTATTACTCAGTTGGATGCCAAGAAGCACCATTGAAGCAAGTTTACCATTCTATAGAAAGTCACGATTTTGATGTGAAAATTGTGATTTTTGATTTTTTGTGAAAATTGTATTTTTTTGCTTCTGTTTCCAACTTGGTCTCTTCTAATGTGTTTCAACATCTCTTATTCCAAGTGTCATTTGCAAAACATTAAAAAAAATCATATATCTTTGATTTTTTGAGTTCTCCTTCAAATTTCTCTTATTCACCCCACTTTATACACCTCCTCTCTCACTCCATTACAAAAAATAAATTTGTTTGCAATTTTTATCCAATTTTTATGATTTTTTTTTGTATTTTTTGCCCTGAATAAAATGAAACTAGTTTAGCTAGGATTTTCTTTTGAAGATCCACTGATCTTAGGAAATGAATTTGGCTGCACAAACTGTATTCTCAATTCGAGTATGGAAAGATTTCTTCAAGAGAAGTGTATAATGGAAAGTGCAACTATCAATTTGTGCAAAGATATACCCATTAACTTTTCTTCAAATATCAAAAGTAATCTTTCTAAAAGATTCACTATTTCCTTAGGACAAGTAAATGGCACAGTCAATTTGCATATAGCTACTTAACTTGACTTTCCTTTTAGCAAATAAATTTGTCTTTTCCAAAGACCAACAAAATTGCTTAGTACTTGGTCGAAAAGCAATCTAAATATGCAAAGATAAACACATTCAAATTTCCATTCAGCAAATCAAGACATCTTTTTTCCAAACGGCCTGCACTATACTTATGAAGAACATGAGCAACCATCCATTTGCACAAAGGTAAACACCCACACCTCTTAAAAGGTAAATTTAAGCCTTCTTTTCCAAAAAGAAAAGCTTATTACCTACTTTTCCAAGTTCACATGAAAGATATTAGAGTAGTACCTTTTCCAAATGTGTTTATTTACCATCAACAATGGAATATCCAGCAAGGTCCAAAACTTCAATGGAAACTTTGCTAACTTCCCCGACAACGATGCCAAAAAGATGTTTGTTATCTTTTCGAGTTGTCCTCTCCAACCATCATAGCATAAAGGATTAACTTTCACATCTTAAATTTGTCAATCTGGGAAGTATACTATGATTGCAACCCCTTCTAGTAAATGGAATCCAAGAAAATGTAAAAACGGTTTTGATTTCTCAGAAGAATTTGAAGAAGGAGTAGAAAAACTAGGGTTTCTTGTATCTAGAGCTAAACAATAGCTTTTTAAATGATTCATGTGCCTAAAGTGTGGCATTTTTCCTATAGATTACAAATATGAACTCAAAACTCAATTTGAGTACCTATATAATCCACACAAGACAATTGGGATTCTGATAGAACTAAGAATTTCCATTTCCAACAATGATCTCATGCACATAATCACTCAATATACTGATAATCACTTCTTCTTACAAACTCCACTCAGTAACACACAAGTTAAACCAAGTAGGGACCAACAAAGCCAAGAGCACACCTAGCTTTGTCTCCAGTTGGTGGGGCTTACAGGCTAGTGTCCACAGCCTTCGCACCTCCTTCTTGATCCTCCTAGAAATTATTTCAGCCCACTTGACATGATCTTCTACTACAAAATGTCTTTCATGAATAGAGTGTTTGGGAAACTATTAGACTGCATTAAAACAGCTAATGTAGCTAGACACAATCCAAACTTCCATAGGTTTATATCTAGGAGTCTAGCATATTTATACTCTCTAGAACATGCTCGATCGAATAGGCATTCCATCTCCTCTATTGAAGCTAATTCTGCTGGTGTTGTTATCCCTTGATTACTAACATGCAACTGGGTTGCAATATATGATGGGTTGATCACTACTTGAGTAGTTTGTCTAATGCAAAATTCAAGAAACACAATTTGATCCCTTGATTCTTCAAGTCGGTCATGACACTATTGTACAAAGTAGTTAATCATAGGGTGATTAAGAATATTGGGCCACTGAATCTATGCATACGAGAGTGATCTGTTGCATTGGAACCAATCCACATGAAGCTGCATTAAGTGATCAGTGATCACTAATGGCTGCATGTTGGACAGCTTGAGAATATTGGGTAAGGCTATGCCTCCCATCTTTTAACAGAAAGAGAGAGCAAATAGGAGCACAACTGTAAATAGTACGAGTAAAACTTTGTGGTAAAGGAATCCATGGTTTACATTGAAAAAAGAAATTCTGTTGAACAAAGAATCATAAATATCTGCATGTGTGCAATTCAACATAGAGGGCATTGAATGTTGCATGCAAATTTATTGCAATCACATCATGTTAAAGATTCATTAAAAGTTGTCACCGTCCAAATCCGCCTTTCATAAGTCATGATGCCATTTATTCAATGCATGATATCTACAAATTTATTCCAAAAATATATACGATATATATAGGATCTAACTTAAATACTAGCTATAGTAAGGCTGTAGTTTGGATCCATTGACTAGAGTCTGTAAACTTTCACCCACTAATGCGTCTAACTAAAACATAGCAGGACACTTTTTGGACTGGGAAAAAAGATAGGTTTATCTACAACACATATGGTGTTGACTCTTGATGTACCCTTAATGTCAGATTCTCCTCTAAAAACTTTCGTCTCCACACTCGATCTGCCTTGTCAAATTCTTCTTGAGTATATGAAAAAGTGTTCATGCTGAATTGTAGATAATGACCAGGCTCTTTGTTTGTAGTTTTCTTGATATATTGCTTGGTTTCCTCTTTTAACAGTCCGTATGGTATATTGAATGGCTTCAAAATTTGTTCTAAACTTTTGCTTTTGATCTTTGCCTCTTTCATTACCTTCACTACCTGAT
The DNA here is from genome assembly GCA_020310875.1 of Ceratopteris richardii. Lineage (NCBI taxonomy): Eukaryota > Viridiplantae > Streptophyta > Polypodiopsida > Polypodiales > Pteridaceae > Ceratopteris > Ceratopteris richardii. Next base: position 719,017 of record CM035420.1, on the reverse strand, counting down.
CTTCAAATTGCTTTGTAAGTTGTCATGAAGGCTTAGTTTTGCAACAACCCATTTATGTCTATCAATGTTTGGCTCTGCTTCCTCCCTTATAGGTGAATGATGCATGGCAGGAGAAAGTCTCCACAGTAGCTGCTTGGGAGCTTGGAACTACTAGCGTCCCCATTGTCGCCTGATGTGCTATCTGAGCCTTTAACCTTTCAATGATTTCATTAGTCGCTTTTGTGATTGCTTCCTTGTTCACACACCTACTGCTTGTTATGCTCAATGCTTCCACCTTGTATTTTTGTTCACACACCTGCTCCTTATTATGCTCAATGCTTCCAATATAGTAGGAATTAGAAAAATTCCTTTTAGAGCTATCTAATTAACTTAGTAAGCTAATGATTCCAAGTGGAATCACTTAAAATGATGCACTATGCATAGAGCAATCAATTTAGCAAGTGAATCATTATCCCCGATTTTTTAGGACCTTTGCAGAGCTTGGCTAGTGAGTGCTTCGACGTGCTTTTCTCCGAATTGGCTGAATAGATTGTCTTCAAAATTTGTGAGCATGTAGATAACTTGGAGCTAGATCTAACAAGCTATAGAACATTGAAAATGATAAGGAATGACTGATATATGAGCAGTACACATTGACTGTTATGAATGACTATAATAGAGAGACCATAGGTGAGTAATGTAGATCTATTGTATTAAAGAACAATGATGTACAAGATCATAGGCTTGATGATGAATGCCTAATGATGGTGAGTAGTGTAGGATACAATGTAGACCTCACTATCTTACAATATGGCAATGGAGAACTTGGGAATAGAGTCTTCTAGTTGCGACTTTTGCATGTTACCTTTTATAAGTGTTGCATTCAAATTTTGAATTTGAATTCAACTTTTGTCTCTCTCTAAAAGTAATCCACCAATCTAGGAGTTATTCTCTCAGCATAAAGTCATGACTTTTCATCTAACAAACTCCACGAGTTTAGAGGTGGTTACAATGATTCTCCCAAGTAAAAAAAACTTATAGAAGCGGATAGCAATTATGAAAAGTCTTTGATGGAATGCAATCAATTTAAGGTATTGAGTGAAAGGCTATCTGCACAAGTACTACAAGTTCAACAAGCACTTACTGCCAAGGAGAAAGAAGTGAATGAAGCCATGGAGAAATGCAACGTGCTCACTGATGAAAATCAAAAGCTACAAGACCAGATTACTGAACTGCAAAGGAAGTATGAAGCTAGTGAAGCCGAGAAGGCACGGATGACTACTAGAAGCAAACTCTTGGAATCACAAATCAAGGTATACATGGACAAAGTTGATAACCTAAGAAATAGAAATAAAGAACTTATGACTGCCATTCTATGCAACCAACTGGTAGAGGCACAAGAAATCACACCAAATAATGCACAAGCATTGGAAGCACAAATACCAAGGTTTGATGATCAGCTAAAACAAGAGCAAGCTATAAGGAAAGAATGGGAAAAGAAATATATGTATGACACAAAAAAACTCAGGGTTATAAATGTGGTGCTTTTTAATTTGGAAAATCTCTTAGGTTACCCTTCTCAAGGAAAGGCTACATGCATGAGGACTACCTAGAGCTTGTCCATACAGATGTATGGGGACCAAGTAAGTATCCCTCAATTTCTGGATCAATGTATTATGTATCCTTCATTGATGATTATAGTAGGTGGACTGTATTGTACTTTATGAAGCACAAAGATGAAGTATCCAATTGCTTTAAAAAGTATCTTGCACTTGTTGAGAACCAAACAGGGAGAAACCTAAAGAGACTAAGGTCAAGTGGAGGAGGTGAGTACTTCTCAAATGATTTTGATGTATTCTTACAGGACAGAGGGATCAAGAGAGAAATTACAACAAGGTATACCCCTGAGCAAAATGGGGTGGCAGAGGGGAGAAATAGATTAATTGTTGAAACAACTAGGTCAATGTTAAATGAAAAAAAAATTACCTAATTACTTGTGGGCAGAGAGTGTATCTACTACCACTTACCTTGTAAACATGTTCCCATCTAAATCTCTTGATGGGATGAGTAGCACCTCCTTTAATGTCAATCCGAGAAGACGTGAGGATGGTATGAAGACCTCGAGCAAGTGGAGGCACAAGTGCGTGAGTGAGAAGCACACAAACATGCACACACATACACACACGCGCGCACACACGGCAAGACAAAGAGTGAGAAGCAATGGAGTTCTTAGATTACTTTCAAAAAGCTCTTACAAGTTTGTTTCAATTACAATCTCCCCTCAAAAATGAGCTCTCTAGCTCCTTTTATAGTTTTTGACTAGCTTTGGCCCTGTCCAGACCTAGTGTCTGGCCTAGTTAAAAATTAGGTTCCAGGGCTTATTTGAGGGCTCAAACGAGATCTAAAAAATACAAAAATTGGTAAGCAACTACTTCTAAGGCTCCTCAAGCTCGAGGACTCCTCGGCTTGCACAAAATGGAGCTACAAAAAGGTGAACATGGTATTTACAGGGGTTGTTAGTGATGAGAATCACTGTTAATTTGTGTAAGGATTTTGAAAAATTAAAAGGTTGCCTTAGTGCTAGATCTGCGTGAATGCTCGTACTTGCTTCTTCATGAAGAAAATTATTGGCCTACTTGCCAGATCGTCGTTGACTCCCTTGTCTGCTGCTAACACTCCCCCCTCTCTCGCGTCTGTCGTCCCTGACAGACCCTTGTTGGGAGGGTCGTTGGATGTAGTATTCGACAACATCTTGCGCTAAGTGATGTTCGGCAATCCTCAATCCTTTGGCCAAGTCTGTGAGTAGAGCATCCCAATCTACCGGCCCCGGAACCTCTGGATGTGGCATTTCGTAACTTTTCTGAGTGGAGAGCTTGTTCCACTGCAAACAATTGTAATAAATGTGAGGGCCTGGGAATGAAGATCTCTGAGTGATATTCCTAGAACCCGGTGACAAACATCTCTTCAAATGTTTGTTTGAAGCAGGCCGGTAGGTACTTTATGCGGGCATGCCATGCATAAACAACATGAATAGAGGGCGTTGTGCTCATGTCATAAACTAAATCCTCATTGCCTTCATTAAATCCGAGCGCAGAGAGGTGAGGTTCCTTAACATTCTTGAAGGTCCGGAGGGTGACTATCATGAGTTCAAAAATTTTAAGACACATCTGTGTCATGACATCTGGTACGTTTTTGAACCTGACACCCCAATGCCGAATTGTCGATATCATATACCCTACGATAGGTTGACCTTTAGGTGGCGCCAAGTAGACATAGTTGAGCCACTTCTCGCAGCCTTTGGTTGTCAGCACCATCTTTGTGTATTCCGGCCATGACCTTCTTCGGAAAACAGGACAGTAGCAGGGATTGTACTTGATATACAGGGGCATGTTATTCCATGTGCGATTCATTTCCGGGTAGGTTTCAAGCAGCCGAATTCTCCAAGTCGGTTGGCGAATATTTCCCTGCTTGGCACTTTCTGGGATATCGTCTGGTGCAAACTGTGTGGCAGAGGTTGGTTCCCATGAGGTGTGGTGCTTGATCTCAACATTATAGTCTGCCATTAAGACACAAAAAGGAACATACAAGTCGTTAGAGGTGGCGATCCACCTGTGATGAGAGAGGTTCCTAAAATAGTCCGATTTTATGACCACCTCTTCCAAGCGTGACATTGATGCTATCTGGACTGCCACCCTATCATCATGTGTTGTGGCCACCTTTTCCAATTTCTGCATCCATTCCGGAGCCTCTATTTCAAGGGTGTCCATGCCCTCATCTGTTCGCTTGCCCCCAGGTGCTGGCATCGGAACGTACGGGTCCTCAAAGGTTTCCTCTACTTCGATTGGTACTAGGTCTTCAGGTTCTGGTTCTATCAAGGGGGAGGGTTGGCGTTCATACACAAGCACTTTCTTTTGTAATTCTTCGAGTTGTGCTTTGAGCGTTGCTACTTCGTCAGTTGTGTCAACTATGGTTGGGACTTCTTTGGGTGGTGCTGGTTGAGCTGCCAATTGCTTTCGTAGTTCGTCTCTTTCCTTTTCTAAGGCTGCATGGGCTTCGAGGAGATCAGCATGGGTTTCCAATATGATCTGCATATTGTCCGAGGGAATAGCCTTAAATCTCTCCGGGTCAATTTCTTGTGGGGAACCTTCCATGGCTAACTCCAAGTTCTCTTCGTTTTGTGTCTGAAGCCGTCTATTTTCTTCTAGGGCTGCAGACATATGCCTCCGTAATAGAGCCATGTTGTGGTGGAGCTTGAGGTTCTCTGTGATTTGTGAGTGTAGCAAATCATCCATATGTTGTCTTTCTTCTGCATCTGGCTGCGGTGGATTTGCCACTAGTTGCTCATGTTGTTCTTGCAATGCACTAAACTGCTGTTGTAATTGATGCTTTTCTTTCTCTAAATCAATGAATCTTCCTTGTAACTCTTCATGTCTCCTGAACAAACTTGTATGCTGAGCATCGAGGTGCTGATAGTGTTGTTGTAACTGAGACATGCACTGATACATATTATTAAATACATTATTAATGGGGGTGGATGCAGGGAGGGTGTTAAGTGCAGAGGGGAAGGGAAAGGGGAAGGGAAGTGTGAATGCGGTGCTGGAAAATGGTGAAGTGGGTGGTGGGGGAATGGGAGATTGTGGTGGTATAGGGGGAGGGAGAGGTGCAGTGGAGGGTGATATGTCCATAAAATCCATGGTGGAGGCAGTAGTGGGAGTGATTGTGAATAGTGGAATTGTGGGTGCAGTGATTGTGGTGAATGTGTACAGTGGTGTGTGCAGTTGTGAATGTGAACTGCCCGAAAGTGTGAGTGGGGGAATGGGGATGTCAGTAGTTGCCGTTAGGGTCACAGTGTTAGTGGAGGTGTATACACGGGAAGTGTTGAGAGGGTGTGTGGGTTGATTGGCGGTTTGTGCTTCAGTCATGGCGGTGGGCTCGGAGGCGGTAACGGTGGTTGTTACACTGGTAATGAGAGGTGAATGTGGTGGAGAGGGAGGCGAAGGTGGTAAGGGAGGTGATGGAGGTGCACTTGATATATGGGCTTCCTCGGTGTCGTGAGCGGTGTGTGCAGTGCCCGTGGTTGTGGGGGTGCCTTGTGGTCCTGATCCTAATACATTCATTTGTTTCGCTGCTCGTGGGGCCGTCTTCCGTATCGTCTTTCCATTCTGCGTGATTGTGCCAGGGCCGTCTGCACTGCCTCAGGTACTCTTAGGGCATCAGAGATCATATCTAGTGTGGCACGATACTGTTCGTCAACTCCTTCCTCCTCTAGGATTTGGTGCATGATAGCCTTTCCTGCTGCAAGGGATAACTTATGTTGTTGTTGGACCCTGATGATGGTATCGTAGAGCTTTTTCAACTCCTTTGTATATGCTGGGGCACCCTCTAACTCTTGTATAACTTCTTGCTCATAGTCATGCGCCCCTTCATCAGAAAATCCTTCTTGTTCATCCTCTTGGTCTCCTTCTTCTTCATCTTCCACTTCTACCACTTCTGGTTGTCTTGTCTGGGGTTGTTGTGTAGCCGTTTGTTGTCCAATACCCTGCTCTGCCTCGACTTCCGCATTAACAACTTCAATAATTCTAGCCACTTCTTCATCCGTTAGATCTTCCAAAGTAAATCCGTGCGGAAATTCCAGATCAGTGGGTACTAGTGGAAACACAAGGTTAGGGCCATCTATGCTGTGCCTGGGTAACCTGATAGTAAATGGTTGCACTCTTCGAGGAAGCCTTGGAGTTGTTTCTGGTGTTAGGGTTGCACCGCGGGGTTGTGCACAAGGCATCTGTACGGTGCCTCTCATCTTCTTTGAGGGAGGTCCGACGGCTGACAATCTGCGTTGAAACTCCTGTGCTCTAGACCAATTGAGAGCCCTTTGCACCGGTACATCATATGCGAGACATCTATACACAATTCTGGTAAGCGCACAACATCCATAGAGTACAGATTTTTGTTTCTTATACCACCTTTGATGAGCCATATGGATCTGGTCTATAATCCAGTGGGGCATATTGATTGTCAAATCAAAGGCATCCGCTAAGTAGAGGCTAAACCAGATCTTCTTGGGAGGCATTGTGAACCTGTGTTGCGCGGGGAATGCGAAATGTTGCATGACCATACGTAAATGAATGGCGATCGTGGGAGTCATCGCTACCATGTCCTTTAATTTTGTCAGATTCCTGTTCTTCATATTATCGGGGACCATAGTCTCTTTCTCCGTAGGAATGTGCATTCCGTTCATATCGAGAGCTTCTCTTACCAAGTTGATAGTCAAGCGGAAACGCTTCAGCTCATTGCCCCTTGTGAGTGATGGGAGTACAAAGGAGCTGTATCCTTTTTTGTCTTTGCTTGGAGTGAGGGTGCTAATCAAGTATGAGCACCTTAGGAAATCGGGCTTTGGTAGTTGGAACTTGAAATAATCATAGAGCCCAGCCTTCTTCCATATCGGCTTTAGTCCTTCGTTATTCTGTAGCTTTTCAAACTCTCTGGTAAAGAAGTGGTATCTGCCCCAACGTCCATTGAATTCTACCTCGGACTCCCACATGTATGTGCCTTCACCCAGAGGTCCCGCAACATCACTGAACCAGTGTGAGGTTTTGCCCACCGGCATTGTGTGACCCTGTGGAGGATTCTCAATCGGTATGGCATGTAATGCCCTTAATGCCGCTGGTCATTCCTTTAATTCCTCCTCAACCGGAAGGCTTTCAATGTCCACAATTTGGGGGCTGGTGCCTGCCTGGGAGCTAGTTCCTATCGTATCTGCCATGTTACTTCTTGCTTCCTGTCTCTGTGAGAATATAGAAACTAGTGTTAACATTGTACAAGAAACTAGTGTTAGTAAGTGCTCGGTGTGAGTGTGTGTGTGGTTAGGAGTTCAGTACACCTAAGAGTTAAGTGGAATGATGTAGTGTGATAGTGATGGGGTTATTAGGTTATCATGGATTTACAATTGGGGTCTGGGGGTTTGTTACAAGTCTTAGGCTGCCAAACGCAGTGGATGGGTTTTGCTCTTGGTTCCGTAGAGACTCTCGAGAGCTTTATGGGTGTGTCAGCTTGAAAATGAGACCTTTTAGGGACCCATTTACAAGTGATTCTGTTCGTGCTCATGGGCCTTGGTGTGTTCCTGAGTGTTGAAAACGAGTGGATGCCGGCTGTGCGAGTGAATGGATCATGCTGTGTAGGGTGTGTTCTTGGTGTAGTGATTTGAGCCCGCAAACAAGCCTTAGGCACCCAAATTTGTCTTGATTGTGGGCTGGCCTTCATCGACTTCTTGGGCACCCAAATAGACTTCACGTTAGCAGATGAGCTTCTAAAAGACTTCGTATTAGTATCGTATTGTTGGTTACTAATAAGAGGCTTTGCCCGTGTGGTTGGCTTGAGTGCAACCGGGTGCTCGCCTTTCCGCACCCACACTTGTTTCACTTGCTGAGACATTTTGCTGCGCAAGTACTTTTGATCTCCGACATAGGTATCACTCTGCTTCTTCTGCCTTTGATCCACCTTTGGTTGCCGCCTCTCTCTGGCCTTTGGAAAAGAATCGAGTTCCGTTGCCTCCCTGACTCCTTTTTTGCAACCATCATTCCTCTCCAACACATAGTTTTGGACAAGAACAGTATGGTCATCTTCATGTGTACTCCTGGAAGGACCAGGAGTGTGTGCCTTTCCTAGTTCCTTGAGTGCTCCATTATCTAACTCTATTGTAATGTGACTATGATTGACCCATACCTGAAGAAGTCCACTTCTTAGGTTTAGATTGACTGCATGATCATAGATCCAGTCCTGACCCAAGACAAGAGGCTCAGTGAGGTCTTCGTCTTGGCACACTAGTACCTTAACCGTCGTTAACATGTCCTGAATGTAGAGGGGAAGGTCCACCTCGCCCATGCAAGGGGTTTCCACACCTCCTAATCCTATGAGATAAGCTTCTATAGGATCGACCTTTAATTTCAGTTCTTGACAGTAAGAGAGTCTCACCGCACTAGTGGCTGCACCTGAGTCAATCAATGCTCGCACGGACTGTACACTAGTTCCTTGTCCTACCTCTATGGTTACAAAAGGTCGTCGATCAATTATTCTATGGGGACTCGTTCCTGCGACTTCACACATTGCCATATGATATCCTTGATCAGCATAGTCATTTGTTCTAGGCTGATCTCTACCTTGTCTTCGCAACTTCATCCTTCTGATGCGTTCTAAAGCTTCTGCTTGAGCTTCTTCTCGAATCCGCTTTTCTTCTTCCTTGCGTTTCTTGGCGATATTGAGTCGACTTAGCATTTCCTCTGTGAGAGGCTCCTGATACAACTTGACTCTGCATCCGCTGATATAACTTGGGAGAACATCGCCGTCTAATGTGGCCAGTTGCACTGCTCCACTTGTTGAGATCCTATTTATGATCATAGGTCCGTAGCCTCTCTTTTCCAGCTTCCTTGCGTGTTGTTTCAGTGTGTAGACTAAAACTAGATCTCCTGCTTTCAAGCCCTTATCCTTCACATGGGCATCAAAGTATGCCTTCTGTCTCTTCTTAGCTGCATATATCCCTGCAGCTGCTCTCAGTCTAGTTTCTCCTAATCGTTCAAGGTCAAAAAGTCTATAGGAGAGTTCATGACCCGTCCATTCGTGCTCTTGTGCTACCTTCAATGTAGGTATCAAGAAGTCCAAGGGTAGCACTGCGTTTTGGCCAAATACCATCTGAAAGGGGGTGGCTTGGAGTACCGTTTTGTAGGCGGCTCGGTATGCCCAAACAGCATGGTGTAGCTGTTTGTCCCAATCAGAGCGTTTATTGTTTACTAATTTCGTCAGTACATTGCATAAGATCTTGTTGGTGCTCTCAGCCTGGCCATTTGCTTGAGGGTGATAGGGGGCAAACTTCTTATGTATTACCAAGAATTCTTGGAGTAGATTTTCAATCACTTCGTTTAAGAAGTGAGTGCCTCTATCACTGACTAGCTCTATAGGTAGCCCGTATCTAGTAAACACATTCTCAAATAAAAACTTAGCTGTTGTTTGAGCATCGTTCTTCGTTGTGGCTTTTACCTCTACCCATTTTGTTAGATAATTTGTTGCAACAATGATATATTCTGCATGGGAACCCTTAGCTGGGGGATTAATAGGACCCACAAAGTCTATTCCCCACTTAGAGAATGCACGTCCACCCATCATAGGTTTCAGTGGCATCTCATCTTTACGTATAGGATACTGAGTTCTCTGACAGACATCACACCGTTTCACATAGGTATGTGCATCCATGTGAAGGGTCGGCCACCAGAAGCCCGCAAATAGAATTGCCTTGATCACCCGGTCTGGTCCAAAGTGTCCTCCTGCTACACCTTGGTGAGCAGTTTCCAAGACTTTGAGATATTCGCTTTCATGGACACATAGCCTTAGGTAACCATCTTTACCACGCTTATATAGATTATTACCAATGAGTGAGTAATCCTGGGCTTCTTGTTCTAAACTCCTTTTTCTAGCCAAAGTCATATCTGGAGGGAATGTTTTCGTCCTCAGGAAGGATACTAGTGGTTCACTCCAATCTGGCACAATGGACACTTGATAAAGAGTGGCATGTTCCACAGGTGGTTTAGTGCAGCAGATTGGGCATTCCTTGCACAACCTTTGGGCATCAGCTTCCATAGTTGGCCAATGTACTCCGAGTCTCCTTAGTGTCTGTAAAGTTCGTTGCTTTGAGTAGTGTTGCTCTAATGCACCTACATGTGCTAAATGCAACCATTTATTGTACTCATCCTCTTCCACACAACAAGCCAAGATTCCTTGATCTGTGTGCTTGTACATGCTTCCGGCCATGATGTGGTACTTTTGGGCTTTCACAACCTCTCTATTTTGTGTGTTTACTACTCGATGGTTAGGTCCGTATGTCAATACTGGCACTAGTGGCTTAGCCCACTGCGGCATCACTTCCAAATTAAACAAGTAAGCATCAGGAAGGTCATCTGACACTCCTTGTGAGGCTTCTCCAGATGTGAGCCTAGAGAGATGATCCGCTCTCAAATGAGTCCTCCCTTTCCTTACCACAACCTCGAAATCATATTCCATTAGTAAGAGAAACCATCTTACTAATCTTCCTGTATTGCATGGCTTGTTCACGAGATACAACAATGCTTGGTGGTCAGTAAAAAATTTAAACTTGTTTGCAAGCAAATAGTGTCTAAATTTCTTAACTGCATATACCATGCCTAATCCTTCTCTCTCCGTAGTGGTGTAATTTCGTTCAGCCGCATTCAATTGTCTACTGGCATAGGCAATTGGAAGATCCATGTTACCTTCACCAGTAGGTTGAGCAAGCACACATCCAATGGCATAATTGGATGCATCCACATGAACATGGAAAGGCTTATTCCAATATGGCGTGGTCAAGATTGGTGCTGAACATAATCTTCGTTTAAGCTCATTGAAGGAATTCTCACATTCCTCAGTCCACTCAAAGTTAGTCAAAAGTCCATACATGGGCTTTGCAATGACAGCATACATGTGAATGAACCGGCGGTAGTAACCACAATGCCCCATGAAAGCTTGTACTTCCTTGACATTCCTTGGCCTAGGTAGCTCTGCTATGGCTCTCACTTTCTCTTCGTCAGTAGATATGCCATTTTTTGACACTATATGCCCTAGAATCTTGCCTTGCCTGACCATAAAAATGCATTTTTCTGGGTTCAGGCAGACCTGATATTCTCTGCATTTGTCAAAGATTTGTCTGAGTTCGGGGATATGGGTTTGTCTAATGTTGGAATGAGCACAAAGATCATCAACATAGACTTCCAAATTCTTCCTCAAGAACTCCTTAAATACATGGAACATCAGCCTCTGGAAGGTTGCTGGCGCATTGGTAAGCCCAAATGGCATTACCCTAAAGGCAAATATGCCCCACTCTGTGGCAAAAGCCGTTTTATGCTGATCTTCTGGTGCAATGGCCACTTGATTGTAGCTCGAAAATCCATCAAGGAAGTTGTACACTTCCTTGCCTGCTACTCTTTCTAAGAGATGTTCTGTGATGGGAAGTGGATAGTTATCTCGGATTGTGGCTGCATTGACCTTCTTCAAGTTAATGCATATGCGCAGCTTGCCATTCTTCTTGGGCACCACTACGATGGGGGATACCCACTCAGTGTGCTCAATTTCATAGATAAATCTAGCTTCCACCAGTCTATCTATCTCCTCTTTGATCTTAGCAGCGTAATTATCGTTATATGTATAGGGCTTTTGCTTAGAGGGTTTAGCATCTGAGGTCATGGGGATGGTGTGTGAGCATATGTCTGGGTCAACACCTTTCAAATCCTTGTAACTCCAAGCGAATACATCTCTGTATTCTCTTAGCAAGGCTATTAACGCATGCTCTTCTTCCTCTGTTAGGTCATGGCCTATGTATGTGCATCTCTCCTCTCCTTCTTCTAGGGCCACAACTATTTTCTTGGTGGTTTCCTTGTTATCATATGCCTCTCCTGATCGTGCCTCTCGTTTAGGCATTCTTATCATGACTCTCCTGTCGTCTATCTCATACTTCTTAAAATTTTCTGGGACCTCAAACAAGGATTCTTCCTCTTCGGGTGAGACTTCTCTCTTCTTTCGTTTCTTTCCTTCTTCCTTCGGGGTCACATGTGTGGCTAATCTTACATCATTTGTAAGCTCTCCATGCCTCTGGGGTTGAAATTCTACTTCATGGAAGTATTCTTCGTCTGATGCAAAAGGGGGATCCATAATGATTGACTCTAGTTCGGAGTCACTTGCATCCTCAAATGCATCAGGGCTAGGTTCGCATTCTTCTAGAACTGCCTCTCCCATGATTGGCTCTATGGAGAAGACTGAAATGTCATAGCCATCCTCATCACAGTGAGGTGTCCATTGTTCCTCATTGATGGCTACATCCATGGTTGCTAAAATTTCTGCCCAGCCATGAGGTTCAAATTCTTCGTCTGGAAAAACTACAGGTGCATAGGCTGGGTCTTGGATTGATCTATGGGTTTCTTTTGCACCTACCTCTCTGGCTTTTTCTCTCTTCTCTTCGTCTACTGCTACTTTGCACATCCATAAGTGGGTGTCTTCATGCATCCAAGAGGATCCTGACCCTATGGAATGCACCGATTCCGTATCATCTTTGGCTCTGTGGATGGGATTCCATTGCATAGGAGGGACATCTCTATGAGAGTAATCTTTGAGATTCACTTTGGTCGTAACACCTAGGTGCTGCAGGTACAAAGAATTGGTTCCCCAATCCTGTACCACTTGCAATTGTCGCATAAAAGGTCGTCCCAAGATCATTTCATAGGCATGGTTCTTGCTAAAATCACATATAGCAAATGTATGCTCAAACTCGACACCACAAGTGGTGAGAGTTATTCCTTCTAGCAATCCTAAGGGTCTCTCAATATGACCATCGGCCATCTGCAGTTTCATTCTCGTTGGCCTGAGTGCTGGCTTGCCCCAACGCTTCCATAGGGAAGTGGTGGCAATTGCAACTCCTGCACCTGAGTCCAAAATTGCCTTGGTGGTGTACTCTTGGTAGGTAATGGGAAGATAGGTGTTCCCTTCTTCACCTTCACACATATCTCCTATCTTATCCAAGGGTATTTCTGGCACTGTCCTATGTGATCCTCCCTGGGAACGAGGTTTTGCTATCTCTGGTACTTGTTTGGCTACATGTTTCCATAATTCAGGTCTAACCTTGAGTAGCTCTTCTAACTTGAGATTGCATTGCACTTTAGTGTTCTTCACTACCTCTGTGTTCCTAGGTATGGCCGAATCTTTGTTTCTTACCATGACTGTGGGTGCTCTCATACAAGTAGACTTAGTTTCCCATGGGCCTGTGAAGTGGGGTAATTCTTGTAGAGAGTTAGACTCAAAGTCTAATCTTTCCTGAGATTGGGTGCTCTCCTGCTCCTCATAAATGGATGGGATATCTTGTGGGAATTGGTCGTGTGCATCATCCACAAGTTCAATAGGAGGAGGGACTTCACTCTCTTTAGCCCATTTGTCTTCTTGAATCTCGCGTAGGAATTCTGGTGTGAACCGATTCATAGAAGAAGATGTGTCTGGCTCCGTAGAGTTAGGCACATAGGCTTTCTGAGCAGGAATGCTTAATCTTTCACTTGCCTTGTCCTTGTGTTGAGAGGCGGGTTCCTTCTCTGATTGTGCAATCAGCTTCTCTATTCTTTCTAGCAGTCCATCAAAGTGCAACTGCGTCTTTGCTGAGCTAGAGATGTTAAATAGCCGACTGGCCTCAAACATGGTTTGAGCCAACTCTACCATCTTAGCACAATTTTTGGCTCGTTCTAGCTCTAATTCTGCTCTTGGGTAACACTTTTCATGATCAGTTACGTTTGGCCCTTCTTGGATTCTGGCCTGATATGCTTTAAGCATCATATTAAGGTCTTCGGGAGTGGGATCAGCTAATACTGATCCTGCTTGGGGTGGTGGGTGGGTTACGTGGGGTGTATTGGAGGGTGGAGGGATGGAGGGTGATGGGGATGGTAGCGGTGGGAATGTGTGAGAGTGCGGTTGAGATGTGATCTCTATGATTTTGGCCTTGGTTTCTCGTAGACTTTCCTCAAGTTCACTCATCTTCTTTGCCCATTGTCTTTTCATTCTTTCCCGACTATCTCTCCATGCTCTAGTCCTTTTCTTTGTCACACTCTTGGTTTCACTAGCCTCTGGGTTCTTATCCTGATTTACAGCTTGGTTTTGCTGCAATGCTTGAGCTCTTGTGACCACTTGCACTGGCGCAGTGGAAGTCACACTTCCTGTGGAATCTACCACTAATCCAATAACGTTAATAGGAGTGATTTTTGGCATATTACTAGGATTCCTGGGGCAGTCTCGTAAGAGATGTTCTTTTCCACAATCTTGGCAAAAACCCTGGATCGTTACTGACTGGGGTTGTGTCGGTGGAGGCAAAGGACAATCACGAATGAGGTGATCTCCTTGACATCTATAGCATGGTCCTCTAGGGAATGGAGGTCTTACCTGCCTAGATTGAGGCCTAGGATTGGGGTTTGTATACATGAGGTTTGTGTGATCTGACTCCCAACTAGGTTCACTCAGTTCTTCACTATAGTAGGACTCACCATGTTCAGGAGACTGCATGTAGTAAGCCTGGGGACTATCAACATGTGTAGAATCGAAGCTATGGTCACTGGGATCACTTTCTGAAAGCAAAGGTGTTATGGGGACTATGGCTCTGTTCAGGTTTTCTTCTATAGCTGCATACTTTACAGGGATTAAGTTGGATGGAGCTGGAGGTTGTTGGGCTAACACAGGCTGAGGCCTTTGCTGGGCTTGATATTGTGGTTGGTAGGTTTGTTGAGGCCTAGCATACTGTTGTGGTCGGTATTGGTTCTGGTACCTGCCTTGTTGAGGGTATGTCTGAGGGTAGGTTTGCCTAACTGCTTGCTTGTTGTATGGGCAGTCTTGTGCTGTGTGATTTGTGTACCTTCGTTCTATAGTGCAGTATTGGCTACTAGGATTAACTTGGGGTTGGGCCATAATGGGACATACATTCGCCATGTGGTCGCCACCACAAGTAAAGCACCTTTTCACAGGGGAAAACCTTGGGATTTGTTTGCTAGAGACACCTAATTTCTGAGCCACTTTCTCTGCAAGTTCCTCGATCGATGCGGATTGCGTGGAAGAGAGGTTAGAGGCACCATCAGAATCTTTGTAGATTTTGGAAAGCTCTAACTCCTCCCCTAGGTTATCCTCAATGTCAATGCACATGCGTACACACTCTTCTATGGTCCTAGGGTCCTTCAAGTACACATAAGATCTCAATTTGGTACTTAGCAATCCATCCAAGAATAAAGCCACTTGCTTAGCTGGTGTCGGTAGCTCGGGAACAGGGCATCTTTCAAGATATTGCTTAAATCTTCGTCCTGCAAGTCTCACGGTCTCTTGAGGGGTTTGCTTGAAGCTGTGAATCAGCGAGGAGGTATTATGTCTTATGCCACTCTTAGAGAATTCAATAATGAAAGCCTCTAGGAGTTGGTCTATGCTCCTGAACTGCCTCTCGTTTAGCGGCTGAAACCATGTCAGGGCAGTGTTCCTAAGGGTCAAACCAAAGGCATTGTACTGAGTGAATAGATCCTCTACTTGTTCAGCTCTCAGGACTTGCCTAAACTCAGCCACATGATCGTATGGATCTCCAGTGCCATCGAAGTAGTTCTTCATGGACTTAACTAGCTGAGTCGGTCTCAAGGTTCTTGTGTGCTCTCTAGGTCGTGGTAGAGGGAACTCATCCTCATTTCTTTGATTCCTGTGAGCTCTAAGTATCTCAGGTTCTACCCTATTTGTTTCCGTCCTCGTTCTTTCTCTGCCCACTGGGTTGGCAAAGCTTACTTCCGGCCTTTCTCTATGTCTGTCTCTTCGCATTCCATGAGCTTGGGATGTTCTAGCTCCAGGGTGACCATAGGATACATTCGATCTTGGTTGGGGGAAAACGAATTCACCCTTCCAAGTGTAAGCATGCCTATCATGTTCTGTCACCACAAAGATCCTCTCTGAAGAGTGATCTAAGTAGGTCACTCTACCTGGCTATCAGGATCCTTAAACTCATAGATCATGATTGCTCCTATATCAGTTGGCCGATCAAGTTTGTACCTCCAAAAGGCTTCGTCAGTCTCTCGATTGAGGAGCAACTCTATGCTCTTATTATCCTGGGGAATCCACTCCGGTGTGATAATCCTAGTGAGAACCGATTTACCTCGAGGGGTTCTAGGTTCTGCACCCATGTTTCCTTGTTCTAGGTCACCTAAGTCTGCTTCGGGGATCACATTTCCAAATTCGTCCGTCCTATCTGGGTGACTGGTGACTACGTATATGGTTCCTTC
This sequence comes from Ceratopteris richardii, assembly GCA_020310875.1. Lineage (NCBI taxonomy): Eukaryota > Viridiplantae > Streptophyta > Polypodiopsida > Polypodiales > Pteridaceae > Ceratopteris > Ceratopteris richardii. The sequence continues at coordinate 703,214 of CM035420.1, read as the reverse complement.
TTTGTCCAAGTATGCTCCGTTTTCAAACTTGACAGCTGGGTGCTCTAATCCAATGGATTGATCAGGATTCTTAATCTGTACCACAGATCTTCCTAGGCCGTCCTCATAGATGCTAGCACCTAATCGGTTGGTCCTAAGGTATTCCAACTGTGTTTTGTAAGGGCCTTCTACCCTGTGCAAGTATGGCATTCCTGTACTGCCTGTAGGTCTCTCCATACTTTGAGACATCTCGGAATCACTAGTCTCAAAACTTGGGTAGTATGAGTGGTGGCTCAACTGCTGGGCCCACGACCTAGCAGTGTGGTTGACACTAGCCTCTGAAGACCTAAGGCTTTGTCTATCCCTTACTAGATGTCGCCCTGATCTAAGGTTCATAAGCCTAGCTGAATAGCCCAATTTGCCCACGTACAACCTCGTTGCCGATCAATTGGTCTCAGTCACTTGATTCGTTTTTAGTGAGTTATTATGTTTATGATCTTGTCTGGTATTGCGTCGTCAGGAATACTTGAGTATTTTCCGTACTTGGAATTGATCGTTCCACGTTAGGTTCTTTTCCTTTATGTTATCGACAGTACATAGATTAGGTTTTTAGCTTGAACTTGAGTTTTTTAGGTAGTCTTCAACTTGATACCTGCCTATCGTCGCCCTGACTTACTTCTAGCACTATTCGTACTTAACCTGAGCTAGAAAATGACCGAGGGAGTTGAGAGTATTCCAACCTTGAGTTCCTTTCCTTGTGTTGATGCCCTAGTATGCTCAGGATGTGTGTTCCCAAGCCTGCACCTTCACTTGCTTAGAACGCCTTCCGATGCTCTCAAAGGATCTGTAAAAGGCCCACTGTTAGCTCAAGACTTAAATTCAAAAGACAGAACCGATCACTTTCATTCATGTAACACTTCACCAATTTGCACTATGACTTTTTGGACACAACTCTAGAGATCCCTGAATTTTGTTCCCCCTAGGTATGGTCACTTCAAAATACCCTATCAGAAAATCAACGCATTATCTTTATAAAAAACAGTTGAGGGCGTGTAGTATATGCCTCGAGCTTTCCAACAAGCCCTAGAGCTCAAAAAATGGATTTCGTATGAAAAAGTTATGACTGTTCAGGGTTTCGGGAGTTAAAACAGGATTCAATCTGGCTGACAGATCCTAGGATTTTCTCCCAACTCGCAAGTGTAGGAACCTCCAAAAATGCTAATAGATTGACTATTTTGCCCCAAAATTATCCAAATTTTGAACAAAGCAAACCCTAATTTTTGGTCGAAAAGCCTGTCAATCGCGATCGACAGGTCTGTCAATCGCGATTGACAGAGGTGTCCGTCGGGCCTGTCAGTCGCGATCGACAGTGTCAATCGCGATCGACAGAGTCGATCGTGGCTGTCAATCGTGATCGACGGTATCAATCACGATTGACACGTTTTCCGGTTTTTTTGCCGAAATTTCAGTCAATCGGGGGCCTATCAGTCGCGATGGACACGTGGCTACGCGTAAAAGTCAATCAATCGTTGAATTTTAGTCGATCGCGATTGACGGTGTCAATTGCGATTGACAGGGTCTGTCGGTCGTGGCTGTCGATCGCGATCGACGGTGTCAATCGCGATTGACAGGGTCTGTCGGTCGTGGATGTCGATCGCGATCGACGTGTCAATCGCGATTGACAAGGTCCTACGTGGCAGTCTGTCGGTCGTGAAGTCTGTCGATCGCGATCGACGGTGTCAATCGCGATTGACAGGGTCTGTCGGTCGTGGCTGTCGATGGCGATTGACGTGTCAATCGCGATTGACAGGGTCCTACGTGGCAGTCTGTCGGTCGTGAAGTCTGTCGATCGCGATCGACGGTGTCAATCGCGATTGACAAGGTCTGTCGGTCGCGATTGAGAGAGGCTGTCGATCGCGATTGACAGAAAAACACAGAATTTTTCTACTGTTTTAGGTGATTTGGGATGTGCTCATCATGCTTGTGCTAGTGGTGAACTTTGTTTTACCAAATGATCGAATTTTTTGTCAATCGCGATCGACAGAGGCTGGCGACTGCGAGACAGATTTGACGAGTTTCATACCTGCACAGAGAGCTGGGGATGATGATTCAGCAAGAACCTGCAAAATGCTCAAGAAACATGCAAAAAACCACACACGCAATATCGCTCTTTCGCTCTCTCTCACAAGTGAAATGAGGGAAATGAGGTGGAGAAGGTGATATGATCAAAAAACTGAAATTTTCGCGATGATGGAGATGGAGGTGGGAGATGGTGATGAAGGTGGTGGAGAAAAAACAAGAAAATAGATGAAAGTGAAGAAAATACCTACAACTCCAACGCGTCAACTCTACGTCTTACCATCACACGCTCGTCCTCAAAGCTCGATCCCCGGCAACGGCGCCAAAATTTGGTGTAGCTCAGTGATGAGTAGCACCTCCTTTAATGTCAATCCGGGAAGACGTGAGGATGGTATGAAGACCTCGAGCAAGTGGAGGCACAAGTGCATGAGTGAGAAGCACACAAACATGCACACACATACACACACACGCGCACACACGGCAAGACAAAGAGTGAGAAGCAATGGAGTTCTTAGATTACTTTCAAAAAGCTCTTACAAGTTTGTTTCAATTACAATCTCCCCTCAAAAATGAGTTCTCTAGCTCCTTTTATAGTTTTTGACTAGCTTTGGCCCTGTCCAGACCTAGTGTCCGGCCTAGTTAAAAATTAGGTTCCAGGGCTTATTTGAGGGCTCAAACGAGATCTAAAAAATATGAAAATTGGTAAGCAACTACTTCTAAGGCTCCTCAAGCTCAAGGACTCCTCGGCTTGCACAAAATGGAGCTACAAAAAGGTGAACATGGTATTTACAGGGGTTGTTAGTGATGAGAATCACTGTTAATTTGTGTAAGGATTTTGAAAAATTAAAAGGTTGCCTTAGTGCTAGATCTGCGTGAATGCTCGTACTTGCTTCTTCATGAAGAAAATTATTGGCCTACTTGCCAGATCGTCGTTGACTCCCTTGTCTGCTGCTAACACCCCATATGAAACATCGCATGGTAGAAGACCCTCACGTGTCATTGCAGGATCTTTGGATCTGTAGCTTATGTGCATATCCATTCACAAATAAGAGGTAAGCTAGACCCTAAGGCAGAGAAGTGCATCTTCATAGGGTATGACTTGAATCAGAAACGATACAGGTTCTACAGTCCTTCAAACAAAGGATTTATCGTCAGTAGAGATGTTGTCTTTGATGAGAATGAATCTTGGTTTGATAGTGAATGCAGGAAAGTAAAACTACCTTATGACTTGGAAGAGGAGGTTGGAAAGTTTCCAACCCTTACTAAGGAGGAGCCTACTCAAAATGGAGACATCAACTCATATGATGAGGACATCATCAACTTAGAGGAATTTAAGGCATGGAAGTCCAAAGGCAAAGTCAAGATGAAGAAGTTGGAGGATATACCTGAATCATCCAACGAAGCAATCAGAAGATCACAAAGGGAGAGCAAGAAGCCTATCAGATATGGGTATGGCACTTCCTTAGTTACTAAGCACTCTGTTTATCTTGCAAAAGACTTGTCATTTGAAGAGCCATCATCATCTGAAGAGGCAAAGACCAAGGCAGAATGGAAAGAAGCTATGGATGAGGAAATTGAAGCACTCAAGGAGAGTGATACTTGGGAACTAGTACCAAAGAAGGATTCTATGAAGGTAATTGGTTCTAGATGGATCTATAAGATCAACATGAATTATGATGGATCAATAAATAGGTAGAAAGCTAGACTTGTGGCTAAGGGTTTTGCACAAACCCAAGGATTTGATTATGAAGAAACATTCTCACCTGTGGCTGAAATGCCAACCATGAGGGTATTGGTAAGTGTGGCTGCATCAAAGAATTGGAACATGTATCAATTGGATGTAAAAAATGCATTTCTAAATGGTTGGATTTCAGAGGAGGTGTACATGTCTCAACCTCCTGGCTATGAGGATCCAAGCAAGGTAACATATGTGTGTAAATTGAACAAAGCTCTTTATGGATTGAAGCATGCACCTAGGGCATGGAACCATAGGTTGATTACATATGTTCATGATCAAGGTTTTATCATGAGTAAAGTAGATACTTCTCTGTTCATCAAGAGAAGTAAGTCACAGGCAATATACCTATTTGTATATGTTGATGATATCATACTCATAGGTAATGATGCTAATGCCATCAAGAAGATCAAGAATCAGATGATGAAGGAGTTCAAAATTAGTGACCTTGGAACACTAAAATATTTTCTTATGCTTGAGTTAGTATACACTAACTCTGGAATTTATATTACTCAGAGAAAGTATATACAAGATATGTTAAAGAAGTTTCATTTGCAGGATGCCAAAGTTGCAAGTACTCCAATGGAGGTAAACCTAAAATTAAGTGCTCATGAAGATGATGTACTTGAGAACATTGCAGGTTACCAAAGCATAGTTGGAAGCTTGAACTATGCTACATTAACAAGGATTGATATTGCTTATGGAGTAAGTGTTCTAAGTCAGTTTATGCACAAACCTAGGGCACCTCATTTGGAAGCTACCAAAAGGATTTTGAAGTACCTTAAGGGCACTCAAAATCAAGGATTGCACTTTCCTTATACCTCAGACTTGGACATCAAGATATATTCAGATGTAGATTGGGCAGGTTGCAAAGAGTGAGTAAGCAACCTCAAAGGTATACTTATGAATCTTTCATGAATACTCATTATGTTTTTATGACAAAACTTGAGCAGGAAAATGAACCCACATGTTATGATGAGGCAAAAGGAGATGAAAAGTGGGAGAAAGAAATGAGAGAAGAAATGGAAGCACTACAGGATAACAAGACTTGGAATTTAGTTCCAAAGACACCAAAACAAAAGGTAATTGGTTGCAAGTGGGTTTTTAAGATTAAAAGAAATAGTGATGGTAGTGTGTCAAAATATAAGGCTAGACTTGTAGCAAAAGGATATAATCAAACTCAAGGATTGGACTATGAGAAAACATTTAGTCCAATAGCAAACATGGCAACAATGAGAACTTTGTTGGCTTTAGCTTCAAGTAAAAGGTGGAATATATATCAACTCGATATAAAGAATGCCTTTCTTAATGGTGAGTTAAATGAAGAAGTGTATATGTCACAACCAGATGGTTATGTGGATGCAAAATGTCCTAATCATGTATGCAAGTTAAAGAAGGCATTGTATGGTCTTAAATAGGCACCAAGGGCATGGAATGCAAGGTTGGTAAAGTATCTTATGCTGCAAGGTTTTAGTCTCTTTGGCACAAGTCCCTTAGACCTCATCACTTAGGTACACACGTTTTTGGCGCTGTTGCTGGGGAACACACCCAACCAAGGTGCCTTTGTGATGGTTGTAGCTCTAGAGTGAAGGAATCGTACTTGTAGAAGTGAGGCAAGTAGTCAGACACTTCAGCACTAGTTACTTCACATCCCGAAGGTGTGTGTAATGAGTTTTTAGGTTTAGGGTTAGGAGTGAAGGAGAGAAGAAGGAGTTGGGGTTAGGTCAAGGAGAGAAGTGGAGTAGGATTGAGTTAAAATCATCAAGAAAATTTCAAAAAAAAAAAATTGCCAAGTTAGTATAGAATAGGCTTCAGTCATTAGAAACTATAAAAACAAAAAAAAAATAGTTCATTTGACACTTGCTCAGAAAGTGGTATCGCCTGCAGACAGCGACCGATATTGCCTGAGTAGTATCGTGCAGTACAAGCCCTCAAAGCTACCTAGTTAGCTCAAAACTTAAGAAAGATATCCCAAAGGTAAGCTACATTAAGAGTTTAACATCAAAAGTTTCTTGAAAGCAGAGATTCACATGATTAAAGATGTATCTGGTATCGTGGGGTGGGGTAAAGAGATTTAAGAGATGTTTTGAGTGAGATAGAGGGTGAGGAGTGAAGAGGAGTGAGAGAGAAACATAGGGGTAAAAAAAGTTTTTGTGTTTGAAGTGATTGTGGCTGTAGTATCGCGATCGATTGAGTTTTGGTATCACGATACCAAAATTCCCTCGTATCGCAATACTCGTCGAAGTATCGTATCATCGCATACCACTTGAGCTATCGCGATACCATTTTTGGTATCATATCATCAAGTTGGTATCGCGATCGTGATCTGCCAGTGGTATTGTATTGTGGTCCACTTGGTATCATATCATCCCGATCACGGTATCGTATCGTTGACCGAGTAGTATCATATCACAAGTATTCTTGGTATCCTATCGTGTACCCAATATCGTATCGTTGAATATTTTGGTATCATATCACGACGAATTTTAGTATCGTATCGTGTGGGTTTGCGGTAGCGTATCGTGACGTGCACAGGTAGCATATCGTGAGGAGTCGAAGTATCGTATCATGGCAAAAGTGGTATCGTATCACCTGAGCCATATAGTATCGTATCGTGTCAAGGTGTAGTATCGTATCGCTTAGTTCTCTGGTATGATATCGTCGACTGCCCGAGAATCGTATCGTCACCTGTAGAAGTATCATATTGCGGTGAATAGTGGTATCATATCGTGGCAATAGTGGTATCACCTAGTGCAGTATCGCCAGGGTGGTATCGTCCAAAACAGTTTGAGCATTTTTTAAGGGCAAAATTCGAGGCAATTGAGGAGACAATTAGGGGATAGCAAGGAACCAAAATAGCTATAGGAGGGTGGATGAACTTAAGATCAAGACGGGTGCTAAGTAGCCGAAGAAGTGTTATTTCATTGGTAGGAAGTGCAACTCAGGCCAGTCACCGCTCTATCTATTCCGATACCTCCAGTGATTCGAAGGAGGAGAGACCCATGGCTTTAGAAGACATGCAAGGTCCTATTCCCAGAAGAAACTTCATGTCCACGGTGGAGGGGGAATACCGTACCTCTCTGCAATATGTGTCTACTAATTCCCACGAGATTCCCATCTACCTGGATGGTTTAAATAGATCAGTTGTCAGGATGGTAACTTCCATCGATTCCACAGTTGTGCCCAGACCAGCCATCAAGTATGAAGGAGGAGCATACATGGATAAGTTGGGTCACATCTACATAGTGAAAGAACACTCAGATTTGATTAATGAGGAAGACAAAGGGCAAGAAAATTCAGGAAGACCGGATCCTGAAGAGTTGGTAACCACTCCCACAGGTAAATCAGTAGTGACTCGAGTCTTGAGAGGGGATTTGATACCTCAAGATGATTACTTATTGGAGGCCTACTTGATCCATGAATCAAACTTGTTGTTACAAACTGACTCACCTACACGTGGACAAGAGGAAAGTCCAATGACCTTTTACGAGTTAAAAGATCCACAAGACGAGTGTAGAATCACCTACCTAGACAAGAACCAAAGAAGGTATTGGCTTGTTGATGCCATAGATAGGGCTAGACTAAAGTATATGGGGTTGCCGATATTCCCTCAGCGAGAGCAAGCAACTATCTCTCAGAACCCCTTCGGGACACAACATGAGTCAGAGCATACAATGTCTGGACAAACAAGCCTTTGGAGCATTCCAAACTGAACCCACGTGCAATTTACAACACCCGGAATGCAAGCACACAATCAAACACACCCTGTATTAGGCAAGCTACACCGGCCACTAGTGAGACCAAGACCACCACTAGGAGTGCAACCTAGAATACCCCCAATTAGACAAGCAATTCATGTAACTCCTAGATAGCCAGACCCCATAAGAAGATTAAGACCGATTTAGGTGGCTAAGTGTATGAGAAATCATTATGACGGGATGGGAGAACCTTAGGACTACATAGTTGAATTTAAACAAGTTTTAAGAGCTGAACAAGTGGATGATTTCTTTGTGCAGTATGAGTCCGGACTCACCCTCATAGGAACGGCTTTGACTTGGTTCCAGCCACTAGACCCCAATCAATTTGGAGGTATTGAGAAATTCTTTCAGGAATTCATAGGGGAATTCACCAAGAGAGGGATTAAACATAATTCTTCATCATTAATCCATAGCTTCAAACAGAATCCAAATGAAACTATGAAAACAACTATGAGAAGATTCAATCAATATGTTGATAGATGCCTAGTGGCAGAAAGACCCACGTAGCAAAAAATGATATTGTTATTCTTGGATGGATTGACGAACGGAACCCTAAGAACTTTAGTCTATGTGAAGAGGCTACAGACGTTGAATGACTATCTTTAAGAATGTATTTACCTAGAGGACAACCTAGCAGATGATATGAAAAGTACACCCGGCCCTACAAAATTAGAAGACACTAGAAGCACAATCACGTCCAACTCTAGTAACGTAGAAGAGTTAGCTGAGTTGGTAGCCAAGAAGTTAGGAGTCCATGGACAGAGGAACTACCCGCATCCATCACTAAGAATACCCATGTTATGAAGATGCAGCCTATGTGGTGGTGATCACCCCACTCACATGTGTGCACGAGGAGGAAAAGGTGTGCCTCAAGCTTACCCTTATAATAGGCAGCCACATCAAGGAACCGTTTTGCATTGCCACATAGAACAAAAATACACCAATCACACCACTGAGAATTGCTCATTCAATAGGCAGACATGACCTTTAAATCCACCTCAATATCGGCCATATGGATACCCACCTAGAGAGCGAGGCAGGGAGATTCCCGGGTATAATCCCTATCCAAGACCACAAGGAGCACCTAGACCATATGAGCAAGTACAATTTGGAAATCCTCAGCCAGTGTTAAAACCACAACCGCTACTTTCTGAGCACATCATACCTATCAAATATGCTCAACCAGAGGAAAACTTAGAAAGAGCCATAGTGCCAACATCACCTATGTCCAGTGCAGAATCAACTTTACCCAGGATATGAACAGACCCAAGGAGAGTATTATTCCTATGACGCTAGTATGATGGAGTACGAGCAAGCTTATGACCCGCAATACTATGGATATGCAGGATATGACAATGTCTACGGACCACAGGTGGCAACACTAATGTACATCGCACCCAAAGCACCGGTACCCGTAAGACCACCCATTAGACCACCTATACCAAAAGGGTCGTGTTATAGATGCGGAGGATACCACTTTATCAGAGAATGTACTAGACCATACAACCCACCACCCCTCAGAACTTGGGAAGGGTATTGCAATGATTGCTGAAAGGAAGATCTCTTTAGAGATTGCCCGAAAAATCCCAATAAGGCTCAAGACATTGCACCTATTAACATGATTGAAGTAATTGAATCCACAGGAAGTGACAAAGAATACACCGTACCACTAAAGGCCATCACTTGAGCACAAACGAAAGGGCAAGATAGAAAACAAGTAGATTCAGAGCAAGGAAAGAGTAATGATGAATGGAGGATACAAGTGGTGGAAGATTTTGAAGACCCACGTGAGAGTACCCAAACAACAAAAAGCCAAAAATGGCAGGATAGGAGAGAAAAACTCAAGGAAAAATGGATGAAAAGTAAAAACAAGGAAGACAAGAAGCATACGCACGACAATAAGAAATCTAAAGAACCTAAAGTTCAGGAGAAATTTCCATTACACCATAGACTCGAGAGCCAGAAAAGCCAAGATCAATTCTAGCCGACTGCTTGTTGTTACCCTTTGGAGTTGTCCTCTCCAATCATTTTAGCATAAAGGATCAACTACACGTCTTTAAATTGTCAATCCGGGAAGTATGCAAAGACCACAACCCCTTCTAGTTAATGGAATCCAAGAATAAGAGTTAAATGACTGTTTTTCTACGAAATTATGAAGAAGGAGAGAAATATCTAGGGTTTTGATTATCTTGGGTTCTACAACATCATTTCAATGATCTTTATGCCTAAAGTGTGCCATTTCCATAGCAGAACACAATTATCAAGTCAAAAAATTCAAAATCAGTACCTATATCACCCAGACGAGACAATCACAATTCTATGAAAACTGAGACTTTCCATGTCCAGCTTTGTTCTTCTGCACTTTCTTACTCAATACACTAAGAGTCACCTCTCTTTATACTCATTACTTAGAAATACACAACTGAACCTCACAAATTCCATGGATCACACAATGAATAGACTCAAGAAATCAAAAGAAAGTACATGAAAGAGAGAAACACGATTTTCTGTAGGAGAGCTCTTCACGTTACTTGGATAGCAAAATAATACAACCAACCCTCTCAAAATAGAGGAAATTATCTTTTATACATTTTCAAGTGTCCTCTTTCACACTTGAATTTTGGTCCTTTTCCCTTCTAATCTAAAAATATGCTATCAAAGAGCTTCCAAAAATTCTAGAAAAAATATATATTATTCTAATTTACATGAGGAAGACGCTTCCTCATTTTTACATTATTTGCATAAATATTTCTACAATTTTTTGACATTTTACAAATATTTCCCTTCAAAAAATGCTTCTTCTAACATTATTCCCCTCCTAGGCTTTTTGGTTCCTGACAAAACATACTCTTGTTGATAAGTAGTGAGAGCTTCCTTTACTTCTTTTTTCTTTGATAAACCTGTGACAATAGATCATGACTTTTTCTTTCTGTGATGTTCAAGTTATTCACCATCTCAAATAGAGCTTTTCTCCATTGTACAGCTGCCTCTGGTTTGTCTATCACATCTTTCTTCAGGTATTCTGTATATGCAGCTTCATATGCAGTAAGTCTGGATTTTGTAACTACTGATAGATTCCCAAAAAAATTTGTTTCTCTTTCAAAAAATCCATAATCAAAGGCATCTTTAAAAATTTGGAGATAGTGACTACCCAAAAATACTGTTCTGTTATAATAGGCCATTAAACAAATTCGGTCTGGAGTTTCACTTAGATCAAAAAGTAAGGCATCTGTTGGTGAATTGAACCCAATGTAGTTGAGGGTTCTGACATCTGTATCTCTAAATGTTTCTATACATGCTAATATGAGTCGCATCACTCTGATCAATAGAATGCAAGCTGGATCATTGACATCTTTATATGTAGATATAACAGACTCTACTGTGTCAACCATATATTTCTTTGTTGGCCATGTTCCTAGTTTAGGTCCTGCTACCTTTGGAAAGTTTAGCCATTTTGCTGGAATCTGCCTTGCATTTCTTCTTTCCCAAAACACAGTCCATTCCCTTCTCCTTGCTACTGGCCAATAGGCTGGATTTATCTTTAGCTGAATAGGTGCCTCTTTCCAGATTTTCCTACATTCTTTGTTGGCATCTAACCACCTGTTCCTCCATTTAGGATTAGCCTTTTCAAATAATTCCTTAGTGACATTGATATCCTCTTCATATTCCAAATACTTGTTTGATGGTAGTCCTACCCTTGCAAGCTGGTAATTTTTAATACTTTCAATAATCATACAAAAAGGTAGGCCTAGACCATCTGTTGCCCAATGGTGTTGGTCTGGGTTGATTCCTTTATTGAGAGCAAAATTCACGATCTGTTCTTCGTATTCAGTATACATTTTCCTGATAAATTCCATTCTCGATTCGATGTCCATAACTCTCTTTCTGATTTCCACTCACTTCTTTCTTTTTCTATACTTATTTGCCATTCATTCCTTTATTTTTCTATATCCATATGTAATTTATTATATCCTCTCATTGAACTAGCAACATGTACACTGGCCTGTTTTTCCAATTCCTTGGCTTCTTTCAGTTCTGCTTGTAGCCTTAGAATTTCTTTATTCAATTCCTCCCTCTCATCCTGTGTTACTTGCACAATCTTACTTTCTTCTTTTATTTGGCCTTCTTCCATCAATAACCTCTTTATTTCTTCATTTCCTTTGACCATAATCTGATATGAGCTTTGAAGTGTTCTGAATCTTCCTTCCATTTTCTTCAGCTCCATTTCCATTTTGTTGCTATGCTCTATCTACTTTGCACATTTGTCTTCAAGAAATTGATTATTGTTTTGTTGTTGAACCTCCAATTCTTCCAATGAAATTATCTTGTTGGTCAAATCCTCATTTCTTTCTTGAACAGTCCTCAGCTGTTCCTCTAATTGTTCCTTTTCTTTCTTTTGCTCAGTGATGATTCTATTTCCTTTTACAAACTCTGATTCAGCCACCATCCCTGATATAATCATGTTTCTACTAGATGGTCTGCGTTGCTCTATATTGCTCATGATAACTTTACAAGAAAACCTGATATCTTTGGGTATCCTTTCTAACCCAGTTTCCAATTCTATTTGTTTTACTTCTATCTGCTTCTCTTCCTTTAGTTCTTCTTTGTCTACAACATCTTCCTCATACTCTAGTGTCTGATCCTCTTCCTTCTCATGATCTGATATTTCTTTCATTATCTCCATCTCTTCTGCCTTCTTTTCCTCCATTTCCTGTTGTTTCTCTTCAATGACCTGTCCTTCCTCTTTCTGTACTTTAATATCCTGAGTTGAGGTTGAATCAATCTCTACAGAGAGCTTTATCTGATCATTTATTTGCTGCTCCTTTTGTCTTTCCTCTTGCTCATCTCTATCCATAAGATCCAATTCTTCTTCCTTTTCCTGATCTTCTGTAGTTATGAACTCCTCATTATCATTTAGATCATAAAGTATATCTTCTATGCTTTGATTTATTTCTTTTTCTGTATTCCCTTCTTTAACCTCTTGGAAATCCTCCTTTTCCAATACTTTATATGTTTCCTCCATCAGATCTTTATCTTCTTGATTGTGCACTGAGCTGCATCTCTGAGCTTCCTTTTCTACTTCTAGCTTTTCCTCATCCTCATTTAATTTGAAATAGGTTTGCTGAGATGGTTTTGTCCATATTGTTTTAAACCTTGTGTCCACTAATCCACAACTGAACTCTTTCCTTGCTTCAACCTCTTCTTCCATCATTACTGCTTTACCTTTTAGCATCCTTTTTTCTTCTCCAGGACTAACCTATTTTGCTGCTTCCTTATGGACCTGTATTCCTTGTGACTTTTGACACAAATCTTTTGGAGTTTTGCTTTTTTTAGAGGCTTGTATTGTCACAATTGGTGTACTAGGTACTGAGAAATTTAAACTTTTCAAAAGAAAGTTTTCAATATCACTATGTGAATCTGAAGAGAACTGTGAGGAACTAGCTATCCCTGATTTGTCCATTCTTTGCTCTTCTAATACAATGGATTCCTTCTGCTTTTTTTCTTCTACTGACAATTTCTCTGTCTCCTTCCTTTGTGCTTGGTCAACTGCTTTTCCCTTATTTTTCTTGGTCAACTTCTTTTTCTGCGTAGGTTTCTTCTAAACCTTCTTCTTCAATACTACTGTAGTTCTGGTTTCAGGAGGACCTTGTAACTCCTTGAAATAAGCCAACAATTCTACTTCCTTTTTAACAAATACCCTCTGCAGCCATCATCTGATCATGTAACTCTTCATAGTGTTCCACTTCTTCTTGTATCCAATGAGTTGCTTTACATGAATAGTCTTCCAACATTTTCTGATATTGGGCCTCATATATTGCCCTTTTATTGTTTCCTCGAGTCAGATAAGAAAACAATTGTTCTTTACTTGTTTGAGGTGGATGAGGTTCCTTTGAAGACTGTACTTCCTTTTGAGAAGCTTCATGTTCTTCTTTTGTTGCTTCCTCCTGTTCCAATTCTACTTTTCCAAGATCCAATATTCTCTTCTTTACTGGAATAACTTCTTCTGAGACTCCCTTTCTTTTCCTTTCTGCTCTCCTCATGCTTGGTTGGGCTTCTGCTTCTCTTATGGAAATCATTTTAGAAGGACTTTTAATTCCTGACATCAAACTTCTGAAGTATTGAGCTTCTGGAGGCAACTTCAATTGATCCTCCATTCCTAGAACATGATATATAATCCTTGTTAAGAATTGTGCTCCATTCATGAACTTTCTTTGCTACCAATGTTTAGCTGCTTCCTTCAATTGATCATGGATATATGGAGTTACATCCATTACTCCAAATGGTTTGGTCGTGTCCTTATTATTGAACATGATCAATGTCACTGGCTTGTGTGGCATGGTATATCTAGGCAGTTTTGGAAAACATAAATATTGAAGAAACATTCTGATAGCATATTCTTCATTCTCTTTTCCTTTGAAATTAACAAATTTGGAATATCCTGCATAGGTTGCTTTATTCTTCTGGACAAAACTGTTATCCAGCTTTGTTCCCATGGAATAGAATTGGAGGGCTGCCCTGATATGCTCTACCTTTATAGTAATATTCACTTCTTTGTTTTCTTTGTCCTTGACTGAACACCCGGAATATGCATCATTGCCCTTTCCAACTTCCAGCAGACTATTCATAACCTGGGATACTCTCTGAAAATCAATAAAGAATAAAGGTTCATCCAACAATCTGTGTAATCCCACTACTTTCCATCTTTTATAATTGACTACAATTTTTTGAAATCTGTAAAACTCCTGGCACAACATGGTATACTTGTGACCTCCAACTCCTACTGTAAAAATGTGCTGACCAATAATACTAAGGGTTTCCTTAAGTTCCTTGGCTATCTTCTCTGCTTCTGGGATTTCTTGTTCTTCATCAGACTCCAGCTCCACCTTTTCCACTGTTGCTTCACTGTCCAAGAACCAATGTCCTCTTGACAAGGTTACTGAGTCTGCTTTGAAGTCATGAATTGGCAGTTCTTTTGGGTTCACCATTGTGGGGAAAATGTAACATCACACAAAGAAAACTCCACCCACATGAGTCACAAAAAAACATAAATGAAATCACATTTGTCTTGAGATGTAATGAAAAAGAATGAAAAATAAAGATCTCATATGAATCCTAGATGAATCCTGACTTCCTTATTGGTGTCCCAGATATAACTCAATTGAAGTGATCATCACATGTGTAGCAAGATGTCTAGTGCTCTCTTCCCTTTTAACAGCTCTTTTTTATATATTTTTTAACAATCAAAAGAAAAAATGAAAAGAGAAAAAATGAATGAAAAATAGAAACTTGCTAAATTACAACCTATATCTTCCTTGTTCTATATAAATTATATAAACAAAAGAATTGATAATTTTTCTCTTTTTTTTTCTTCCTCTTTTCTTTTTGTTTTCTTCTTTTTTCTCTTTTTCATTTTTTTAATAATAATTTCCTCCACTTCTCTCTCTTCCCTTCCTATTTCTTTTCTTAGAAAGAGGATGAGGTAGAGTAAATGGGAATTATTTCCAAGATGTCATAATTTCCTTCTGGTAAAATTCTAAATTTTTTATCAAGAATCCCATGTGTGTATCAGATGACCATTTTTCCTTTTCCTTCATCTGTAACTCTTCATGCGTTTGAGCTAATTTCGTATCTTCATTCTTGTTTTCTTTCCATTGAATCAGATCTAATTTTTTTACCCAATAATACTTGATTCCTGATGACTTTGTTCTAGGAATAAAACAATCTTCTTTTGATAAACTGTACTTGGAAGTTTTTGGCTTCCATATCCATTTAGTTCTAGAAAATTGTTTTGATGAGCAGTGCTTATATGTACTTTTTTTCCATATTCTTTCTGTCTTGATGCCTAGATGCTTCTCATTATTCCACACTTTCCATCTTTCTTCTCTCTTTTCAACACCTTTGGTTTCTTCAATTTCCTCCTTTTCTTGACTGGAGTAGATTTGATCATAAAGAAGTTTTGTTTGTAATTCCTTTGTAGCTTCTAGTGGAAAACTAAATCCCTCCAAGTTTGAGTCATGGATATCCTGTTGATCTTCTTGTTCTTCAACACTCAACAAAAACATTAAAAACCTTTTGTCATTTATTGTCAACTTAAGCTTCATATTTTCAAAATCCAAAATTACTTTACGTTGCCTGAGCCATGGTTGTCCCAAAATCAATTTCTCACTCATCATATGATCAGGCCATTCTTCACAATCTATTTTCATATATTCTTTATTGAACTTAACTTTAATAGATGGTGAAGACAAGCTTTGTCTAATATGTCCTTCCAGTGTTTTGATAAGTGTTTTACTCTCAATCCTTTTTAGGTTAAACTTATCCAACAAAACTGAACTGATCAGATTAACTTGTGCACCTGAATCTATCAAAACCTTGATTTTCTCATAATGAAAATTCATTGTTATTACAGGCAAATGCTCTCTCACCCTTAAAGGTGTTTCACACAAAATGACTTCTTTGAGCTCCTTACTCTTTCTTATTCATTCCTTTGCCTCCTGTTGAGCCTCATGCCTAATTCTATCCTCTTCTTTCTTCCTATTTTGAGCTTGATGTATTCTTCTCCATTTAGAAACAGTTAATGGAAGATCATACCTTTTTACCTTACATCCACTGATAAACTTTGGCATGATTTCTCCATCTATATTAGCTAATTGGATAGCTCCACTATTACTGATTTGATCGATGATATAAGGCCCATGCCCTTTCTTCTGAAATTTCTTCTGATGTTCCTTCACTATGTATGCCAAAACTAGATCTCCTTCTTGCAAGTCTTTTTCTTTAATATGCACATCATGATAAGCTTTATGCCTTCTCTTATCTGCATATATGCTCATGATTGCTTGAAGTCTGGAAGCTCCAAGGTTTTCCAATTCTACCACTCTCTCAGATAATCCATGTCCAGTCCACTTGTGTTGATTACCCACCCTTAGTGTTGGAATAAGGAATTCTAAATGCAGAACTACATTTTGTCCATATACCAAATTAAATGGTGTAGTTCCAAGTGCAGTTTTGTATGCCACTCTATAAGCCCATAAGACATGATTGAGTTGCAAATCCCAACCATTCCTGTTTGTATTTACCAACTTAGACAGAATAGTGCAAAGTACTTTATTAGTACTTTTTGCTAATCCATTGGCTTGTGGATGATAAGGGGCTGACTTTCTATGACTGATCATGAAATACTCAGCTATGTTTTCTATTATTTGGTTCAAGAAATGAGTCCCCCTATCACATACCAATTCAATTGGAAATCCAAATCTAGTGATAATGTTCTCATAAAGAAATCTTGCAGTAGTCTGAGCATCATTCCTTTTTGTAGCCTTGGCCTCTGCCCATTTAGTTAGGTAATCTCTGGCTACTATTATATATTCAGCATGGGTTTGTTTTGCTGGAGGATGTATAGGTCCAATGAAATCCAACCCCTATTTGTTAAATGCTCTTGCTGAAATAAGTGGTACTAATGGCGTATTGTCTCTTTTATTTGGTTGACTCACTCTTTTTCAAATGTCACATCTTTTCACATATGTTCTTGCATCAGGGAATAGAGTTGGCCACCCAAAACCAGAATATAATATGAGTTTAGCAGTCCTTTCACTTGAAAAATGTCCTCCTACCACTCTAGAATGTGCCATCTCTAACATTTCCCTATATTTATTTTTAGGAACACAGATCCTCAAATATCCATCCATCCCTTTTTATACAATTGTTCTCCTATCAATTGATATTCTTCAGAAATCATTTGTAAATTCCTCGAGTCTGCACTAACTCTTACTGGCTCTCCTTTCTTATTTATTTTCAACTCCTCAATTATGTTTGCACTCCAATCTTGATTTTTCTGAAACCAATATAAGGTTATAATTTCTGAATTTTGCAAGGATTGGCATTCCCAATAGTTGGAAATATACTTTTTTACATCTTGAATCTTATTAGGCCAATGTACTCCCATCCTATTGAGATTGTTTAAGGTGACTATCATGGAAGCATGAGTGCAAGGATTCCAACAATGAGCTCTTCTTAAATACTCATGTTGCTCATCTTCTAGAGTACAATATTCCAATATACCCATAGGATTGAGGTGATACAAGTGTCCAGCTAGTAGTACAAAGTTCCTACTTTGTAATACCAGATGTGTGTTGTTTCGTGATGTTCTACAAGGTCCCATGGTTAGCAAAGGTACTAAAGTCATGGCCCATTCATGAATACTTTCTATTTTGAAAAGATATGCATCTGATAAATCATCATCTAAAGGTGAACTTGGCTCTTTGGTTTGAATTCTGGACAAATGGTCTGCTCTCAAATGAGGTTTTCCTTGTCTGACCACTATGTTGAAGATACAACATGTATTTCTTGGATCCACTTCATTTTCATCATCGTTTGTACCTTTTCTACCTTTCATTCAGTTAATAAAGCACTCTTCTATAGGTGTGTGTGAGTACCACACTAGAGAATAAGTGGGATTCATTCTCCTTTCAGTTTAGAAATCCCACATAGCATGCTTTTTTGCCATTTTGTATATAAAGAGGTCTCCACCTCTTCTTTTGGGGAGAGCTCTTTTAGAAGTAATGAGATAATGCTAGTTTGTAGTTAGACTCTTACTCTTTTGTCATCATGATGTGCGTGCATGCTTGTTCTCTTCTTGCTTAACACTTGTGACACGTTGATGTATGATTACGTCGCTATTATGCTTGTGATTACGATTATGTGCATCATTTGTGATGCTTATGTTGTGTCTTCTTGTTAATAATGTTGTTAATCATACATTGACGAAGCGCCATTACGTCTGTTGAGTGCTTCTACGCAAACATTTGGGTCTCATGAGATACTTCCTGGTTTGACAAGTATGAGTTGTGATGCTACAACATCAACAACTTTTGGTGCTGTTGCCGGGGAGCGTTCTCTTGTCACTTACGTGATGGTGTTTGGCGTGAAAGAGACGTGTATGCAAGTTTTTCATGACAATTTCTTGAGCTCTTCATTTTGTTACGCTCTTGTGAGCATTTGCGGCTTGCAAGATTCATAATAACTTGTCGAGATGAGCCATTTTTGGTGTGATAAGGATCTCCTTTTTGGGTGATTAATCCATCATGTGTGGTGATTCTTCAAGTCACGAGTAGGATAGGAGTAGTTTTTAGAAATCTTTTTGTTATTATGTTGATTTTTTCTATTAACTTTGTTGAGATTTCTCTAATCATGTGTGAATAAGTTTCTTTTTGGGGTTCTTCTACAAAAATTAATGGAGTATTTGGCTCATCATCTTCATCAACAAGCTTGGAAATGGACGGTATGGTCTAGTAATTTTTGATGCACATACACTACTAGGCTCGGAGTTTGGAATGTTTAGGACACATTCTCTTCCCATGTGTGATTCCAAAGACTACTATGCACACATCCAACTCTTCTCTTCTTAATCGATACCCTTGAAGGAGTTCCCTAGAATCTTGCCTATGAAGGAATAGACAATGGAGAGAAGGGAAGAAGTGACTAGAGAGAAGGAAAGGAATATGAGATATAATTGGACTTATATTATTTTCTCCTAGTTTTCAGTTTATATTCACATAATCCTTCACTTCATTGGAGCACGTATGGAAATAGACACATATGCTTAGATATTTTGTGGTTTGTGTGAAAAACATTTTCGAGGACTCATGAAGATGATTTGCCTAGAGGGCAGAGAGACTATGATGCACATAGTCGAAGGAAGTACTAGAGTGAATTTCATGGCTATATACATCACCAAGATGATGAAGGTTGTAGTAAAAAGAGAATGTGAAGATGATTCCAGTCTCGGGTGGAGATGAAATGGATGTGATGTTGATGCACGGGAACTAGCTGGTCTAGGCAATATGAACACCACAAAGTTAGCACAGAGATATGTACCTTGTATAGGTAGAGGAAAAGTTTAACGTATGAGTGGTACTTATGGAGGAAGGTACAACGAGTAGTGAGAATCCGGGGGGATTAGAGCTTGCTGAAGGTGGAAATAGGAGAAAGTATGCTTTCTGTTCAGTTGCACGAGAAAAACTACGAGCGTGTTTGACTTTAGGATCGTGTGATGGGTAGAAACATGGGAATATACATGACTTATGAGAGAGAGAGTATATAGTGTCATGCGTATCATTCAAAAACAAGCTGGTGTACTGCTAGAATAGGTGAAGGATAAGAATTGCACTGTGGGCTTGAACATAGAGGGGGCATGGCTCTGACGCCCCAGGAAGGAGATATGAAGAATCTCTTTCACTTTCTAAAGGAGTGATGGAATGGGTGTGGAGAATAGGGTCAACTGTCCATAGTAGACGCTGAAGTACATGAAGCTCGAGGGTTCTCGATGGATAGAAAGAGAAAATAAAAGTGCAAATGATTGTTGTTCACCGTATAACAGTACTGTAGAAGACAGTTGATGGATCTTCTGTCAAAGATTGGACACGTGGATGAGGTGCTGGATTCAACACTATTCTAACCACAACTATAGCTGCAAAGACAATCGACAAGGTGTTTCCAACATTCAATGGAAAGTTGGTTCCGTGTGCATACTGCAAACGCTTCAGCTCAACAGAGATCCTTGAAAAAGCTTCCTTGCAAAGGTAGCATTTTGGAAGATAGCTCAACTCTTGTTAGTAGCAGAAATAGCATCACAAGAGCGGGAAATAGAAGCAAGACATCTCATGACAGTCAAATGCAGAAGGGAGTACTCAGATCGACCATAGTGAAGGTAATCTAGATTCATGAAGAGGGGTATCCAGATTGACCATAGTGAAAAAAAACAAATCTCAGAGCTTATGGGCCTACTAAGGCAAAGTGAAGCCCAGAGGCAAGAGTGGGAAAGACAACAGGTTATAAATGAACAATGCATCGTAGAATTACTCAAAGGAGCTATGAAAGATTGTACAAATGATTCTTTGAAAATATGTCTGGAGAAGCTTCTTATCATTTGATGAGTCAAGGATGAGGGTTCTGAAGGAGATTGGTGCGTCAGTGAAAAGCGACTAGCCAAAGCTCGAAGTAAAAAGAAAAAATCTCAAAAGAGTGTCATTCCAGACGAGCCGTCAGTACAAGGAAATACTTCAGGACTATGTTGCTCTTGTAGCAAGTATTCGGGCTGCAAGAAAGGTAAATATGCATGCAAAGCTGGTGGAAATTAGTATGGCGCAGAGTGTCAATGCTCATCTAAGAAATGTGCGAATCGAGCACTGGGATCCAAGACTATGATGATACTGAAGTGAAGCTATTGAGACCCTGAAGCTCAACAATGATGTAAATTTTGCATAGGGAGGGAAAACTATGGAGAGTGAGAAAACCTTTATCCATATGCATATGTGAATGTTTGCAAGGGGGATGAAGGAAGCAAACCGTCCTCAGAGTAGACTGAGCCTAGGGTCTTGCTAAGTGCAGGTCTGTAAGGAAAATAAAAAAAGGGTGCAGATTTTGGCCGAGTGATAAAAGAACAGTTGTGCAATTGATAGAGAAAGAGCGTGCAAGATTGTGGATAGTGCCGCTGCAAAATCTTCAAAGGACCTGAAGAATATAGTTGCACAGACACTACTCAGCTTGTGCATCATATTGAGGGCTTGATCAAGTATCATGTAAGGAGGTAATACGGATTGCAATTGTTGTGCTATTTCGGGCACTCATCGCAAGAGGCAATCATGTCCTTCTGTTGCAACTCGAAAAGAAATGTAAGAGGCCTTGGCATGGGTTCCACATTACCTTACATGGTCCCTTTGACCATGATCTGTTGGACACATGGTGCTCAAAAAAGAAGCATACAGAGAGGGCCGGCACTTGTGATATTTTTAAACGCAGTTGTTGGAGGCATAGCCCTAGGGCAAGCATGTTTAAACTTGACAGGTTTTGGGAAAAGCAAAGCTGCTGGCTATGCTATTTTTGAGATAATTAGAAGGTCTGGGTTAAAGTCCTTCCTGCTGAAGACAACTTGAGTAAATTACACTGTGCTTGCCAATTCGCACTGTTCTAGCATGGTCTTCTATCCCAGCAGCACATTAGAACCAAGATCCAGTGATGAGGGCAGTAGGTGGTCAGATTCATGGCATCAACAAACGGTGAGGCATAATGCAAAGTCACTATATTGTGCATATGACTATAACTGATGCATCATCTTGATCATACATCAATGCATCTCCATATTCCTCCATGTGACATGTGTTATGGGGACTTTCCTCTCTGACTACAGAAATGCGCATAGAGGCATTAAGGCATGAGTAGCTCCTCTCTGACTTCAAACGACAATAGAGTTCTAAAATTTTCGAAGCTAATGCTAAGAAATAAATCATAGCCCTTCCGAAAGTAATGCTCAGTGATTGAAGGTGCATGTATCTCCATATTTACCTAACGACATGTTTCTGGCAGAATCTTCTCCACGAATATAGGGTCTAACTTTCTCGCAGAAGCATCATCTTTTGCATGAATAGATTGCACACTGATAGGATATACATTCAATGGTGAATGCATATCCTCGGTCACCAAAAGAGGTGGAGTCTGCAACAAATCCCGGTGGCACCGTATTGAACAACCGCAGAGAGGAACTTTCCTGCGACTCTTTCCCCTGCCTGAGAATGGGAAATTGGAGGAGGTAAAGGCAAACATGGAGAATGACGTGTTGATTGTGTGGGTCCTAAAGTGATGCCTTCTTGGCATCACACCCATCGAGATTTCCTCCTAAGCAGAAATCTCAAGCGGCTAATGGAATAGATAAACTAATGAGGGACTGTGGTTTAGTGTAGCACATTGTTAGCTAATATTATGCATTGCAAGTCGCAAATAGTTACGCAGTAAGGCATCACAAGGCTTATTGAAGTAGATTCTGTAGGGCTCCTGATGTCACTCTGCTGAGTGATACACAAATTGAAGGGATAAGAGAGCGTGACTCATGGGAGAGTAGGCCAGCTGTGAGATTGTAGGCCTGTCAAAAAAGGAATTGATGAACGTTTAGGAGCTAAAAAAAGAATGGCGCCGTGCAAAATTAAATGTAGTTAACTATGGAATGAGCAGATCTCGGCCATAATTGAGCTCTGCCACGGATTTAGGTGATTTCACATTTTCACTTAATGCAAGGGACGAACGAGGACATATCCACTTTTACATAAGAGTAACATGTTCTCAAGTTAAGGTTTCTCAAAAGAGCATTTTTTCATAGTGGACATAACTAAGGGTATAATCTAGTGCGCGTGTGACATAAAAGGCAATGATTTAGGATATATATACATTTTGATTGTGAATTCACACATTTCTAAACATAGGAAGGAATTTCGATGGCCTTAAGCCTATAGATGTGAATCTTGCTCTCATGATTATTGGAAATAAGTGATAGTGATGTTGAATTATGAGTGGGTTTCTTTTGATGAAAAATAATGTATGATCTCGTTATTTCATGAGTGATGCACCTCCTCAATAAGTATGCATTATTGAAACATGTGTTGAGACTCACTCACATTCATGAAAGAAAGGTGTCATGTTCATCTCCTGAATTTGAATTCAGTGTAACATATGTACATTATGATCTCCTTTTTATTTTTGTTAGAAGAACCCCATTTGAACTTATTTACACATCTTAGAAAACATTCAAAAAACACACACAAGACCTCAAACAAATTCTAAAAACTCCTAAAACACCAAACAAATATTAAAAACACTCAAAAAACCAAAAATTGTTTCAACAAAACATGGGAAAGAAAAAGGCAAAAGAAAGAAGGAAGGGGGAAAAGGTTGCACAAAAGAAGGAAGAAAAAGATGAAATGCATGCATTAATCACACATGATCAAGGTGAAACAAATATAGAAAATTTGCAAGGGGTAGAGGAAATTGGTGGAATTTCTAAAGGGGTGGGTTCCATAGTTGCAACTAGGGAACATAGGAACACTTTTGTAAATGTATTCATTGGTCATGACCATAGAAATATGTGTGCTTATGTTAACCCTAATTGTGAGTGGAATTTAATTCATATTGATTTAGTGACTATTATTTTGGATAACATTCAACTAACCACTCATTCATCTATTCTCATGAACGATGAAAATTATGATTGCATGGGTCAAGTTGTGTTGCCGATTGTGGTGAATGATATGCAATTTTTAGAAACATTTTTTGTTATGGAAGGTATAGATGAAGACTTGGTCATAGGCACTGTAGCTCAAGCGTAAGCACCACCTCCTTTACTTGTCAATCTGCGGAGACGTGAGGACCGGTATGAAGACCACGAGCAAGTGAAGGCACAAGTGCGTGAGTGAAAGTACACAATCATACACACACATACACACACACGCGCACAAAGTAAGATCAAAGAGAGGAACAATGGAAAGCTTAGATTGCAAAGAGTTCTCTTACAAAAATCTATTCTCTCTCCAGCTAACCCCAAAAATGAGCTCTCTAGCTCTTTTTATAGTTTTTTGACTAGTTTTGGCCCTGTCCAGACCTAGTGTCCGGCCTAGTTAAAAATTAGGTTCCAGGGCTTATTTGAGGGCTCAAACGAAGTCTAAAAATTATGAAAATTGGTACGATGGTACTTTTGAACAAAATGGAGTTACTAAAAATAGATAATGGTATTTACAATGGTTTTTAGTGATGAAAATCACTATTTTCGTAGGGGATTCTTCTGAAAATTTGACTTACACTTCTTGGAGCTCCCTACTTGCTCCCTTTCCTTGTGTGTCCACCTTTTGATGTGCTTCCATGCTTTGTCCTTGACTTTGAGCTTCAACACTCCCCCCCCTCTCGAGTCTGTCGTCCCTGACAGACCCTTGTTGGAAGGGCTGTTCCATGTAGTGCTTTGAGAGGTGGTGTCCATCCGTTGTATGAGCTGGTTCCTTGGATTCCAGCAAGAATGTATCATTGTGAGCTTTCAAAACTGCAAGTTGCTCAAAAGAGGTTGTCGAGAGTGATTTGGAGCAACTACTGGCTTCAATTTGCTTCCGAGATAGGGATGTTGTTCCCATGACATCCGCTAGCTCTTCCAAAGATGATGTTGAGAGCAGTCATGCCCACTACTCATAACCCATAATGAATGATGGGTAAGTGTGTTCGTGCCTGGGTTGAAAAAAGTATGTGCCTTGTGCACGGCCTTGTAGTGTAGCCCTACGCATGCTTACTTGGAAAATGCATTGGAAGAAGTATGGTGCAAAAATTGCGGGTCTTGAGCTAAGTGCTCAAGGGTATGCTGACGAAGAGGTTTCCTAAACTATCATGGTTATGGTGTTTCCAGAGTAAAGATACTTACCATGGAGAAGGTTGATGGGTGTTTGTCTCTTCGTGTTGTACACTCGGCCTTTGGGATGGAACATTGTTGATGAATGTCCATGTTGCTTGTCCACTGATGAGATCGTTTGAGTGGTGGATCCTCTCTCCTCATATGCAGGAGTCTTCTCCTCCAGAACTACCCTTTGCAGATATCTCCTTGCATGCTCTGGTACATGAAGTAGTTAAGCATCACTCAAGTTACGGACCTTCAAGCTCTTCATTCCGCTGGCCAAGACACACTTCTACCCAAATTGATAAATGCCTAGTAATCAACAGTTCCACTTTCAACTAAGCATGACTCATTCAAGTTTCATAAGCCAAACCTGGGAACAAACTCTCTCCCGCTTTTCTTTCTCCCTCTTTTTTTTTTTGGGGGAGGAAAAGGATATCACAAAACAAGAACACAAAAGTTAGCACAATAGAAATATTGACATATGTTGTTGTGCTCTTGTGTGTGGGATTCTCAAGTGTGTCTATGCACGGCCATGTAATGTGGCCCTATATTAATGCATACTTTGGAAATGCATGACCTGAATGGTGCAAAAGACAGGGTTGTGCAAGGAGCACATGGTTGTTGCTCGTTCGAGGCTTTCGATGTTATTTGCGGAGGTTGATGCCGACCTTGGTGGAGGTATCCATTGAGTCTCGAACTGATGTAATCCTCCTTATTGGAGTCCATTTTAGAACATCATTTGGCACTATAGAGGTCACTTCAGGCGTCTTTCTCCTTGGATGCTTTCTGAACTGTGGTATCCAGTGTGGTTGACGCTTTGGTTCAGAGGAGGCTACTTGCACTTTTGGCTTCCAAACCCATATCCTTTTTGCATGTCTTCCTACTAATGTTGAAGAGCTGATTTGATCTTCCTTTGGTCTCTGTACGTGGTTCTTACCCTTTTCTCTTTTGGGCTTCTTTGTTGAAACCTTTTGCATGTGGGAGAACAAGGGTTGTTGTGGATGTAGGAGCTTCTTAGGTACCCACATCTGTAAGTGCCCTTGTTGAGCTGCAGCTAACTTCTTAGGCACCCAAACTTGTTGGATACCTTGTGATTGAGCTTGTCTGAGTTGCTTCCTTCGTCTTCTGGCCTGGTTGGTTTGCATGGATGGGATTTGTGGGGGCAAGGTTGGTGGTTGCTCTCCTTTGCGTACCCATCTCTGCTTCATGCTCGGAACTGCTTTTTTATCGAATGGTGTCTTTCTATTCGATGTAGCAGTTGTCGTGAACGGTTGTGTTTGCTTGTGTGGTGGACTCACTACTGTGGCTACTTGATTCTTTGGAGAAGAAGAAAGATCCACCCGCCTTCGAACCTGGTCTTCCACGATTGACTCCTTCTGCATCATAGAGCTTTTAACACATACAACATCTTCTTTCATATGATTAGTCTTGGAAGAACTAAGAGAGTGTGTGGTGCCATGATTTAGGAGCATGCAGTTCTCTAATTCTAATGTAATGTATTGTTCATGTACCCAAACTTGAAGAATTTGACTTCTTAGGTTTAAGTTAATTGCATGGTCATAGATCCAATCTTGACCCAAGTCAAGTGGTTCTGTAAGGTTCTCATCTTGACATACTAGTGCTTTGACTTTCATTGGAACATCTTGAAGGTAGATGGGAAGTTCCACCTCGCCCAAACAAGGGGTTTCCACACCTCCCAATCCTATGAGATAAGCTTCTATGGGATTGATGTTCAACCCCAAGTCTTGGCAGTAGGAAAGTCTAACTGCACTACTTGCTGCACCTGAGTCAATCAATGCTTTCACCGTCCTTGCACCCTTCCCTTGTCCTATCTCTATGGTCACAAAGGGTCTTCGGTCAATGACCTGAGAAGTCGCTATGCCTGACTTTTGACACATATTCATGTGATATTTTGGGGCTTTTGAGTTGACTTCTAGGCCTAATCGCCTTAACTTATTTCGCCTAATACGCTCTCTGGCCTCTACCTGTGCTTCTTCTCTCACTCTTAACTCTTCATCTTTTCGCTTCTTAGCAGTGTTGAGTCTCATTAGCATATCCTCAGTAAGAGGTTCTTGATATAGCTTGACTCTACAGCCACTAATATAGTTTGGCAAGATATCTCCTTCTAGCGTGGCCAACTGAACTGCACCACTAGTGGAAATTCTATTAATGATCATGGGTCCGTATCCTCTTTTTTCCAACTTACGGGCATGTTGTTTTAGTGTGTATACCAACACTAGATCTCCCTCTTTCAATCCCTTATCCTTGATGTGTGCATCAAAGTATGCCTTTTGCCTCTTCTTTGCAGCGTAGATGCCTGCTGCCGCTCGTAGCCTCGTCTCACCCAAGCGTTCGAGATCAAAGATCCTAGAGGACAATTCATGCCCATTCCACTCATACTCTTGTGCTACTTTTAAGGCAGGGATTAAGAAATCTAATGGTAGCACAGCGTTCTGTCCGAAGACCATCTGAAATGGGGTGGTGTTGAGTACCGTTTTGTAGGCAACTCGATAAGCCCAAACAGCATGATGAAGTTGTTTGTCCCAATCAGAGCGTTTATTATTTACCAGTTTTGTCAATACGTTACAGAGGATCTTATTGGTACTCTCGGCTTGTCCGTTGGCTTGTGGGTGATAGGGGGCAGATTTCTTATGTATCACCAAGAATTCTTGGAGAAGATTTTCAATGACTTCATTCAAGAAGTGTGTGCCTCTATCGCTCACCAACTCTATTGGTAGTCCATATCTCGTGAACACATTCTCGAATAAGAAATTAGCCGTAGTCTGAGCATCATTCTTTGTTGTGGCTTTGACTTCTACCCACTTTGTAAGGTAATCTGTGGCTACAATGATGTACTCTGCATGGGAGTTTCTAGCTGGGGGGTTAATAGGACCTATGAAGTCTATGCCCCACTTCGAAAATGCACGTCCTCCCATCATTGGCCTCAAGGGCATCTCGTCTTTTCTCACTAGATATTGTGCACGTTGGCATGTGTCACATTTCTTCACATAGGTATGTGCGTCCATATGAAGAGTGGGCCACCAAAGTCCTGAGAATAGAATGGTCTTGATCACTCGGTCAGGACCAAAATGTCCACCTGCAACACCGCTGTGTGCAGTCTCTAAGACCTTTAAATAGTCTGATTCATGAACGCATAGTCTTAAGTAACCATCTTTGCCTCTTTGGTATAGGTTGTCCCCTATTAAGGCGTAGCCTTGAGCCTCTTGCTCCATGCTTCGTCTTCTTGCTAGACTAGCCTCTTTGGGTAATCTTCCCGATCTCATAAACTCTACCAATGGAGCACTCCAATCTGGAATTAATGACACTTGATAAAGGGTCGCATGCTCCACTGGGGGTCTCTCTCTGCACCTTGGACAATTCTTAATCCACTCATGTATTTCTTTGTCCATGCTAGGCCAATACACTCCTAAACGCTTTAGATTCTGCAATGTTCGTTGTTTAGAATAGTGATTTCCTAGCATTCCTTCATGGGCCTGTTGCAACCAACTACTATGTTCATCATCCTCCACACAACAAGCTAATACACCCTCGGTATCTTGTTTGTACATGCTTCCTGCTAATATGTGATATTTTTGTGATTTTACGATTTCTTCTTGTGATGTTTTCACATTCTTATTTGCAGGGCCAAAGGTTAGGACTGGTACCAACTTATTTGCCCATTTAGGAACAACCTCTAAATTGAACAGATAAGCATCGGGTAATTCGTCAGACACT
This sequence comes from Ceratopteris richardii, assembly GCA_020310875.1. NCBI lineage: Eukaryota > Viridiplantae > Streptophyta > Polypodiopsida > Polypodiales > Pteridaceae > Ceratopteris > Ceratopteris richardii. The sequence goes on along the minus strand of CM035420.1, from coordinate 674,728 downwards.
CCTTGTCGTGACTCTCCTGAAGTGATGCGAGAAAGGTGATCTGCCCGAAGGTGGGTTCTACCTTTCCTGACAACAACTTCAAAGTCATATTCCATTAGTAAGAGGAACCATCTTACTAAGCGTCCAGTATTGCAAGGTTTATTGACCAAATATAACAAAGCTTGATGATCAGTGAAAAACTTGAACTTGTTGGCCAATAAATAGTGTCTAAACTTCTTCACAGCATATACCATGCCTAAGCCCTCTCGCTCAGTTGTGGTATAGTTCCGTTCAGCTGCAGTGAGCTGTCTACTAGCATATGCTATGGGCAAATCTAAGTTTCCTTCACTTGTGGGTTGTGCTAGCACACATCCTATGGCATGATTGGATGCATCCACATGGACATGGAAGGGTTTATTCCAATCAGGAGTGGTGAGTATTGGTGCCGTGCACAAACGTTTCTTCAGTTCGTTGAAAGAATTCTCGCATTCGTCGTTCCACTCAAAATTAGACAACAAGGCATAAAGGGGTCTAGCTATGATCGCGTACATGTGGATAAACCTACGGTAGTATCCACAATGGCCCATAAAGGCTTGTACCTCTTTAATATTCCTTGGCCTTGGTAGCTCCGCTATGGCTCGCACCTTATCTTCATCTGTTGAGATTCCGTTCTTAGAAACAATATGACCTAAGATTTTACCTTGACGCACCATAAACACACACTTTTCTGGGTTCAGACACACTCGATATTCTCTACACTTGTTGAAGATTTGTCTGAGCTCAGGGATGTGAAACCTTCTTTCTTGGGAATGAGCACATAAATCATCCACATACACTTCTAAGATCTTTCGCAAGAACTCTTTGAAGACATGACACATGAGCCTTTGGAATGTTGCAGGTGCATTGGTGAGCCCAAATGGCATCACATGAAATGCAAAGATTCCCCACTCTGTAGCAAAAGCTGTTTTGTGTTGATCTTTTGGGGCAATGGCTACTTGATTGTAACCTGAAAATCCATCAAGGAAGCTATAAACTTCCTTGCCTGCAACACGCTCCAATAGGTGTTCTGTGATTGGAAGTGGATAACTATCTCTAATCGTAGCGGCATTAACTTTTTTAAGGTTAATACACACTCGCAACTTCCCGCTCTTCTTGGGTACCACAACAATGGGGGACACCCATTCGGTATGCTCAATCTCATAGATGAATCCAGCTTCAATCAACCTATCAATTTCTTCTTTTATTTTGGCTGCATAGGTATCATTATATGTGTAGGGCTTCTGTTTGGTGGGCTTAGCATCAGCAATCATGGGGATAGTATGAGAGCAAATTCTTGGATCTACCCCTTTCAAGTCTCTATAGTGCCATGCAAACACATCCCTATATTCCCTTAATAGAGCTATGAGCTCCATTTCTTCTCTTGCACTTAGGTCATCTCCTATATATGTGCATCTCTCTTCGTTCTCTTCAATGGTCACTACAATCTTCTTGGTCTTTTCTTTATTATCATATGATTCTCCTATGATGGCCTCTCTCTTAGGCATTCGTACCAAAATTTTGCGGTCGTCAACTTCATATTTCTTGAAGTTTTCTGGTACTTCAAACAATGATTCCTCCTCTTCTTGTTTCACTGCTTTTCTTTTCTTTTTCTTTCGACTACTCTCACTTCCATCCTTTGAGTTTACTGTTTTAATACTTGTGAGAGGTTCTTCTTCTTTTTGGGTGAACACTCCTATATCTTTTAGATAGTGCTGCTCTGAGTTAAAGCAACTATCCATCACAATAGACTCCAGATCATCGTCATTCTCTTCTTCTTCTATGACATCACTAGGGTCACATTCTTCTAGCAAGGGTTGACACATGAACACTGAGATATCATAACCCTCCTCATCACAATGAGGTGTCCACTGTTCCTCATTGACAGCAATGTCCATGGTGGCTAAGATTTCTGGCCAGCCATGAGGCTCAAACTCCTCATCTGGAAAGATCATCGGTGTGTAGGCTGGGTCTCTAACTGGTCTATCTCCTAACGAAGTTCCTTCTTCTCTTGCCTTTAAACGTTTTTCCTCTTCCTTTGCGACCTTGCACATCCACAAATGAGTATCTTCATGCAGCCATGATGGATCAGGTGAACTTTCAGAATGCACAAAGATGGAATCTTCTTTCGCTTTGTGGATAGAATTCCACTGTAGGGGTGGTACATCTCTGAAGGTGTAATCCTTCAAATTGACCTTGGTGGTGACCCCTAAGTGTTGTAAGTACAAGGAGTTAGTTCCCCAATCCTGTACTATTTGCAATTGTCATAGGAAGGGTCTTCCTAGGATCATCTCATAGACATTATTTTTCTCAAAGTCACATATAGCAAATGTGTGCTCAAACTCTACACCACAAGTGGTTAGAGTGATCCCTTCTAGCAATCCTAGAGGTCTTTCAAAATGACCATCAGCCATTTGAAGCTTCATTCTAGTTGGTCTTAATGTGGGCTTGCCCCATTGCTTCCACAAGGAGGTGGTCGCAATAGCAACACCAGCACCTGAATCTATGATTGCTTTGGTTGTGTAACCTTGGTAGGTGATTGGAAGATAAGTATTACCTTCTTCACCCTCACACATGTCCCCTATTTTGTCTAGAGGTATCTCTGGTACCCTTTGCTTGGAGCCTGCTTTTGGCATGTTGGAATCAAGTTCTGGAACCTAATCCTTCACATGATTCCAAAGCTCAGGTTTTGCTTTGAGCAGCTCTTCTACAGTGAGATGACACTGAACCTTAGTGTTCTTCATGACATCCGTGTTCCTTGGAACCACTGAGTCTTCATTTCTTACTAGTATTGTGGGAGCTCTAATCTGGAGAGATTCAGATTCCCATGGGCCTGGAAATTGAGGCAGTTCTTCTAAGGTATTAGATTCAAAATATAACCTTTTGTCTTCTTGTTGTTCTGCTTCATCTCCGTAAATAGATGGAATGTCTTGGGGAAATTGATCATGAAGATCATCAATCTCAGGAATAGGAGGGGAATTACCCTTCTCCTTGGCCCATTTCTCTTCTTGTATTTCCCGCAAGAATTCTTGAGAGTACTGTTGAATTGAAGGAGGTATTCTTGGATCCGTGGAATTAGGAACATAAGCTCCCATTGGTGGTGAGCTTCCTCTTTCAATAACTGGTTGAGCCTGTGGAGGTAAAGAAACTTGTGGTTTGTTTACCAACTGCTCTAATCGTTCTAGTAAGCCCTGGAAATGCAAATCCCCTTTGACAGAGTTTGTCTGATTGAACTTTTGACTAGTCTCAAGTATAGCTTGAGCTTGTTCTACCATTTTCATGCACATTTTCATCCGTTCAATCTCTAAGTCCGCTCTAGGGTAACTCTTGTCTAGGTTTGCAGCTGTAGGCCCTTCTTGAAGTCGAGCCTGGTAGGCCTTGAACATCATGTCCAAGCCTTCTGGGGTTGGATCTGCAAGAACAGACCTTGGTTGTGGTCTATTTACAATGGGTGGTGGGGTGGGATGAGGTGGAGTGGATGGAGTTTCGGCATGCGAGGGGCTTTGAGATGCAATGTCTTCTATTTTTGTTTTCGCTTCTTTTAAGCTTTCTTCTAGTTCCGATAACTTTTTATTCCACTTGCGATTGGCCTTCTCTCTGTATCCTTCCATGTTCTTGTTTTCCTCTTACTAGGCTCTCCCGATTCACTCGACTCTGATTGTTCTACTGGTTTATCCTGTTTTAATGCTTGTGCCCTAGTAACTGCCTGTATAGGTGCCACATTATTGCTACTTGAACTTGAATCCGCCACTAAGCCTACCACATTAATGGGTGTAATCTTGGGTGCGCTGGAGGGGTTTCTTGGACAATCCCTAGGGAGATGGTCTTTGCCACAATCAGGGCAAAAAGCCTGTATTGTGATAGCCTGTCCTTGACTCGGAGATGATGGGTGGGGACAGTCACGAATGAAATGATCACCTTGACATCTAAAACAAGATCCTCTAGGGGCTTGTGGTCTCATTTGTCTCAATTGGGGCCTAGGGTTAGGATTTGTGTACATGACATTGGAGTATTCTGGCTCCCAATTTTGCTCCATAAGTGGTGCCTCATATTGATACGAGTAAATCTCACTATGTTCAGGTGACTCTGTGTAATACGCATGTGGACTACCTTCATGGGAGTAGTCTGAACTATGAGCATGAGAATCATTATCTGGTATCAATGGGGTTAGGGGCACCAATGCTCTGTTTGGATTTTCCTCTCCCACAGCATATTTGACTGGAATCACGTTGGCTGGAGCTGGTGGTTGGTTTCCCAAGACAGGTTGTGGCCTATATGGTACTTGATATTGCTGTTGTGGTCTATAATATGGCTGTTGGTATTGGTTCTGATACTTACCTTGTGGGTAAGGTTGCTGATAATTCTGTCTAACAGCGTGCCTATTGTAGGGACAATCTTGAGCCGTGTGGTTTGTGTATTTTCTCTCAATAGTGCAATATGGAGCATTCCTTTCTCTAATGTTTTGGTTTTGCATTGGGCATACATTAGCCATGTGGTCGCCCCCACAAGTATAACACCGATTCACTGGAGTGACTCTCTGTGTTTGTTTATTTTGGACTCCCAGCTTCTTGGCAACTTGCTCAGCTATCTCCTCTATTTCCGTGGAGATTTTTGAAGTATGACTAGTAGAACTATCTGAATCCTTATAGAGTTTGGATAATCCTAACTCCTCACCCAAGTTATCTTCTATGTCAATGCATGTCCGCACGCACTCTTCTATGGATCTAGGCTCTTTCAAATATACATATGATCTTAACTTTGTGCTTAGTAAGCCATCTAAGAACAAAGCCACTTGTTTGGCTGGTGTGGGTAACTCGGGAGCAGGGCATCTTTCTAGGTACTGTCTGAACCTTCTACCTGCTAGTCGCACTGTTTCTTGGGGTGTCTGCTTGAAACTGTGGATCAAGGATGATGTGTTATGCCTGATACCACCCTTGGAAAATTCTACAATGAATTCGTCTAGCAGTTGACCTATATCGCGATAGTTGCAACTACTCAATGGTTGAAACCAAGCCAAGGCAGTGCCCTTAAGAGTCAAACCAAATGCCTCATATTGGGTGAATAAATCCTCAACCTGTTCAGCTCTTAACACTTGTTTGAACTCGGCCACATGATCATAAGGATCTCCTGACCCGTCAAAATAATTCTTCATTGCCTTGATCACTTGAGTGGGTCTAAGGGTTCTTGGGTGCTCTCGGGGTCTAGGCAATGGAAAATCATGTTCATCTCTTTTTTGCCTATGTGCTTGATGTCTCTCTCTTTCAGGTCTTTCATTTTCAAATCCTGATCTATTCTTGCCCACGGTGTGTGCAAAACTTACCTCAGGTCTCTCTCTAATTCTTTCTCTCTGGGCTTCATGAGCGTGGGATGATCCTACTCCTTGGAGGCCATGGGAAACATTGGATCTTGGTGGGGGGAAAATCAATTCATTCTTCCAAGTATATGCATGTCTATCATGTTCTGTTACCAAGAAAATTTTCTCTGATGTGTTATCCAGGTAAACAACTTTGCCTGGTATCTCTGGATCCTTGAACTCGTAGATGATGACTATGCCCAATTGGCTAGGTTGATCTGGCTTGAATCTCCAAAAGGCTTCCTCTGTTTCTCTATTCAAAAATAGTTCTATGCTTTTGTTATCTTGAGGGATCCAGTCTGGAGTGATCACTCGGGTCAAAACTGACTTACCTCTAGGAGTCTGGGGTCCTTGTCCTACATTTCCTTGTTCTAGGTCTCCTATTTCATTCTCAGGAATGACATTTCCAAACTCATCAGTCCTATCTGGTAGGTTGGTGACCACATACATGGTTCCTTCCTTATCAATGTATGAATCCTCTTCGAACTTGACCACCGGGTGTTCAAGTCCAAAGGATTGATCTGGATTTTTGAGTTGGACCACTGATCGCCTCAGACCATCCTCATAGATGCGAGCACCTAATTGGTTGGTCCGAATATATTCCAACTGTGTCTTATAGGGCCCTTCTGGTGTTTGTAGATGGGCAGTTCCTGAGCCACCTGCAGGTTTTCCCATACTAAAAGACATTTCTGAATCACTTGTGTCTGAACTTAGTACAAGATGACCACTTAGTTGTTGTGCCCAAGACTTGGATGTATGGTTGACACTAGCCTCAAAAGATCTAATGCTTTGTTTATCCTTGCCTAAGTGTCTACCAGATCTCAGGTTCATAAGCTTTAGTCAAGAGTCCAAATTTTCCCCTTGGTATGGTTCAAAATTCTTTGGAGTCCCCTTGGTTCCCTAGTCCCACTTGAGGGTCAAATTCAAATTATCCTATCTCAAAATCAACGCGTTATTCTTGAAAAAAATAGTTGAGGTCGTGTAGGATTTGAAACGAGCTTTCCAACGAGCTATAGAGCTCAAAAAATGGACTTTGGATGAAAAAGTTATGCCAATTCAGGCTCCTGGGGGTCAAAACAGGCAAACAGGACCTTTGGAGAAAATCGCGATTTTGTGAACTTTCAGAGAATCGCGATTTTGTGAACTTTCAGAGAATCGCGATTTTGTGAACTCATAAAATCGCGATGTTGAGCACAAAATCGTGTTTCTGAAAATCGCGATGTTGAGCACAAAATCGTGTTTCTGAAAATCGCGATGTTGAGCACAAAATCGTGTTTTTGAAAATCGCGATCTTGACTCAGAGAATCATGATTTACAAAATCGTGTTTTTTTCACAAAATCGTGTTTTCTCAGAATCATGTTTTTGGCATGAAAATCGCGATGTTGAGCACAGAATCGCGTTTCTGAAAATCGCGATGTTGAGCACAAAATCGTGATTTGTGAGAATCGCGATTTTGAGCCCACTGAAAATCGTATTTTCTCAAAATCGTGTTTTTGACAAGAAAATCGTGATTTTGAGCACAGAATCGTGTTTTTGAAAATCGCGATTTTGACACAGAGAATCGTGATTCACAAAATCGTGTTTTTTGCTGAAAATCGTGATTTGTGAGAATCGCGATTTTGAGTAGGGAATCGTGTTTTCTCAAAATCGTGTTTTTTGACTGAAAATCGTGATTTGTGAGAATCGCAATTTTGAGCACACTCACAGAATCGTGATTCTGAGAATGACCACAGAATCGTGATTTTTTCAGCCAACTTTTAGGCGGGAAAACAGAAAATCGTGATTTTTCAAAAAATTTTGAATTTTCACAGAATCGCGATTTTCATCACAGAATCGTGTTTTTTGGCGGGAAATTCAAATTTCTGAGCGCCGGCTATGGCGAGCTCCGTATGAGCAGAAAATCATGAAAAAAACACAGCGCTTGCTCTCCCTTGCTTCTCCTAACTCCTTCCCACACAATAATGCATGAAAAATGGTATGAAGATGGTGAAAATGCACTAAAAAACAAGAATTTTCTATGAAGAAGAAGATGGAAGAAGGTGGAGATGATGATGATGATGAAGATGAAGAGGAAAAAACAGAAAATGAACTGAAATGACAGTTTTTTTACCTTCCAACGTCGCAAATCTACGATCTTACCATCACAACGCTCGTCCTCGAAGCTCTCTCCCCGGCAACGGCGCCAAAATTTGGTGTAGTTCAAGCGTAAGCACCACCTCCTTTACTTGTCAATCCGCGGAGACGTGAGGACCGGTATGAAGACCACGAGCAAGTGAAGGCACAAGTGCGTGAGTGAAAGTACACAATCATACACACACACGCGCACAAAGTAAGATCAAAGAGAGGAACAATGGAAAGCTTAGATTGCAAAGAGTTCTCTTACAAAAGCTCTATTCTCTCTCCAGCTAACCCCAAAAATGAGCTCTCTAGCTCTTTTTATAGTTTTTTGACTAGTTTTGGCCCTGTCCAGACCTAGTGTCCGGCCTAGTTAAAAATTAGGTTCCAGGGCTTATTTGAGGGCTCAAACGAAGTCTAAAAATTATGAAAATTGGTACGATGGTACTTTTGAACAAAATGGAGTTACTAAAAATAGATAATGGTATTTACAATGGTTTTTAGTGATGAAAATCACTATTTTCGTAGGGGATTCTTCTGAAAATTTGACATACACTTCTTGGAGCTCCCTACTTGCTCCCTTTCCTTGTGTGTCCACCTTTTGATGTGCTTCCATGCTTTGTCCTTGACTTTGAGCTTCAACAGGCACTCAAAGGTTTTTTGAACATCAAGGGTTTGAAGCACCTTGTCCATCTATTATGTCCATCCCCACTAGTGAGTCTTTTGGAAATCCTGATGATTATCCTCATTGTATGGATTGTGGACATAATCATCTATTCAAAGATTGTGCTCTTAATCCACAAAATAGTCTTTCCACTCATGCTTTTTCATCTAACCTTTCTTTGAGTAAGTCACAGGAAACCTTGACGAATGATGAAGTGGAGGACTCCAAGTTCTTGGAGGATATGGAAGGGCCCTCCCTTCCTTCAAGTTTGGAATCTTCTCACAAATTTTGTATGAGTTCTATGGAAGATAAAGTGATATCTAGAGATTCTATGTGTAATACAGATAAATGCATCACTGAATCTCTAGATCAATCTCAAACCACACAACCTTATGATCCATTACATGAGCACGATATATGTAAAGAAACTCAACCTTTGTTGAACTCCCCATGTAAAGATGAGTTTTTTCTAAAGACTCACATAGAAGGCCCAAAAGACCCATACATCAAGAAGAAGTCACATTTCCCTTGTAATGTAGAGCAAATTTGGGTGGCCAAAAACTTACTTAGAGCCCAACCAAATCGCACATTGATATGGGTACCAAAGAAAGCTCTTATACAAACTCAATCCTCTCACACTAGACTTCATAATCTTCGGTCTAGATCCACCATGCCTTATCATCAAGAACAATCACTTCCGACCAAGAGATCCAAAGCAATCAAGACAACACTTAGAAAAGATCCAAGCAGAAACCTCAAGGCTAAAACCAACAAAGCGAAGACATATTGGCGGCCTAAAACCTCTTCATGCAGCATCCATGGGTGTCAGACCCAACCTTGCCCAATGCACAACATATGTTTAAGATGCACACCAAGTATGCATGCGAATAGGGCCTCATCCAAAGGCCAAGCATTTGGCACACTTAGTTTAACCCGGGCACAAAGAGGGCACATGTACATAGAGTTCAAAAATTTTCTTTTTATTTTTCTTTTTTCAAGATGGTGGACAAAGGTATCATCCATTTCAAATGGTTGATGGAAATGAAGCGGCTCTTGAAGTTGGACATTTGGAGAAAGCCTCATCATCGCCTCACCCTTGAGCACTTTGCTCAAGACCCATCCATTTTTGCACCATTTTTTATTGTATGCATTTTTTAGAGTATGCATAAGATAGGGTCACATTACAAGACCGTGCATAGACACTTTTTGTTTTCCGCCCATGCACCCTTAGTCCCCACTCATGCATATGGACTAAGAAGAGATGAATTAATTTCATCTATTTGTATATATCATCTACATTTTTTCATATCATTCTCATACATCATCCATCCATTACCCAAAAAAAAAAAGCATTCTAGCATATTCATCTATATGAGGCAAAATAACCAAGTTAAAGCACTCGACTCCAAACAAAAAGCAAGATGAAGAAAAGCAATAAAGCAAAGCACTCCAATGGTGCAAGGATCATGCAAATCAAAAGGAACTCCTGCACGCTCTTCCACAAAAGCTCCATACTTGCAAAAGCTTTGTCGAGGACGACAAAGTCAAGGAGGGGGGGAGTGTTGAAGATACAACATGTATTTCTTGGATCCACTTCATTTTCATCATCGTTTGTACCTTTTCTACCTTTCATTCAGTTAATAAAGCACTCTTCTATAGGTGTGTGTGAGTGCCACACTAGAGAATAAGTGGGATTCATTCTCCTTTCAGTTTAGAAATCCCACATAGCATGCTTTTTTGCCATTTTGTATATAAAGAGGTCTCCACCTCTTCTTTTGGGGAGAGCTCTTTTAGAAGTAATGAGATAATGCTAGTTTGTAGTTAGACTCTTACTCTTTTGTCATCATGATGTGTGTACATGCTTGTTCTCTTCTTGCTTAACACTTGTGACACGTTGATGTATGATTACGTCGCTATTATGCTTGTGATTACGATTATGTGCATCATTTGTGATGCTTATGTTGTGTCTTCTTGTTAATAACGTTGTTAATCATACGTTGATGAAGCGCCATTATGTCTGTTGAGTGCTTCTACGCAAACATTTGGGTCTCATGAGATACTTCCTGGTTTGACAAGTATGAGTTGTGATGCTACAACATCAACACACTACCTCAAATTCAAATTCCATCAATAGGAGGAACCATCTGACTATCCTACCTATATGGCATGGTTTGTTTACTAAATAGAGTAGAGCTTGGTGATCCACAAAGAATTTAAACTTGTTTGCTAAAAGATAGTGTCTATATTTTTTCATAGCAAATATCATTCCCAATCCTTCCCTCTCAGTGGTTGTGTAATTTTTTTCTGCTGAATTCAATTGCCTACTAGCATAAGCAATTGGAAAGTCTAATTTGCTCCCTATTGGTTGTGCTAACACACATCCCAAAGCATAATTTGAAGCATCCACATGGACATGAAAAATTTTATTCCACTGTGGAGTTTTTAGAATTGGTGCTGTTACCAAACAAGTTTTTAAAGTCTCAAAAGCTTGGTCACACTCTTTGGTCCACTCAAATTTTGTGATTAAGGCATACAAGGGTTTTTCAATGTCTGCAAACTTGTGTACAAATTTTCTATAATACCCACAATGTCCCATGAAAGTTTGAAGTTCTTTTACATTTGTTGGTCTTGGAAGTTCCACTATGGCCTTACTTTTTCTTTCATATGTTGAAATTCCATTTCTGGAAACTATATGACCTAACATTCTTCCTTGCCTCACAAAGAACACAAATTTTTCTAGATTTAAACATACTCTGTATGTCCTACATTTTTTGAATATATTTTCCAAATCTTTTAAATGATCTTGTCTTTTTAATGAAAAAGTGCAAAGATCATCCACATAAATTTCCATTATATTTCTAAGGAATTCTTTGAATATGTGACACATCAATCTTTGAAAAGTAGCAGGGGCATTAGTTAAACCAAAGGGCATAACCCTAAAAGCATAGATTCCCCATTCTATGGAAAAGGCAGTTTTATGTTGGTCTTCCAAAGCTATAGGTACTTGATTATATCCTGAAAAACCATCCAAAAAACTATATACCTCTTTTCGTGCAACTCTTTCCAAAAGATGGTATGTTATGGATAATGGATAGCTATCCCTTATAGTTGCAGCGTTAACTTTTTTCAAGTTAATACATACCTTGAGTTTCCCATTCTTTTTAGGTACCACAACTATAGGAGATATCCGCTCTGTATACTCAATCTCATAGATGAAATTGGCAGCCAGCAGTTTGTCAATTTCTTCCTTTATTTTAGCAGAGTATTTGTCATTAAATGTATAGTGTCTTTGTTTTCTAGGTTTTGCATCAGGTGTAATAGGAATCTTATGCTCACAGATTTTAGGGTCAATTCCTTTCAAATCCTTGTAACTGTAAGCAAACACATCCCTATAGCTTCTAGCCAAATTCCTCAATGCTTCCTCCTCTTGATTTGTCATGTCATCAGCTATGGCAATATGTCTCTCTTCCCCCTCTTCTTGAGTGATCATCACCTTCTTAGTTTGTTCCTCATTGTCATATGCCTCTCCTTTTTTCTTTTCTCTTTTTGGTTTTACTTTTAGAAGTAACCTGTGTTGGAGTTGGACGTCTGCGGAAGCACGCGAACAACACAAGGAAGAAGAAGAAGCTTGGAGCACAACACACAAGACTGAATGTATTACTAGAGAATGTACAAAGATAAGTAGCCCATTAGGGCAATAGGCGTATATACAAGCCGGGGGAAAAAAACCTCCTAAAGAGGGAAAAAAGTGCCCCGGCAGTCCTAGAGTGTTCACACACATCACTACCTAAATATATCAACAAATCCCCCCTGGGAGTGATGCGGTGAACAAGGAGCTGGCACTCATGTATAAGGAAGTGCCAAGCTATGTGGAAATCACTCCACAAAAGGAAGTAAGCCCAAAGCTTTGCGGAAAGCTTCAAACTTCTCCCTAGGCAGAGCCTTCGTGAAAAGGTCTGCAATGTTCTCCTGCGTGGGCACATATGCCAAGCTGATCTCCCCAGCAGAGAACCTCTCCCTGACATAGTGATAATGCACCTCAATGTGCTTAGTGCGAGCATGGAACACAGGGTTCCTCGCAACTGCCAATGCGCTCTGACTGTCAGTAAAGATGGTGGTGGTAGAAGACTGGCCAACAACCAAATCAGCCATAAGGCATCTGAGCCACACACACTCAACAGTCGCTGTGAAAGCTGCCCTATACTCAGCCTCACAACTGGAAGTGGCCACAGTAGGCTGCTTCTTGCTCAACCAAGATATACATGAGCTACCAAGCATGAAGCAAAAACCACTGGTGGACACACGAGTGTCATAGCAACCAGCCCAATCTGAGTCAGAGAAAGCATGCAAATCTGGAGGTAGTGATCCCCCCTTGGGATAAAACAACCCAAGTAGTCGAGTACCACTCAAGTAGCGAAAGATGCGCTTAACCGCTTTCCAATGCGTGACTCCTGGGCAATGCATAAACCTGCTCATCTGTGAGACAGCAAACTGAATATCATAAGTAAATCAAGCATCCAACAGCCTGCTGATAGAGAACAGCATGAAATGCATCTCCAGCATCATGAAGACTCAATCGTAAACCTGTCTCCATAGGAGTGGCAATAGGCTTACAGTCTTCAAGGCCAAAACGCTGCAATAATGTGTCAATATATTTCGTTTGACACAAAGCCATTCCACCATCAACATGCATAAACTGAATGCCCAAATAGTGATGCAAATGCCCCAAATCAGACATCTCAAATGAGGCATGCAAATCAGCCTTAAAATCAGCAATATGTGTCTCAATAGGACCAGTGAGCAGCATGTCATCAACATAGACAACAATGATCAGAAGCACATCATTAGCACGTTTAACATATAAGGTTCTTTCAGTTGGACTGTTCTCAAAACCATGTGCAATCAGATAGGCATGTATCTTCTCATACCAAGCACGTGGTGCTTGCTTTAAACCATATAACGCCTTCTTTAACCTGCACACCTGGTTTTCATGCCCTTTCTGCACAAAGCCACGGGGCTGAAAAACATACACTTCTTCATGCAAGTCACCATTCAGAAATGTTGTTTTAATGTCCAACTGATGTACATTCCAACCATGATGGGCTGCAAGTGCACAAATGCTCCGAACAGTAGTCATACGGCATGTAGGTGCAAAGGTCTCATCAAAATCAATGCCTCTTTCCTACGCATAACCCTTTGCAACAAGCCTAGCCTTATACCTGTCAACTGTACCATCAGGTTTACGCTTCAACTTGTATACCCACTTAGTGTCAATGGCCTTCTTGCCAGGAGGCAAGTCACATAAAGACCATGTACCATTCTTCATTATAGCATCATATTCAGATTGCATAGCAGCCATCCAATTTTCTGAATTTTGTGCTTCATCAAAAGAAACAGGCTCATTCTCATCACAGAGACTAGATGCAGCCATAGCATAGCAATCTGATGCAAAGGAGGCACTATGAGAGCCTGAACGAGTACGATATGACAAAGGTGCATCTAATTTGCTATCACGCAAAGTCTGCACCAGCCATTTTGGCATAGTTTTTGCCTGCTCAATATCAGCTCTCTCATCAACAAGTGCATCATGTAAATCTGCATCAGAAATGGAATGATCTGCATCATCATATGAAACCTGCAAAGGCTGAGAAGTTGCCTCATTAGGACTAGCACTAGCCTGTCCACGTGTAAAAAGAGGCATCAAAGTATCATACATGTCTTTGGAGCTAACAAATGTCTCCTTAGTACATGAAAGCAATGGCTGAATAGCATCTTCCACAAAGACAACATCACGGCTAACCAGAATGCGTTTAGTCTGTGGATGATACAGACGATAGCCTTTACTTTCAGAACTGTACCCAACAAAAATACATTTTACTGCCTTATCATCCAATTTTCTGCGATGTTGTTCAGGCACTAATGCATATGCAAAACAACCAAAAACACGTAGATGAGCAACAGATGGCTTGCGGTCATGCCAAGCCTCATATGAAGTGATAGACTGCAACGCTTTAGTGGGACACCTGTTCAGTACATATGCTGCACACATGACAGCCTCAAGCCAGAAACTATGTGGTAAAGCCTGACTTTTGACCATGCACCTCGCCATCTCCATGAGTGACATGTTCTTTCGTTCAGCAACTCCATTCTGTTGAGGTGTATACGACACTGTACACTGGTGTTTTATCCCACGTTCAGCCAGAAATGCATTCAAATCTGAAGACATATATTCCCCCCCTCGATCAGAACGGAGGGTGCCCATTTTACATGCTGACAGATTTTCAGCTAAAACCAAAAACTGTTTGAAGCACATGAACACTTCGGACTTTGCTTTGAGTGGATATACCCATGCATGCCTAGAAAAATCATCAATGAAAGTCACGAAGTAAAGGTAATTTCCAAAAGAGGGTGTCTGCATAGGACCACAAACATCACTATGTACAAGCTGCAATTTCTGCGTAGCCCGAACTGAACCATCTTTTGGAAAGGAAGAACGCTGCATTTTGCCCAAAATACAGCCTTCACAAACATGTTTTCCAGGTGCCTCAAGTTTGGGCAAAGAGGACACCATTTCAGATTTCTGTAGGCGTAACAAACTAGCAAAATTCAGATGACCAAAGCGTGCATGCCAAAGCTTTGCATCTGACATAGCCTGAGAATCATGAACTGCACATGCCGAATCATTCACAGATCTTTCATAGTCTATGAGCTTATACAGCCCACGACATAAAATGCCAGAAGCAATAATCACATCGCCATTTGAGAGATCATGGACTGTACACCTGTCATCAACAAATTTCACAACCAAGCCAATCTTGGCTAATGCAGAAACTGATAACAGATTCTTTTTGATCCCTGGCACAAATAAAGCATCTGACAAAGTGAAAGAACTACCATCAGCAGTAGTCAGAATGATCTTGCCAACTCCCATAACAGGATAAGAGGAGTTATTGGCGCATGTGACAGTATTCCCTGTAGGAGTAGGCTCAAGTGAAGAGAAGAAACTGCGCTGCGAGGTAATATGTTTGGTCGCCCCACTGTCAAAGTACCAAACATCTGAGTCTACTGTAGACGTGCACTGATCAGGAGAAGATGGGTCAAAACTGCAGACAGTAGTAAACGCCCATTCTTCTTCCTGCACAAGATTTGCAGACTCTGTTTTTGGTGTAGAGGCCTCTGCAACAACCATTCCAGCCTCTTTCTTCTTTGCCTCTTTAGCAGCCAGTTTTGGACAGTTCTTTATGATATGATCATTGCCTTTACAGTACTTACAAAACAATTTCTGCTTTTCTGATTTTTTTCTCATCTTTGTCTTGGTTCTTTGAATGTGCAGCATTTGCAGATTTCTGCTTACTAGTAGAAGAGCTCCATTTTCCTTTGCCCTTCTGACTAGCCAGGAAAGCTTGATCTGCAACACGCATAATGGACCTGTTCTGCCTGGACTGATCTTCCTGCAATAGAACAGAGACTAATCCCTCAAATGACAAGGCATTCGGATCGCCTTTCATCATCAACCGAAGAGTAGAGGCAAAACTCTGATATGAATCAGGAAGACCATTCAGAACGGTCTGCACAAGTGAGCTATCTGGTATAACCTCATCAGCAGAAATCAATTGTTCCTTCAGGTCTTTGATCTTTGTAAGAAAACTGTCCATAGAATCACCTTCATTCATGTGCTCACTCTCCAACTGTTTTCGGAGGTAAGCAACACGAGCCTCATTCCTAGCCTGGTACAAAGTGGTAAGTGTATCCCAAGCATCCTTTGCTGTTCTGCAAGAGCGAATGTGAGGAATAATGGCACGTTTGACAGACAAAGCTATCAATGCATGTGCCTAGGCATCTCTGCCATCCCAACGAATCTGCTCTGCAGTAGGTGCAACAGAAACAGCAGCACGAACAGGAATCTGCGGAATATCATCTTTGACACCATCTTCATCAGCTCCAATACCTGTATTTGCAGTACCTGTCGTTACAGGTGTAACAGGACGTCTTTCAACACCCTGCACAATGTTCCACAATCCTTTTGCAACCAGTACATGTCGCATCATATAAGCCCATAATGGGTAGTTGGTACCATCCAACTTATCCTCAACAGCCAACATACGGAATACATCACTGCTTTCAGCCATGGCCGGTGACTAAAATACCTTGATGCAGAAAATTGACTGTATCTAAAAAAGTTGAACGGAACTGCCCAAACGAGTTCTGCTAGACCTGTAGCAGACTTCGAGACGCTTAAACTGGCGAACAGAAACTGGTATATACCTTTGGCACAAAAGGACGAAATAGCCTGCACAAGCGCTGCGATAGTGCGTTCGGAGGCCGAAACGAGCTCAGATCGTGATTTTGGCACCACACAGCAAAGCTGTTTTGATCTCGAAAACACCCTAAGTATGCTCACCAAATTTCGTGCGAATCTGAGACTGCAAACGGAGGAGTGTCGACAGCGCCCTAGAAGAAGCGACGACCTGCTCTGATACCAATTGTTGGAGTTGGACGTCTGCGGAAGCACGCGAACAGCACAAGGAAGAAGAAGAAGCTTGGAGCACAACACACAAGACTGAATGTATTACTAGAGAATGTACAAAGATAAGTAGCCCATTAGGGCAATAGGCGTATATACAAGCTGGGGGAAAAAAACCTCCTAAAGAGGGAAAAAAGTGCCCCGGCAGTCCTAGAGTGTTCACACACATCACTACCTAAATATATCAACAACCTGTCTTCTACTTCATAGGTCTTGAAGTTTGTAGGCACATCAAATTGTTGATCTTCTTTTGTTATTTTTTTTATTTTTTTCCTCTTCTTGTTCTTCTTCTATTTTTTTGTGTTTATTTTTTTATATGTTCCTAAGATTTTGTCTTTTATGGCATCTATAGCTTCTACTTCTTCCAAGAATTGTGTTTTCCCATTTTTTAATATTATTTCTTCCTCCTGGTCTTCTTCTATTTTTGACACCTTTATCATTTGTATTCCTATGTGGAAGATATCATATCCTTCTTCATTTTGGAATTTCACTCCCACATATTCATCATTAGATAGATCCATGGTGGTCAAAATATGATTCCAACCATAGGGCTCAAATTCCTCATCTTTGAATTTCTGTGGTATATAGCTTTCATCCTGTGATTTCCTTTCTGCTAGACAATCTCCTTTTCTTAACCTTCTTTTTTTTCTGTGAGGTTCCTTATCACATTACATTTCCATATTGATGATTTTGTCTCATTTTGATCTTCACTCCTTGATTCTTCACTTAATTCTTGATTTTGATGTACTTTGAACCATTCTTGAGGGGACATGTCACAATATTGACCATTTCTTAAATTTACCCTAGTTATCCTTCCTTTGCTTTGAAGATATAGGCAATCATTACCCCAATCTTGCACAATTTGCATTTGTCTCATAAATGGTCTTCCTAGGATGATTTCATATGAAGTGGATTGTGGGAATTCAACTATGGCAAAAGTATGCTCTATCTCTATTCCACATATTTCCACAGTCACCTTTTCCCATATTCCTAGAGGTTTTTCTATGTGTTCATCTGCAAGTTGTAATCTCATTTTAGTGGGTATTAAATCATTTTTTTCCCATTTCTCCCAGGTTTGTTTAGTCATGATAGCCACTCCTAATCCACTGTCTAATATAGCCTTCGCATGATTTTCACCAAATTGTATTCTCAGGGTTGAGTTCCCTTCTTCATCTTCACAATATCCTCCTATTTTTATCAATAGGTATGTACATCAATTCTTCCAATTCTTGTTGCTATGGATCTACATTCTTTGACTTTGTTTTCCACTTTTTCATATTGTTTTGTAAGTGAGGATTTTTTTTTACTATCTCCTCCATTGTGGTGTGGTATAAAATTGTACACTGTTTGTCTATATTGATTTGGAAAGTTATTTGTGAATTTTCTTCCTGATCAAGATGTGTTGTGGTTTTTGTTGCTTTTGTCCCTTCAATTTTTGTTTGATCATTGTCTGGTTCACCCATTTTGAGTTGTACTTCCTGTATGATTTGTTTACATCTTTGCATCCTTTCATCCTCTAAATTTGGCATAGGACATGCCATCACATGATCTGTAGGATTTGGTCCATCGTGAATTCTTCCTTTGTATGCTCTTATTAGAGTCTCGAGACTTTGTGAATTTTTTGCCTCTTCTTGAGTTTGTGAATTTTGTGGTTGAGTATTGTTTGAATGTTCCATGGTTTCTTCTTCCAAATTTTTACCCAGCCCCATCTTTCTTTCCCATCTCTCCTTTTGTTTGTTTTTCTTTTCTTTTTGAAATGGAATGTTCTTAAGTTCCTGTGTATGTGTCCCCTTTGTTGTTTCTTGTTGTTTAGCTTGGGCTCTTGTTATAGCATTTACAGTTACTTGATCATGGTCACTCAATTCTTCTTGCTCCATTATGTTAACTGTTTTTAATGGTATGTTACTGGATGTGTTCTGTTGTTTTTTAGGATTTCTTGGGCAATCTTTTATTAAGTGTTCCCTGCCACAATCCTTGCAATAGGCTCCTTCTATTCCTATTGTAGGAGGTTGTGGGCAGTCTCTAATGAAATGCTCTCCCCCACATCTATAACAAGTTATCTTTTGACTTCCTTTGAATTGTGGTTCCTAATTGGAAATGTGAATATTTGTTATGTACATGAATGTGGTTGTGTCCATTTCAATTCTCCCATTTCCCAACTCCAGGGCTTGCAGTTCTGGTTCTCTCTGTTCATATCCTTCCCAATCTTCCTAATATCCTTCATTCCAATGATACTCCTCTCTATAAGATGATCTAAGTCTTGAGCTTTCTTCTTCTATTGGTGTGTATTTTACTGATACTACATTTGTTGGCAATGGTGGTTGTTGTCCAAGTACAGGTCTTGGTTGCTCAACAAATCCAGATTCTGTTTGTAAACTATGTTGGTTCACATATTCTCTTTCTTTAATGGGTTTTTTATTGTAGAAGCACTCTTCTCTGGTATGGTTTGTCCTATTTCTTTCTAATGTACAGTATTTGAGTGTTTTTTCTATCTTGCAAATGTTGTGGTTTCTGATAAGGACATTGTTGTACCAAATGATTTTCTCCACAGTTATAGCATTTCTTATTTGTTGCTATCCTAGTGTTTATCAAATTTGTCTTGGTGCTAACTTCTAGGGCTTTAGCAATGGCTTGTGCTAATTCTTCTGTTGGTGGGATTTTACCTTCATTTGTCTTTGGTTGATCAAATGCTAATAGATCTTGTCCTCTATTATCCTCTAAGTCTATTGCTTCTTTCACACATGCTCTTAGGTCAGGACATCTCCTATAATACACCAAGGTTCTTAATTGTGCAATTCTCAGTCCTTCTATGAATAGAGATACTTGTCTTGCCATGGATGGTACCTCCTCTCTTGGACATCTATCAATATATTGCTTGAACCTTCTAGCTGCCTCTCTGACACTTTCATCTTCAAAACTATGTATTAGGGTAGTTGTACTATGTTTTATTCCAGTTTCTGAGAATTCCCCTATGAAGGCTTCAAGCAAAGATTCAATATCTGGATACATTTCCTTTCATGAATAGAATCGTGTTTACCATGATTCTGTTGGTGCAATTCAAGCCTTCACAATTTGGCTTGGATTACTTCTTGAAGACACCACTTGAAGGAAGGACCATAGGAACTTATGCTTATAAGTTCTTACCATTTTACTCTTTGTAAAAGTCTAAAAGACTTGGCATTTCTTATGTACACACCTACTTGATTAGAGTCGTGAAAAAAGTTGTTGGTTGATTGAGAGAATATCTCATTACTTTTTAGGTGAAAGATTCTAGGAGTTTGAATTTGAATTCAAACTTGAAGATTCAACTCAACTCTATAAAAAATGCAAATCAAAAGTCGCGGGTAGCTTAGCTCATTCTAGCTCACTTCCCGAGACATCTATCATTGTATCTAAGTGTGTATGAGCGCTATACCTTAGCCCACACCTCATTACCTCATCTAGCTATGGTTATCATGCTAATGAGATTGTACAATTATGTCAATTAATAGATATATTCACATTCATCAACTCTGTGTTCTCTGAGTGTACCACTTCAAGTCTGCCAACTTCAGAGAGGCATATCTCAGTGCCTACTTCACCAAATCAAGTGATTAAAAGCTTTGTGGATCCAGATCAAAGCATAATACCAGCATACAAAGTTTGAAGCAACTTGGTTCAGCCAATCTCAAGAAATCGCCGTCAAAGTGCTCACTGGTATTTGTCTGCATACTTCCTAAAAAGTCGGGGGTGTCCATAAATTTGCTAAAGTTATTTCTCCTAGCATAGTTTATCATTTTGAATGATTCCACTTGCAAATGGTAGCTTGCTAAGCTAATAGAATACCTCTAGAAGGAATTTTTCCAATTGTAAGTATGCTGGTCATACTGAGTGAAAGACTGAGCAGGTATCAACACCAAAATAGAAAGTTTTCTAGCTTTGTGATTCACAAACTCATCTGTTTTGATCAAGTCATTACTCAAACCTTTTCCAAAGTACATATAGCATTTCTTGGTATCATTTGAAAGCTAAGGGAGTCTACTAATCACATCTAGAGTCATTGAGGGCTGGTGTAAAGCAGGATAAGAAGCACCTACTTAATCTTTTGGAGGATCCATCCATCTTTCTCAACAGTGGTATCAGAGCAAATAAGGTAACATGGGAGATGGTTTTCCTTCATTTATTGATAAATTGGACAGGAACAATTATCAAGCTTGGTCTCTGAGGATGAAGACCTATTTACAAGGAAGAATTCTATTTGGATTCATCTCAGGAGATGAGGAATTGCCCTCATTCAAAGCAAGGGGTCTACCCACCAAGGTGTTGGAGGATAAACACTCCTATGTGCACAACAAAAGCAAATGAACCCTCCTAGGATCCTGAAATTTTTCAGACATAGGTTCTGTATTTTCTGCGTTTCTCTGAGTATATGCAAAGAATGGAAAAGAAATTTTGCAGGCATAAACTAGACTTTAAGAGCTTTCAAATGAGAGTAAAATCACTCCATTTGGATACTGGATGATGCCTCAACCAGCTGCAACAAAACAGATAACTTGATCTCTTCACAGAGTATGAGCTAACTAGACAGACACTGTTCTGGACATTTCTCTGCACATGTGCAGGCACTGAACCTGAGACTTATACCAGAAAAAGTAGAACTTATAAGCTTTCCAACAAGACAAAAATCATTGCAAATGGATTCTGGATGAAGGAGAAACAACAATTACAAGACCGGGGGGTCTGCCAAAAACATCTAGATAGATAGAGTGTGTAAAAGTGAAATTTCTGCAAAATATGCAGAGAACAGCTAGTAGGGGGTGTGCTTAAGCAAGGGGGCAGCTTGGGCACGTATTTCCACGACTCTAAGTCATAATACAACTCATTAGAGGTTTTAAAGACCTCATACTAACCTCTTTAACCAATCAAAAGCATATACATGTCAAAAGTGAGGTCCAATCACATCAAGAGGTGAGCTAAATCTTCTCTAATCAAATTCTTTCCATTATGGGCATGATTTGATGCCTCCAACTCGTGGAAATCAGCCTCCTTTGATTGTGGATGATGTGGAAGGTTCAATTTGGGGCATGTTCCCACACTCTTGAGCTTGAAAAACTTTCAACACTCCCCCTCAAGCTCAAGTCTTTTCCTTTGTTGCTTCAGCCTATGTCTCTTATGTTGATAGCTTCCTTGAATCCTCCAAGCTTTGTACCTTCAAGAAACTTTGTCATCATGTCTGCAACCTGCATTTTAGTGTTCACATACCTTATATCTAGCTCTTTTGCCATCACCTTTTCTCTAACGAAGTGGTAATGAACCTCTATGTGCTTGCTCCTTGCATGAAACATGGGATTGTTAGCTAGATAGATGCTTGAAATGTTGTCTCCATAAAGAGGAAACTCCTGCACTTCCACTTCCAAGTCCTTAAGTAGCTTCTTAAGCCATAATAGCTCACATGTAGCCAATGCTAAACCTCTGTACTCAACCTCTGTGGATGAAAGAGCAACAATGGGTTGCTTCTTAGAGCTCCAAGAGATCACTTTTGTACCTATCATGAAAACATAACCCGATGTACTCCTTCGATCATCCTTGCTACCTGCCCAATCAGCATCACTATATCCTTTGACACTTAGATCAGCATCATATGAGTAAAATAGACCTTGGTTGATGGTGTGCTTGATGTAACGAAGCACCTTTCTTGCCGCCATAAGATGATCATGAGTAGGTGTATGCAAAAATTGAGAGAGAACACCTACTACATATGCAAGATCAGGTCTAGTGAATGTAGCATAAATTAATGAACCAATTATGCTTCTATATAGTGCAATATCTTGTATAGCCTCTCCTTGACCTGCAACCAACTTTGTATTGGGCTCCATGGGCTAAGAAAGTGGCTTACAACCACTCATACCAAACCTGTATAGCACATCCAACAAGTATTTTCTTTGAATCAAGAAGATGTCAGTGTGTGCATAGATTACCTCTATTCCCAAGAAGTATTTTAGTGTTCCAAGATCAGATATCTTGAACTCCTTTCCTAGCTTTGATTTGATATCTTTAATACCTGCAATATCACTTCCTGTGATGATCAAATCGTCCACATAGATGCATATATATACCGTCTTGTCTCCTTGCTTCTTCATGTAAAGTGATGGATCTGCAACACTTTCTTTGTATCCACAACTTGATAAATAATCCACTAACCTCTGATTCCAGGCCCTTGGGGCTTGCTTTAGTCCATATAGTGCTTTCCTTAGCTTGCAAACATGATTTGGGTACCTCATACTAGCAAATCCTTGAGGTTGGCTCATGTAGACTACTTCTTCAAGCTCTCCATTGAGGAAGGCATTCTTCACATCCAACTGATATAAGCTCCATTTCCTTGATGTGTCCACTGCAATCAAAGTCCTAATTTTTGGCATCTTGGCTACGGGGCTGAAAGTTTCATCATAATCTATCCCGTAGCTTTGGGAGAAGCCTTTCGCCACCAACCTTGCTTTGTACCTAGCAATGGAACCATCTGAATTTGTTTTAATTTTGTAAACCCACTTATTACCTATCACCTTCATGCCTTCTTGATCTGGTACCAAGCTCCAAGTATGGTTCTCATCAAGTGCTTTGAGCTCTTCCTTCATTGCCTCTTGCCATTCCTTGCAATCCTTAGCTTCTTCATAACTAGTTGGTTCTTTGTCCTTGATTACCTGAGTCATGTATGCATAATGCTTTGCAATGAAATTATCATATGTTAACCTTTGTACTGGATATCTTACTCTTGAAGACCTTCTTTCACTTCCTTTTGGTGTGGTTGCCATCTTCTTTCTTTGTTTAGCCACTCCTGGAGTTTGAACTTCTTCTATCTCTTCATCTTCCAACATGCTCTCGTCCACATAGCTTCCTTCTTCAACTGAAATCTTCTCTTTGCCTTTGACTTTGCTTTCTTCAGAGCTGGTCTCTCTTTCCCTAAGCCTTCCACTCCATGGTGAGGGTGTCCTTGTGTTGCATGAGTTGCTTGGACCACTCAAATCCATGCTTTCTTGAACTCTATCATCATTCTTCAAATCTGTCTCACCTATGTCTTCAACCTGCAATGGAATTGTGCATGCATACCAAGGCTTCAACTCATCAAAGACAACATCCCTACTTACCTTCAGCTCCTTGGTGATGGGATTATAGCATTTATACCCCTTTTGTTCCATAGAATATCCCAAAAAAATACACCTTTCAGATTTGGCATCTAACTTTGACCTCAACTCTTGAGGTACATGTACATAGCATATACAACCAAAGATTCTAAGATGTGAAATGCAAGGTTTTCTTCCACTCCATGCTTCCTCAGGGGTTAGATGATGTATACCTGATGTAGGACATCTATTCATGATGTATGTGGCTGTATATGTAGCCTCTCCCCAATAACAATGCGGCATATTCATTTCATTGAGCATACACCTTGCTACCTCTGCTATGTGTCTGTTCTTTCTCTCTGCTACCCCATTTTGTTGAGGGGTATACCTGCATGTAAATTGTCTTTTGATGCCATTGACCTGCAAAAATTCAGAAAATTCATGGGAGAAGTACTCTCCCCCTCCATCGGATCTCAAAGTTTTGATAAACTTGCCAGATTCCTTCTCCACCTGTGCTTTGAATTTCTTGAAGTAGTGGAACACATCTGATTTGTTTCTAATGCAATACAACCACACTTTCCTTGAAAAGTCATCAATGAAGGTTACAAAATACCTATTTCCAGCAAGGGATGCTTCTCTTGTTGGACCCCAAACATCCGTGTGAATGAGGTCTAAAACATTTGCACTTACATAGGTACTCTTCTTGAAGGGCAGCCTTGATTGTTTTCCTTGTTGGCAAGCTACACAAATTTCATGCAACATTTTAGATGTAAAATTTGGTAGGCCTCTTACCAAGCTCCTCCTTTGCATGTCCTTGAGCTTTTGTAGGTTGATGTGACCTATTCGTTTATGCCATAGATCCAAATCTGCTATCCTCTTGTCTCCATATGTGACATACATTGAATGGTGTGGCTGATTTATGTCCATTATGAACATTCTCCCTTGCTTTTTTCCTTTTGCTATGAGCTTGAAACCTGCCCTTGGATCCTCAACAAAACATCCTCTTTCATTGAACCTAACTTGATAGCCTTTTTCTACCATTTGGCCTACCGAAATTAAGTTTTTGGTAATAGTAGGGACATGTAATACCTCTGATAAGCACTTTGCTCTTTGATTTCCTTCCAAACTGATATCTCCCACATGTTGAATGATATGCTCTGAGTTATCACCTGTTTCCACATGCCCTTGATGCTTTGGGACCTGCAAATTACTAAAAAACTCCTTTCGACATGACATATGATTGCTACATCCACTGTCTACATACCATACATCTTCACTAGCTTGAGTTGTATCTTCACCATACCTCATGGCAAGTAAATAATCATTCCCTTGGCTGGATGATGTGTTTGCATAATTACCTTGCCCTCTATAATTGTTGTTGTTGTTGCTTTGATTCCCTCGTCTTTGAGCTCTATGATAGCATTCATTTGCAAAATGACCGGGCTTACCGCATACAAAGCATCCATTTGAAGTGGCTTGTCCTCTTCCACCAAATCTTGCACCTCTTCCTCTATTTGTGGCTCTTCCACCTCTTTGACCTGCATTTTCTTGTTGTCCTTGACCTCCTTGGTTGCTTTGATATCTTCCTCTTCCTCTTGAAGCACCTCGGTTGTGTCTTCCTCTTCCTCTACCTGCATACAACAATTGCCCTTGGCTATCCTTGGCATTATGACCACCAAGGTTCATCTCCTCTGTCACCATGAGAGTGATTAGTTGATCAAAATCAGGAAGAGAGTCCCTTACATACACTGAAGTTGTGAAAGACCTCCATTTTTCATCATCCCTAAGTCCATTTAGGGTGTGGGCGACAAGATCGTCATCATCTAGGGCACAACCGATTGACCCTAGTGCATCTGCAAGCTCTTTAACCTTTAATATGTAATCATTAGCACCTTGAGAGGGGCTTTTCCTAAGATTATTTAGCTCATTCTTGAGCTGAATTTTTCTAGTTTTTGTGGAGGTTGAATACAATCTCTCCAAGCACTCCCACACCTTCTTCGATGTATCCAAATCTTGAATATGCCCCACCATAGAGTTGCTAATATGCTGAGATAAAATGAAAATGACCCTTTTGTCCCTTTCATCCCACTCTCTTACTGCTCTTCTCTGATCATTGGTTGGATTTACCTCATGTATGTAGGGTTTTGGCTCTCCACCACTCATAAGTCCCCACAAACCTTTCCCCATCAAAAAATTGCTTATTCTAAATCGCCACGGTTGGCAGTTTCCTTTTTCGAGCTTCTCAATCCGAGCATTGAGATCAGCCATGGTGCCTCCTAACTCTTTTGAACCTCCCCCTTGATGCAATGAAGTTGAAAAGGATGGCTTTTACCTCAAAAAATAGAGCTACTCCTCTTGATGAAGCTTCGTCTTTGATTTGATGATGTATTTGCTTCCCCTTGTTGTTGACGTGCCCGTTCTTTGCTTCCTTCCTTCAAACTTTGATGAAGTCTTTACTTCACTTCAGTAGCTCCTTCTTCTCTCTTTGATACTCCACTTATAGCTCTGATACCACTGTTGGAGGATAAACACTCCTATGTGCACAACAAAAGCAAATGAACCCTCCTAGGATCCTGAAATTTTTCAGACATAGGTTCTGTATTTTCTGAGTTTCTCGGAGTATATGCAGAGAATGAAAAAAAAATTTTGCAGGAATAAACTAGACTTTAAGAGCTTTCAAATGAGAGTACAATCACTCCATTTGGATACTGGATGATGCCTCAACCAGCTGCAACAAAACAGATAACTTGATCTCTTCACAGAGTATGAGCTAACTGGACAGACACTTTCTGGACATTTCTCTGCACATGTGCAGGCACTGAACCTGAGACTTATACTAGACAAAGTAGAACTTATAAGCTTTCCAACAAGACAAAAATCATTGCTAATGGATTCCGGATGAAGGAGAAACAACAATTACAAGATCGGGGGGTCTGCCAAAAACATCTAGATAGATAGAGTGTGTAAAAGTGAAATTTCTGCAAAATATGCAGAGAACAGCTAGTAGGGGGTGTGCTTAAGCAAGGGGGCAGCTTGGGCACGTATTTCCACGACTCTAAGTCATAATACAACTCATTAGAGGTTTTAAAGACCTCATACTAACCTCTTTAACCAATCAAAAGCATATACATGTCAAAAGTGAGGTCCAATCACATCAAGAGGTGAGCTAAATCTTCTCTAATCAAATTCTTTCCATTATGGGCATGATTTGATGCCTCCAACTCGTGGAAATCAGCCTCCTTTGATTGTGGATGATGTGGAAGGTTCAATTTGGGGCATGTTCCCACACTCTTGAGCTTGAAAAACTTTCAACACAAGGAAGAACAAGAAAGGCTTAATACATGGTGTGCAAAAGATGCATTGGCAAGGTCTTATCTTCTTAACTCTATATCTGATTTCCTTTTACCTCACATCAGGATTTGTAAGACTTCCCAAGAAACTTGGGAAACCTTGTCATCATACTTCTCATCTAATACAAGGGCCAGGAAGAATCAGTTGTGGATTGAATTCACAACCCTTAGGAAGCAACCAAAGCAATCAGTCTCAGAATTTGTGACCAAGATCAAGGATGTGGCAGACCAATTAGCAAGCATAGGAGAGGAGATTGAAGAGGAACAAATAGTAAGGCAAGTAACCAATGGACTAAAGGCAGATGACAAGTGGGAAAGCTTCACCACTGCAATGGATCTCTACATGGACATGCATACCCCAGATCTCACAACTCTGATGGGCCAACTATTCACACATGAAGCAAAGTTCAGAAAGGTTGGAGATACATCTAAAGGTAACACTCCTTCTGCCCTATATACTGATAAAAAGATTAAAGACAAAGGTAAAGGTAAAAAGCAAGAGGATGAAGGTTCTACCTCCCAAGCCAACTATGTAGGGAGAGGTAGATCTTCAAGAGGCAGGGGCAGAGGAAGTAAGCAAGGTAGGGGGAGACCCTACAATTCACCACCATGTAATATTTGTGGACTGTCTAACCACACCACAGATGAGTGCTACAGAAACTACAAAAATCAGAGGGGAAGAGGCTATCAAAGAGGTGGATACTCTCAAGGCAGAGGAAGGTTCAACCAACAACAAGGCTACAATGGCTACAACTATAACTACAACAACAATCACAATAACAACCATAATCGTAACTACCAAGGAGGATTCGGGAATAGGAAAGACTACAACAACTACATAGAGGAGCAAGATGACTCCCTATTGATCATGAATATGACTTCCAAGTCAGGTACCAATTATGATCATTTGTTTTATATTGATTCAGGGTGTTCTAATCATGTAGCTGGCAATGTGGCACTACTCTCTGATCTTGAGGAACCCAAGGGCAAACATCAAGTACAGACAGGTGATGATACTAAGCATTCTGTAGTAAATATTGGAAATGTAAAAACTTGTGATGGTAACCATAACCTATTGAGCAGGGTACTTTATGTACCAACCATTACCAAAAACTTAATGAGTGTTGGTCAGATTGTGGAGAAAGGTTTGCAGGTCAGGTTCAATCAACATGGGGCATATGTGGAGGACCCAAGACATGGATTCAAAAGGATAGCCAAGGGAGAAAAATCAGGTAGATTATTTACTTTTGAGCTAGAAGACACCAAAAACATTGCTTTATACAAGTGTGGTGCTTGTCAGTTTGGTAAGTCTCACAGGTTGCCCTACTCAAGGAAAGGTTTTATGCATGAAGACTACCTAGACTTGGTGCACACAGATGTTTGGGGACCTAGCAAGGATCCCTCCATTTCAGGATCAAGGTACTATGTGTCTTTCATTGATGATTATAGCAGATGGACTGTGTTATACTTTATGAAGCACAAGGATGAAGTGTTTAATTGTTTCAAAAGATATCTTGCACTAGTTGAAAATCAAACAGGAAGGAAATTGAAGAAGCTAAGGTCAAATGGAGGAGGTGAATACTTCTCCAATGAGTTTGAGGACTTCTTGCAGGAAAGAGGCATCAAAAGGGAGATAACCACAAGGTACTCACCTGAACAAAATGGGTTAGCTGAAAGAAGGAATAGGCTTATTGTTGAAACAGCTAGGTCTATGCTTACTGAAAAGAAGTTGCCAAATTATCTTTGGGCAGAGAGTGTATCTACTGCCACCTATCTCATAAACAGGTTGCCATCAAAGTCACTTGATGGAATGACACCTTATGAAGCTTGTCATGGTAAGAGACCATCATTGGATCATTGCAAAATCTTTGGTTGTGTAGCATACGTGCATATTCCCTCACAGGTAAGGGAAAGCTAGACCCTAAAGCAGAAAAATGTATTTTCATTGGTTATGACTTGAATAAAAAAGGGTATAGATTCTACAACCCAACCAATAAAGGCTCCAAGGTAAGCAGAGATGTCATCTTTGATGAGAATGACTCATGGTATGAGAATGAATGCAGGAAGGTTAGTCTACCCTATGATTTGGAAGAGGAGTTTCCAAAACTCTCAAAGGAGGAACCAATCCAGAAGGAAGACTCAAGTTCAGATGATGATGACACAATCAATCTTGAAGAATTTAAGGCATGGAAGTCCAAAGGAAAGATGAAGATGAAGCAGCTAGAGGATATTCTAGAATCCTCAACTCAGTCAATTAGAAGATCTCAGAGAGAAAGCCAAAGACCTATCATATATGGGTATGATACATCTCTTGTTACTAAGCATTCAATTTATCTTGCAAAGGACTTGTTAAGTGAAGAACCAGGTTAATATGAAGAGGCAATAACCAAACCAGAATGGAAAGGAGCTATGGATGAAGAAATAGAAGCTCTCAAGGAGAGTGACACATGGGACTTGGTACCCAAGAAGGACTCTATGAAGGTGATAGGATCCAGATGGATCTACAAACTAAAGAGGAACTCTGATGGTACAATCAACAGGTACAAAGCTAGGTTGGTAGCCAAGGGTTTTGCACAAACCCAAGGCATTGATTATGAGGAGACATTTTCTCCTGTGGCTAAGATGCCAACAATCAGATTATTGGTGAGTGTAGCTGCATCCAAGAATTGGAACATGTACCAATTAGATGTCAAGAATGCTTTCTTGAATGGATGGATATCTGAAGAAGTCTACATGTCACAACCACCTGGCTATGAAGATCCCAAGAAGGTAAATTATGTTTGTAAATTGAAGAAGGCTCTATATGGATTAAAGCAGGCACCTAGAGCATGGAACTACAGGTTGACTACATACCTCCAAGACCAAGGATTTGTGATGAGCAAAGCAGACAATTCTTTATTCATAAAGAGGAGTAGTACAGAGGTAATCTACTTGTGTGTTTATGTTGATGACATCATCATTACAGGTAATGATGTCAATGGAATCAAAAATATCAAAGGACAGATGATGAAAGAATTCAAGATAAATGATCTTGGATTATTAAAGAAGACACCACTTGAAGGAAGGACCATAGGAACTTATGCTTATAAGTTCTTACCATTTTACTCTTTGTAAAAGTCTAAAAGACTTGGCATTTCTTATGTACACACCTACTTGATTAGAGTCGTGGAAAACGTTGTTGGTTGATTGAGAGAATATCTCATTACTTTTTAGGTGAAAGATTCTAGGAGTTTGAATTTGAATTCAAACTTGAAGATTCAGCTCAACTCTATAAAAAATGCAAATCAAAAGTCGCGGGTAGCTTAGCTCATTCTAGCTCACTTCCCGAGACATCTATCATTGTATCTAAGTGTGTATGAGTGCTATACCTTAGCCCACACCTCATTACCTCATCTAGCTATGGTTATCATGCTAATGAGATTGTACAATTATGTCAATTAATAGATATATTCACATTCATCAACTCTGTGTTCTCTGAGTGTACCACTTCAAGTCTGCCAACTTCAGAGAGGCATATCTCAGTGCCTACTTCGCCAAATCAAGTGATTAAAAGCTTGGTGGATCCAGATCAAAGCATACTACGAGCATACAAAGTTTGAAGCAACTTGGTTCAGCCAATCTCAAGAAATCACCGTCGAAGTGCTCACTGGTATTTGTCTGCATACTTCCTAAAAAGTCGGGGGTGTCCATAAATTTGCTAAAGTTATTTCTCCTAGCATAGTTTATCATTTTGAATGATTCCACTTGCAAATGGTAGCTTGCTATGCTAATAGAATACCTCTAGAAGGAATTTTGCCAATTGTAAGTATACTGGTCATACTGAGTGAAAGACTGAGCAGGTATCAACACCAAAATAGAAAGTTTTCTAGCTTTGTGATTCACAAACTCATCTGTTTTGATCAAGTCATTACTCAAAACTTTTCCAAAGTAAATATAGCATTTCTTGGTATCATTTGAAAGCTAAGGGAGTCTACTAATCATATCTGGAGTCACTGAGGGCTGGTGCAAAGCAGGATTAGCAGCACCTACTTAATCTTCTAGAGGATCCATCCATCTTTCTCAACAGATTATGTGAAGAGAATCGTGTTTTTCACGATTTTGTGAATAGAATCGTGTTTTTCATGATTCTGTGAAGAGAATCGTGTTTGACCATGATTTTGGGGATAGATTCGTGTTTACCACAATTCTGTGAAGATAATAGTGTTTTTCACGATTCTATGAAGAGAATCGTGTTTTTCACGATTCTGTGAAGAGAATCGTGTTTGACCACAATTTTGTGGATAGAATCGTGTTTACCATGATTATATTAATAGAATCATGTTTTTTTTTCGACTTTGTGAAGAGAATCGTGATTTCCACGATTTCGTGAAGAGAATCGTGTTTTTCATGACTTTGTGAAGACAATCGTGATTTCCACAATTCTGTGAAGAGAATCTTGTATTTCACGATTTTGTGAAGACAATCGTGATTTCTACGATTTTGTGAATAGAATCGTGTTTTTCACGATTATGTGAAGACAATCGTGATTTCTATGATTCTGTGAATAGAATCGTGATTTCTATGATTCTGTGAATAGAATCGTGTTTTTCACGATTCTATGAAGACAATCGTGATTTCTATGATTCTGTGAGTAGAATCGTGTTTTTCACGATTCTGTGAAGACAATCGTGATTTTTGCGATTCTGTGAATAGAATCGTGTTTTTCACGATCCTGTGAAGACAATCATGTTTTTTGCGATTTTGTTCCTAGACAATCGTGATTGCTCACAATCGTTAAAAAACACGATTTTCTTATGAAAATCCTATTATGGGAATCACGATTTTGTGTTTGATTAGGGAATCGCGATTTTGTGTTTGATTACAGAATCACGATTCTAAGAAATTTTTTGTAAATTTTTGGTTTTTGATTTCCGGATATCTTTTTACTCTAATGGTAGCACCTTAGCAAAATAATGGCATGCAATAAAGGAATTTTGTCAAAACAATGGTTTTTTTACCAAAAAATTCAAAAAACAGAAAGTCGCGATTCCGTGTTTTTTACAAAATGTTTGTGTTTTTTGTGTCTTTATCAAAAGATTGAACTTGAAATCATGCAAAAATTTGTTGTAAGCAAATTACCTTCCTGTCTGATCAAAAAAATGTCAAAAAGCTTTGTAATTGCAGAAGAGCGTGATTCTGTCAGCTCCTCACACTCACTCTTTCAAACAAATGAATTTTTTTCTAAGATTTCAGGCTTTTATAGTCTTCAGACAATCGCGATTGTGTGTGTTTTTTTACAAAATTTCAACTTCTCACTATATGATTCTTGTCGCTTAGCAATTTTGTGGTATTAATTCACAATTCTTATCCTTTCCAACAAAATTTGCTCTCTTTATCCTATTGATGAAAATTGCGATTCTGTACCCAATTCTCCAATCTACTCATTTGATGCTCAATTCTTACTGAACTTTTGAAATTTTAATTTCTTTTACTCATGTAACCTATGAAACCTTTTAATTTCACTACCTCTGTACCCAATAATGCAAACTAAGTCAAATTCTTTATCTTAGTGAAAATCGTGATCCTGTGAACTTTTTGCACTTTTTGAATTTTCTTTCCACCTGGTCTTCTTCAATGTTCTTTAAAAACTCTAGATCACTTGTCACCTGCAATTATTCACCATCAAAACTCATTCAAAGAGTATTTTGAAAAATTTAAAGAGCAACTTTCACTCTAGATATTTTTTATTTTCTTTCAATTTCCAGATTTTTTTCTTCACTTTATCTCCTCCACTTTCAACAACAGTCCTCCAGTCCAACTTCCTAAGAAAAAAGAAATTTGTTTGAATTTTTAATGAATTTTATGATTTTTTTTTTGTATTTTGCCCTAAATCAAGGTAAACACTTCACTTAGGGTTTTCTAGTTTCAAGATCCTTTGATCTTTTGTTTCATGATTGGTTATATTCTTTTATGCTTGCAATCTAATCAATCTGGAAGTAGTGCTTTTCAAGAAAATGTGTGCTAAGAAGTACAAGTATCAAGTCATGCAAAGATAATTACTTTTTTTTCAAGAGCCAAACAAATTTTTTCAAGATTATTATCCTTTTTGAATAATCAAATGGATCAATCTATTTGCACATAGCTACTTTGCTTGACTTTCCTCATTGCAATCATGTCATCTTTTCCAAGATTAACAAATTTTCTTGGTACTTAGTCAAAAAGCACTCTAGATATGCAAAGATAGTCACATTTTACCTTCCCTTTAACAATCTTGATTCAATTTTTTCCTCAAACATGCACTTTACTCTTAAAAGAAATGAGCAACTATCAATTTGCAAGAACTTCACAACTTCTTTTATCCCAAAAGGTTAACTCATGCTTTCCTTTATCCCAAAAGGTTAACTCAACAATGGAAGATCCAGCAAGGTCCAAAACTTCAATGAAGCTTTTGCTTTGTTCCCCGGCAACGGCGGCAAAAAATGTTTGTTGTTACCCTTTGGAGTTGTCCTCTCCAATCATTTTGGCATAAAGGATCAACTACGCATCTTTAAATTGTCAATCTGGGAAGTATGCAAAGACCACAGCCCCTTCTAGTTAATGGAATCCAAGAATAAGAGTTAAATGACTATTTTTCTGCAAAATTATGAAGAAGGAGAGAAATATCTAGGGTTTTGATTATCTTGAATGTGTGGATGAAGAAGGCTATGACATAAATTTGTACATGGTAGTCCTAGAGGAGGTAGAAGTGGGAGAAATATTAGAAAAGGAATGGAAAGAAGAATACGAAAGCATAGAAATGGAACCAGAATTTGATTTGGAGGATCATTATCTAGGAGCCATTCAAGCTGAAGAGAAGCACGGAATGACCAACTGTTAGCAATAGAAGCAGACCCGATAGTACCAAAACAAGAGGAAAGTGTGAGTAAGATTGAACCAACCCCTGATCTTTTTGAAGTACCAGAATGTTTCAAAAGATATGAAGTAGAAGAAAGGAAAATAGTCATACAAATGCCTAAGAGAGAGGCAAGAGAAGGAGAGGCATATGACAACAAGGAACAAACGAAAAAAGTCATAGTAATCGTAGAAGATGGAGAAGAAAGATGTACATACATAGGAAAGGATGTGTCAATGGGGGAGGAAGAAGAATTGATATGATTGATCCAAGAATATTGAGATGTATTTGCTTGGACCTACATGGATCTCAAGGGGGGGAACCCTCCATTTGTTCTCATAGAATACCAATGACATCGGAGGCAAAACCATCAAAACAACACCCTTACATGTATAATGAGGTTTATGCTGCAAAAAATAAAAGAAGAAATAGATAAACTATTAGCGGCTGGATTCATTTCTGAGATAGAACATACCGAATGGGTGTCGCCATTAGTTGTTGTACCCAAAAAGAATGGAAAACTAAGAGTGTGCATTAATCTAAAGAAAGTCAATGCAGCCACGATTCGTGATAGCTACCCATTACCTATCACGGATCACCTTTTGGAAAGAGTTGCAGGAAAAGAAGTCTATAGCTTCTTAGATGGATTCTCTGGATACAACCAAGTAGCTATGGCTACTGAGGATCAACATAAGAATGCATTTGCAACTGAATGGGGGGTCTATGCTTTCAGAGTGATGCCTTTTGGACTCACTAACACCCCTTCTACTTTCCAGAGATTGATGTGTCACGTGTTCAAAGAATTCCTGAAGAAAAGTATGAAAGTATATGTAGAAGTGCGTTTTTATGGTGAGACAAAGGAAGATTTTAGGACACATCGTGTCAGGGAATAGAATATCTACAGATGAAGACAAGATCAAGGCAATTCTAGAACTTCCTAGACCAAATACTGCAAAAGAAGTGCAAGCATTTATGGGTCATTGTGGATAATATCGACGATTCATCCACATGTATGCCATAATTGCAAAACCCTTATATGGATTGTTGACTCAATTCACGTGGACAAACGAATGCGAGCGGGCATTTAATGAGCTAAAGAAACGGCTTACCACATCTCCTATTTTGAAAACACCCAATTGGAACAAGCCTTTTCATATTCATGTGGATGCTTCCAATTACGCAATAGGATGCATCTTAGCTTAGCCAGCAAATGAAGGAAAGTTGGACCATCCAATTGCCTATGCAAGTAGACAACTGAATCAAGCTGAGAGAAACTATACAATTACAAAGCGAGAGGAATTAGGAATGGTGTACGCTGTACAGAAATTCAGACACTATCTCTTAGCCAATAAGTTCAAATTCTTCATGGACCATAAAACCTTATTGTACTTAGTCAATAAGCCTTGCAACACGGGAAGACTTGTGAGATGGTTTCTATTATTAATGGAGTCCGTCTTTGAAGTGATTGTAAAGAAGGGTAACACTCATGTGAGAGCAGATCATCTCTCTAGGTTAACACATGGAGAACCTCCAAGCAGAGTACCAGACGATTTGCCAGACACTTATCTGTTCAATTTGGAAGTATGTCCGAAGTGGGAAGAAAAGCTGATTCCAATACTCACACATGGACCACAACATTCAATTAATAAGGAGAGTAAAAAGGAAATCCTACAATCACGTAACTTACACATAATAGCAAGTGTGTATCATAAGGAATCCAATGGCATATTGTTGAGATGCATGGAAGAAGAGGAGCAAAAGAACCTAATTGAACAAGCTCACATAAACAAATGGAGAATGCACAAAGGAACGCATGGCACCCTGAGAGAACTAAAACGGTTAGGAGTATACTGGCCTGATATGCCTAAGCTGTCCATGCATATGTCAGCAATTGCACGGAATGTGAGGAAACTACCCAAGATGACCACACATCTTTACCTTTCTCTACAATAGCACCCAACTGGAGTAAGTGTTGAGCCCATAAAAGTCATGTTGGTCAAACTCAACTGCAGTCAAAGTCAACTGGTCAAAGTCAATTAGTCAAAGTCAACAAGGTCAAGGTCAAAGTCAATAGGTGCAAAGTCAAAGTGTGTAAGTGCAGGTGTCAAAGTGCACAGGTAGTGCACAATTAATTGTCCACAAAGGGTAAATTGGAGAAAGTGGGTTGCAGGTTGCAGAGGTATTTTCTCTAATTTCCCTAAGGTTCAAAGTGTGTTTTAAAGTGTTTTGGAAGGCTCAGGTGAACCCCCTCTTATGTGCAAAAGTGAAGACTTAAAAGGAAACATGAAGGTATGTGAAGCGGCAAAGTGTACGCACAGGTGAAAGAATGGCCCCCCATTAAATTTTTGGTTTTAGTCTAAAGTCACTACAAGACAAAACAGTGAGTCGTTGGATGCCACTTGTAAAGACAATCTTGGGACATCAAAGTGAGCACCAAGATGCTATTGCAGTTAGGAGCGTACATGATCGACACACTAAAAATCAAGGCAAGGATCATTCTTGGACCAATCTTAGAGTAAGCAAGAGAGCATAGGCTAAAGGAAGCAAGAGAGAGAAGTGCAAGAGTCACCAGTGTGCGACAACGCAGAGAGGTGGAAGTGAAGGAGTGCATAGGGAGTGCCTAAGGGATTGTGCAGAGAGTGCTAAGCTAGTCCCCCCAAGTATCTCAAGGTCCCATTGCAGTGGGCGCATGCCGACAGAAGGTATTCACTCCTCCCCCTTTGTGGAAGCTTGGTGCAAGGTGTGCACAAGGATAAGCTTGAAGCAGGTGGAGGTCTGGTGCAGAGGAGGCCGGCGGCAAGAAGAATTTGGGATATTTGGTATTTTGTAATTGGGCACTCTGTGGGATTGTGCACAGAGGTATTGGCTTGTCTTGTACTTCAAACATTGTAATTGTCTTACTGTAATCAATCGGCAGAAGCTTCCAGGTGTATTTTCTCTTCTTGTTTCTTCCCTTTTCTCCTACAAACCCTCAAACTCCTTCTTGTCTAAGAATCCACCACCAAAATTTGGCACGCCCGGTGTCGGGTCGTGAGAGATGCTCGGATGGTGGATCAAGTCATCCGCCTAAATCGTTCGGCACACGCGGGTGTCTGTAGCAAACTCAGGCTTATGAAAATAAGGTTCATAAGGGTTCTAATGACAAAACAATTTAAATTACCTATTTCTATGACTGAAACTAAGGTCTTTAAATAGTTTAAATAGCTATGAACCGTAAGGACGGGCAGCCTCGTACCTAGCAACAGCTTCCTGATATGAGATTTAAAACTAGTGACTCTCCTGTTTCGCGTTCCATCATGGTTTCTTCTACTAAACTATCAGGTAAGCTAGAGGTTTCTGGTCTGTCTAGGGTTGGCGGAAAATTTTCTATATTTTCAATAGTACTGTGCTCAGACTCGTGAACTAATTTAGAAGACATCAAAGAAAGTAATGGGAAACAATATTGTTGCAAAACTGCTTGAATAAATTAATTGATAAGCTAATGGATCAATACAATAGTTCTAATACAAATGGAAGGTCTAAATAAAGGGATAAATGTCTAATCAATTGGATAGTTGACTAAATGAAAATAAGGTTTAAATGGATCTTCAATCTTGCTGCTTCTCTTTACTTCACTTCAATAGCTTGAACTCATCAATGTTTCTGAAACAAAACATTAGGTTCACTGCACTTCATTTGCTCTTCAATTGCTCATTAATCTTCAATGCTTCTCGACATTGCAAAAAAAACATTAGGTTCACTGCACTTCATTTGCTCTTCATCTTCAATGTTTCTGAAAAAGAACATTCACATCTTAGTAAATTTACAAAATCAATAAGAACATAAACTTACATTACCATACACATGCATATACTCATGCAAATGATTTAATTCTCATAAACACACACAAGCAATATCACATATGCTAACATAAACTCATTCATTTAATGTTTGCTTAACTAATCTTACTCACATTCCTACTTGTACTTGTATTTCATCAAACATATGCTATTATGCTCTCACACATATTAGTTCTCATGAATGTGCAAATACGCATTTATGCTAATACTTAGATGCATTTATGCATATGCATACAATAATTCAATTATTTACCTATTCATTAAATCATATGCTAACACTCACACATATGCACATGCTAACACTACCTCACTCATAAACATGCATTCATGCATACTCATTGACATAAACATATATGCATACAAACACACACTTATCATTGTATAAATATGCATATTAGTAGTTCCTCTTATGAATACACACATCTGACATACATATATGCCAACATCATGCATAATTCATTTCATGAACATTTATTAACACTCATTGCTATACACTAACTTCTAACATACTTCAATATTTATATGTATGCACTCATGCATAGATGTATATATTTTCATACATAAACTAAATACATATAATCATTCAAATACAAACTTATGTGCCCTCATTTCATTGTGAGAGAGAGCGAGAGAGAGCTTGCATGCTATCTGTTTTTGGTGTGTTTTTTGAGCTTTTGTTGCAGGAACTAGTTGTATCATCATCTCCAGCAGCTTGCGCAGGTACGATAGAATCTGCACAGGTCCTGAGGCGACGACCTCTATCTGTCGCGACAGACAGAAAAACTTGATATTTTTTGAATGCGTGTTTGGCACGGTAACCTACACCATTAGAGCACTCCAAATCACTAGAAGTTTCTCAAAAATTTGCGTTTTTTCAGTCTATCGTGACAGACACCGTCTATCGCGACAGACCAAAATCCACGATAGATACCGTATATCGCGATAGACCAAAATCCATGATAGACACCGTCTATCGCGACAGACCAAAATCCACGATAAACACCGTCTATTGCGACAGACGATAGACACCGTCTATCGCAACAGACACCTGTCTATCGCGATAGACCAAACTCCACGAGAGACTCAGTCTATCGCGACAGACCAAAACCACGACAGACGATAGACACCGTCTATCGCGACACACACCGTCTATCGCGATAGACACCGTCTATCGCGACAGACACCGTCTATCGCGACAGACCCGTCTATCGCGATAGACACGGTCTATCGCGACAGACCCGTCTATCGCGACAGACCCGTCTATCGCGACAAACCCATCTATCACAACAGACACCGTCTATCACGACAGACACCGTCTATCGCGACAGACCACTCTATCGCGACAGACAGACATTTTCGGCAAAAAATTAAGGGGTAATTTTTTGGAAATTTAGGCTAAATTTTGGGCATATTTGCATACTCAAATACTCATACACTTACAAAGGCCTTAGAAAAATGCATTAAAACTCCTGAAAGGTTCTGTTTGTCTGTTTAACCCCCTAAACCCTGAACAGTCATAACTTTTTCATACGAAATCCATTTTTTGAGATCTAGGGCTTGTCGGAAAGCTCGTGGCATATACTACACGCCCTCAACTGTTTTTTATAAAGATAATGCGTTGATTTTCAGATATGATATTTTGAAGTTGACACACTGAGGGGTAGGTACACCAAGGGAGCTCTAGAGGAAATTTTTTAGCAATACAAAAGGGGGAACAAGGGTCATTAAAAAAGTGTCTGAAATAAATTGTTTGTCTATTGAAGGATCAAATTGAAGCTAAACTTGGGATTCTTACAGGATCATCGAGAGCTTTTGGAGAAAGCAAAGTAAGTGCCAGGGCGAACAAGCTTGGGAACGTGCTTCCTGGGTAGACAAGCATCGCCAGGAGGAGCGACTTGAGGTTGGAACATCTCTTAACCCCCTCAGTCCATTCTTAGCATAGGCTAAGTGCGAGTAGTTGTCCTGATTGACTAGGGATACGATAGGAACACTCAAGTTTGAAGAGCCTTTAATTTCTCAAGTGCAAGGATAGGCTAAATTGCAGTCTAGGGACAACTTAAAGGAAAAGAAGTTAAACTAAGTGGGCGAGGAACATCAAATACGACACACTTAAGTGCTCCTGACGACGCGTAATTAAAAACAAGAAAACACATATAAAGGAACTCAAAAGGAACAAGTGATTGGTACCAAAGAATCAGCAACGTACAAAGGGCATATGAACCTGAGATCGGGTAGACACCTAGGGAGAGACCGTCAAAGTGTTAGGTCATCCGAGGCTAGCGTCAACCATACAGCCAGATCTTGGGCCCAACAATTGAGTGATTACCCCTATGCTCTAGACTCAGAAACTAGTGACTCTGACGTGTCGTATAGCATGGAAAGACATGTGGGTAGCTCAGGAATGGCATACCTAGAAAGACTTGAAGGTCCCTACAAGACTCAATTGGAATACATCCAGACCAACCGCCTAGGTGCACGCATCTATGAGGATGGTCTTCGAAGGTCTGTTGTCCTAATTAAAAATCCGAATCAGCCCATTGGACTAGAACACCCTGTAGTCAAGTTTGAAAATGGATTCAAAGATCCTGATAGCCCAGGCAAGGTGACCTACTTAGATGATGCTTCTGAGAGAATCTTTGTGGTCTCTGAGCATGGAAGACATGCATACACTTGGAAGGGAGAATTTGTTTTTCCCCAACCTCGATCCAATGTGTCTTATGGTCACCAAGGAGCTGGAACATCTGAAGCTCATGGGACTCAAAGAGAAAGGAGTAGAGAGGGACCTGAGGTAAGCTTTGCCAACTCTTGGGGAAGAGAATGAACGAGAACGGAAACAAATAGAGGGGAACCTGAGGGACATAGAGCCCCAAGGAACCGAAGAAATGCCGATGATTTCCCTTTGCCAAGACCGAGAGAGCACACGAGGATCTTGAGACCGACCCAGCTAGTTAAGTCCATGAGAAACTACTTCGATGGCACTGGAGACCCCTACGATCATGTAGCTGAGTTTAAGCAAGTCTTGAGAGCTGAACAAGTTGAAGATCTGTTCACGCAGTACAATGCCTTTGGTTTAACCCTTAGGAACACCGCCTTGACATGGTTTCAGCCACTAAACGAGAGGCAGTTTAGGAGCATAGATCAACTTCTAGAGGCATTCATTATCGAATTCTCTAAAAGTGGCATAAGACATAACACATCCTCCCTGATATACAACTTCAAACAAACATCTCAAGAGACAGTGAGGCTCGCAGACAGAAGATTTAGGCAATATCTAGAGAGATGCTCCGCCCCAGAGTTACCCACTCCAGCCAAGCAAGTGGCCTTATTTTTAGATGGATTATTAAGCACCAAACTGAGATCATATGTGTACTTGAAGGACCCTAGATCCATAGAAGAATGTGTACGCATGTGCATAGACATTGAGGATAATCTAGGGGAGGAATTAGAGCTCTCAAAAATCTATAAAGATTCAGATAGCTCTAGTAGCCTCATTTCCTCACAATCCACATCAATTGAGGATCTAGCAGAAAAGGTAGCTCTGAAATTAGGTGTCTCTAGCAAGCAGATTCCTAGATTTGCCCCAGGAAAATGATGCTATACTTGTGGAGGAGACCATATGGCTAATGTGTGTCCTATCATGGCCCAACCTTAGGTGAACCCTAACAACCAGTACTGCACCATAGAAAGGAGGTACACCAATCACACAGCACAAGACTGCCCATATAACAAACAAGCTGTTAGACAAAATTATTCTCAGCCATATCCACAACAAGGAAAGTACCCTAATCAGTACCCACAACAACAGTATGCTAGGCCCCAACAAATCTATCAACCACCCTATCAAGGGCAACAAAGACCGCAACCAGTCCTAGCGCAGCAACCCCCTGGCCCCACCAACGTGATTCCAGTGAAGTATGCAGCAGCAGAAGAAAATCTAAATAGAGCTTTAGTGCCAGTGACATCCTCGCTTTCCGAAAGTGATCCAAGTGATCATAGTTTTGACTCCACCCATGTTGAGAGCCCCCAGGCCTACTACATGCAATCACCGGAGCAGAGTGAGTCATATTATTATGAAGAACCGAGTGAATCTAGTTGGGAGACAGAATACGCAAATGTCATGTACGCAAACCCCAACGCGAGGTCCCAACCTAGGCCGATGAGACCTCCATTTCCTAGAGGGCCATGCTATCGCTGTCAAGGAGATCACCTCATTCGTGATTGCCCTCTACCTGCACCGACACAAACCCAATCTGTGACAATTCAAGGTTTTTGTCCCGATTGTGGAAAGGA
Organism: Ceratopteris richardii; assembly: GCA_020310875.1. Classification (NCBI taxonomy): domain Eukaryota; kingdom Viridiplantae; phylum Streptophyta; class Polypodiopsida; order Polypodiales; family Pteridaceae; genus Ceratopteris; species Ceratopteris richardii. The sequence goes on along the minus strand of CM035420.1, from coordinate 632,609 downwards.
GCATTTGTTACGAGAGTGTCCCAAGAACCCCGCCAATATACCGAAAATTGCTCCTATCAATGTTATTGGCTTAGTGGTAGACTCCACAGGAAGTGTGACTTCCACAGCCCCAGTACAAGTCATCATGAGAGCCCAGGCACTTAAGCAAAACCAAGACTTAGGCCAGGAAAAGAATGTAGAGGTTAGCGAGACTGAGAGCCAAAATAAGAAGAGGACAAGAGCTTGGAGAGATAGCCGTGAACGTATGAAAAGGCAATGGGCAAGAAAGATGAGCGAACTTGAGGAAAGTCTACGAGAAACCAAAGCCAAAATCATAGAAATCACATCTCGAACGCACTCTCACACATCCCCGCCACTACCATTCCCTTCACCCTCCATTCCTCCACCCACCAATCCACCACACGTAACCCAACCGCCACCCCGAGTAGGATCAGTCTTAGCCGATCCCACTCCTGAAGATCTAGACATGATGCTTAAAGCATATCAGGCCAGAATCCAAGAAGGGCCCAATTTAACAGATCATGAGAAATGTTACCCTAGAGCCGACCTAGAGCTTGAACGAACTAAGTTGTGTGCCAAGATGGTGGAATTGGCTCAAGCCATGTTTGAGACTAGTCGCCTTTTCACTTGCTCTAGCGCCACTTGAACACCATTGCATTTTGATGGTCTGTTAGACAGATTGGAGATGTTAATTGCAAAGTTTGGAAAAGGAGCCAACCCCGAGGCTAAGGAGAAGGCAAGTGATAGAATAAGCATTCCTCCCAAGGAAGCTTATGTGCCTAACTCCACTGAACCAGACACTAGAATTCTTGCGAGAGATTCAAGAAGAGAAATGGGCTAAAGAGAGTGAAGTTCCTCCTCCCATTGAACTTTTGGATGACACACACGATCGATTCCCACAAGACCTTCCTTCCATTTATGGAGAGCAGGAGAGTGCCCAATCTCAAGAAAGATTAGACTTCGAGTCTAATTCTTTACAGGAACTACCCCATTTCACAGGCCCATGGGAAGCAAAGTCCACTTGTATGAGAGCACCCACAGTCATGGTAAGAAATGAAGATTCAGTCATACCTAGGAACACGGAGGTAGTGAAGAACACCAAAGTGCAATGCAATCTCACTTTGGAAGAGCTGCTTAAGGTTAGACCAGAAGTGTGGAAACATGTAGCCAATCAAGTGCCCAAAGTAGCAAAACCACTTTCCTAGGTAGGATCTCAAAGAACAGTGCCAGAAATACCCTTGGACAAGATAGGAGACATGAGCGAGGGAGAAGAAGGAAACACCTATCTCCCCATCACTCATCAGGGCTACACAACCAAGGCCATTTTGGACTCAGGTGCAGGAGTTGCAATTGCTACCACTTCCTTATGGAAACGTTGGGGCAAACTGTTGGAAGTCAATGTCTTTATTGGCTTATCAATTAGCTTCACTAAGCTTCAAACTTCAAATCTTAGTTCTTCAACAGTTTTTATAGTAGTTTTATAAACTACTCCATGGAAAGCTCACGGGCGCAACATCCATATAGTAGAATCTTTTTAGAGTCTTGTACAACAAAGCTAACGGGTTGACTTGGTTTAGCTCATCGTTCTTAGAGCTCACTCAAGAGACCATGGTTCAAATCCCACGGACGGCAGCAAACGCAAAAGCATTTTTTTGAAAAGTTATTCGAAAAAGTCTTCACGGAAAAAGCCGTTCGCGATAGAGTTTTTTTTTGTTATCGTTCTACGATCGTAGCTTTTAGTACAGCTTTTCATGATACTCACAAACTATATAAACAAGGCCTTGGCTCCTTGTATAATCACTCACTCAAAGATCTAGAGCTTGGAGATCTTCTTGAAGACAGAGTGTTCTCACACTCTTGAAGGAGGTGAAGTTGTGGTGAAGGAGAGGCTACTCTCATTGCAGCAGGAAGTCTTCTACGAGGTGGTGGTAACTATCTTTTGTGAGTTAACCTTGTGGTTGATTTACAATTTCATTACACTATTTTGTTAGCTTCGTTGCTTCATTCTCTTCACACACACTTAGATTATTTCGACATAATCTAAATCTTGTATCATCATCTTCTTATTCTTCCATAAGTGAGTGCACCACTTTATATGGTTGAGTAGTACTCCCATGTTGTAATTTGGACATCTATTATCTTTAGTGAAGTAAGCATCCAGCTTACGTTCCCTATCCTTGTCTCAAGATCTCTTTCTTTCTCTATCTCACTTATCATCTTCTCAATTAAGTTGTGTATGCTCAAGAGGTTTTACTATTGGAACGATCCTGGGGCCCCAAATTCCAACACTTGGTATCAGAGCTACATAATTGACATACACACTTAAGATAAGATGAGTGAGATTAGAATTGAGATTGAAGACAAGTTGGATGGATCTTCTAATTATCCCATGTGGAGTTTCATGATGATGAACTTGTTAGTGACAAAGGATTTATGGAGTATCGTCAATGGATCCTTAACAAGACCAAGACGAGAAGGCGAAGAAGGGTCTACAGAAGCTTCAAGAGGTACTGGAATTGCTATTACAGAACCAACAGAAGAAGAGGTAACCACTTCGACATCCAGAGTCACTGCTAGGTCTTTACCTAGAGTTCCTCCTACTGAAGATCAGGCAAGATGGGATGCTAGAGATGCTTTAGCACTTTCATTCATAGCAATGAGCGTCAAAAAGCATATTCTACCACAGATCAGATCTTGCAGAAGTTCTAGTCAAGCTTGGTTAAAGCTCGAGAATCTTTTTCAGAGCAGAAATCCTGCTAGAAAAGCTCACTTGAGGAGACAACTAGCAAATACAAGGATGAAAGCTGGTGAGTCAATTCAAACCCACATTACGAGACTCGTTGACTTGAGAGATCAACTTCTAAATGTAGGAGTTGAGATATCAGATGAAGAAATGGTAAATACGCTGATTAATTCACTTCCTATTTCATATCGATCCTTCATAACCACTCTTACTCTTACCACAAGAGATAGAGAGGTTACATTTGAAGAATTAGAGTTCTTGTTACTTCAAGATGAAGATCAGTTGAAGGGAATGGAAGAGAATGAAGAAGCGCTTTCATCTTCATCAAAGGGTAAGAAGAAGAAGGATAAGAAGAAGGAAAAACAATCCAAGAAGGAAAGTAGGTCCCTTTCACCTTCTACTTCAGATTCTGTATCTACGACATCTAAAGAGAATTCTTCTAAGAAGAAGGTAAAAATATGTTCTTTTTGCAAGAAACGTGGACATATTCAGTCAGAATGTTATAAAAGGATTGCAGCAGAAAAGAAAAAGGCATCAGGTAATGTTGCAGAAGATGATAAAAAAGGGAAATCTCAAGGTGATTCTTATGCTTGTATCACTATTGAGGAAGTAGCTTTTGATCAAGCAGCTTTACAAGTTCTTTCAGCAAGTCCTTGGATATTCGACTCAGGTGCTACAAAGCATATGACAGGTTGTAGAGATGTATTTTCTTCTCTCTCCTATTCTTCAGGTAGAAGAGTTACTATTGCAGATGGCAATGATTTGGATGTTGTGGGAATAGGTACAGTAACCCTAAAGTCAAGAGAAGGTGGTAATTTTCAAATATCAGATGTCCTTTATGTACCTGAAATGAAGAAGAATCTGCTATCTATATCTGCATTTTTAAGTGATGGTTTTAAAGTTGTATTTGAGAAAGATCTTTGTAAGATCTTATCACATAAAGAAGACAAGTGTCTTTTACAAGGTAAGCAACAAGGAGGGGTCTTTGTTTTGTCAAAAATCAGTCAAGCATATGCAGTCAAATCTTCGTCACCGGTGGAAGATATGAAGCTATGGCATGAAAGATTTGGACATATCAGTTTTGGAGCTCTCAAGAATATCAAAGATAGAGGTATGGTTGAGAGTTTACCCTCATTCAAGCTACCTGATGATTCAGATATATGTGAAGGTTGTCTTGAAGGTAAGATGCATAAACTACCTTTCAAGAAACATGGTCATATTACAGCTACCAGGAAATTGCAGATTATTCATTCAGATGTGAATGGTCCTATGAGAGCAGACTCTATTCAGGGTTTCAGGTATTTTGTCCTATTTGTGGATGATTTTACAAGATACTCATGGATCTATGGTCTTAAGTCGAAGTCAGAAGTCTTTCCTATGTTCAAGAAGTTTGTAGCTATGGTTGAAAAAGAAAGTCAGGAAACTGTCCAGATTCTAAGAAGTGATAGAGGTGGAGAATACTTGTCAAATGAGTTCCAGACATTTCTCGATGAGAAAGGTATTACTCGACACCTTACTATTGCTTATACTCCTCAGCAAAATGGTGTTGCAGAAAGAAAGAATAGAGTGCTTGTTGAAATGATGCGGAGCATGATGGCGTCCAAGAGGCTTTCACCGAAATTCTGGTTTGATGCAGTACATACAGCTAATCACATTTTAAACAGGTCATCTACAAAAGCTTTAAAGGTAATCACACCGTATGAGGCTTATTATGGTAGAAAACCTAATGTGAGTTACTTCAAAGTGTTTGGATCACTTTCTTATGTACATGTTGAGAAAAAGGACCGAGGCAAACTAGATGTAAAGGCAAAGAAAGCTATTTTTATTGGATATCCTGTTGAAAGCAAAGGATACAGGTTTTATGTTCCAGAGACAGGTGAAGTTATTCTTTCACGTAATGCTTATATTGCTGAAGATAAGGTTTATGATAAAGAAGCAGAAATTCCGGAGTTCATTAGTGAAAATGACTATGGAATTTTTAGAAAGATTCTGGATGTACATGTTCAGCCATATCAGGAGGGAGTTAAACCTCAAATTCCTAGTATTCAAGAAAAAATTGAAGAAAGAGGAATTTCACAACCATCTACAAAGTCAGTTCCACAAGAGACTTTGATTCCAGAAATGGAAGAAGTTAAAGTTCCAGAAAGTCCTAGTACATCGACAGGACAAGTTCCAGAACCTGTGGAAGCTGAAAGTTCAGAAAGAGTTTCACCACTATTCAAGGATACACCTACGTGGTTATATCAGACTTGGAAAGACAGTGGTATAAAGACTTTTACTGGAAGAACAAGGAGTCAGACTAGACAACAACAACAAGATCATGTAAGAACAAGAAGTCAAACTAGACAGCAAAAAGATCATGTAAGTTTTGCTGAAGACTTTGAGATTCATGATATTTTGGCACTTACGACTGTTGAAGATGAACCTGCGTGTGTTAAAGATGCACTTAAAATTCCTATTTGGAGAAAAGCTATGCAAGAAGAGATTGATTCTATTCATAAGAATCAAACTTGGCAGCTATGTGAGCTACCAGAAGGAAAGAAGGCTATAGGTGTAAAATGGATCTTTAAAATCAAAAGGAAAGCAGATGGTACTATTGATAGATACAAGGCCAGGTTGGTTGTCAAAGGATATGCACAACAAAAAGGTATTGATTATGATGAGACATTTGCTCCTACGTCTAGGATGACTATTATTAGGTCAGTACTTGCTCTAGCAGCACATTTTGGTTGGCATATATATCAACTTGACATTAAGACTGCTTTTCTAAATGGTGATTTACACGAAGATGTGTATATTCAACAACCAGAAGGTTTTGAAGAGACAGGTAAAGAACACTTAGTGTGTAAGCTTATAAAAGCTTTGTATGGTTTAAAACAGGCACCTAGAGCATGGTATGAAAAGATACATACATATCTTTTATCCATTGGTTTCCATAACTCAGATGCAGCTCCAACTCTTTATGTCAAAGCTGAAACAGGTATGATGATTATAGCAATCATTTATGTGGATGATATTATAGTCACAGGTCCCAGAGATGAAGATTTGCAGATGTTCAAAGAAGAATTGAAGCAAACATTTGATGTGAATGATTTAGGCATTCTACATTATTATCTTGGGATTCAGTTTCTGTTTCAAGATGAGTGTATCTACATGACACAGCAGAAGTACATTGAGAAACTTTTGGAAAGGTTTCAGATGAGTGATTCTAAACCTATGCAAACACCTATGGATCAGAACATGTCTTTACAAATGGTAGCAGATGCAGAGCCATTTGATGCTACTCTATATAGTCAAGCAGTAGGTTGCTTGATTTATCTTTGTAATACACGTCCTGATATACAGTTTGCAGTTTCTCAAGTATCAAGGTTCATGCAGAATCCGACAGTGTTACATTGGAAAGCAGTAAAGCGGATCTTTTGTTATTTGAAGGGAACTTCAAATTATGCTATGGTATTTTTGAAATCTACAGATTTGTTACTAAAAGGATTTTCAGATTCTGATTGGGCAGGTGATAAAGACACAAGAAGAAGTACTAGTGGATTTTGTTTTTATCTTGGAGATTGTCTTATCTCATGGTATTCAAAGAGACAACCCACTATTGCCACTTCATCGTGTGAAGCTGAATATCGTGCAGCATTTACAGCTACTCTAGAGTCAGTATGGTTGCAGAAGATTTTCAGTTATCTTGATGTAAGAGTACATCAACCCATTCAGATATTTTCAGATAGCCAAAGTGCTATAGCTATAGCTAAGAATCCAGTGCATCATGCAAGGACAAAGCATATAGAGGTACACTACCACTATATTCGAGAGCAGATAGCTAAGAAGCACATTGAGCTGGTTTATGTTCCTACTAGTAAGAATGTTGCAGATATATTTACCAAAGCATTGACTAGAGATAGTCATGAGAAGATTTGCAGGTTACTGAATCTTGTACCAATATGACATTGAAGGAGGGATTGTTGGAAGTCAATGTCTTTATTGGCTTATCAATTAGCTTCACTAAGCTTCAAACTTCAAATCTTAGTTCTTCAACAGTTTTTATAGTAGTTTTATAAACTACTCCATGGAAAGCTCACGGGCGCAACATCCATATAGTAGAATCTTTTTAGAGTCTTGTACAACAAAGCTAACGGGTTGACTTGGTTTAGCTCATCGTTCTTAGAGCTCACTCAAGAGACCATGGTTCAAATCCCACGGACGGCAGCAAACGCAAAAGCATTTTTTTGAAAAGTTATTCGAAAAAGTCTTCACGGAAAAAGCCGTTCGCGATAGAGTTTTTTTTTGTTATCGTTCTACGATCGTAGCTTTTAGTACAGCTTTTCATGATACTCACAAACTATATAAACAAGGCCTTGGCTCCTTGTATAATCACTCACTCAAAGATCTAGAGCTTGGAGATCTTCTTGAAGACAGAGTGTTCTCACACTCTTGAAGGAGGTGAAGTTGTGGTGAAGGAGAGGCTACTCTCATTGCAGCAGGAAGTCTTCTACGAGGTGGTGGTAACTATCTTTTGTGAGTTAACCTTGTGGTTGATTTACAATTTCATTACACTATTTTGTTAGCTTCGTTGCTTCATTCTCTTCACACACACTTAGATTATTTCGACATAATCTAAATCTTGTATCATCATCTTCTTATTCTTCCATAAGTGAGTGCACCACTTTATATGGTTGAGTAGTACTCCCATGTTGTAGTTTGGACATCTATTATCTTTAGTGAAGTAAGCATCCAGCTTACGTTCCCTATCCTTGTCTCAAGATCTCTTTCTTTCTCTATCTCACTTATCATCTTCTCAATTAAGTTGTGTATGCTCAAGAGGTTTTACTATTGGAACGATCCTGGGGCCCCAAATTCCAACACAAACCAGCACTCAGGCCAACGAGAATGAAATTGCAGATGGCTGACGGTCACATAGAAAGACCCTTAGGACTACTAGAGGGGATAACTTCACTACTTGTGGTGTAGAGTTTGAGCACACATTTGCTATCTGTGAATTTAGCAAAAATCAAGCCTATGAGATGATTTTGGGGAGACCATTTATGCGGCAGTTGCAAGTGGTACAGGATTGGGGAACCAATTCCTTGTATTTGCAACACTTAGGTGTTACAACCAAAGTCAATCTCAAGGATTACTCTCATAGAGATGTCCCTCCTATCCAATGGAACCTCATCCATAGAGCCAAAGATGATACGGAATCGGTGCATTCCATAGGATCAGGATCCTCATGGATGCATGAAGACACTCACTTATGGATGTGTAAAGTGGCAATGGAAGAGGAGAAAAGAGAAAAGCCAGAGAGGTAGGTGCGAAGGAAACACATAGATCAATTCAAGACCCAGCCTATGCACCTGTAGTATTTCTAGACGAAGAATTTGAACCTCACGGCTGGGAAAAAATTCTAGCAACTATGGATGTAGCCATCAATGAAGAACAATGGACACCTCACTGTGATGAAGATGGCTATGAAATTTCAGTCTTCTCCATAGAGCCAATCATGGGAGAGGTAGTGTTAGAAGAGTGTGAACCTAGCCCTGATGCATTGGAGGATGCAAGTGACTCCGATCTAGAGTCAATCATTATGGACCCACCCTTTCCATCAGATGAAGAATACTTCTATGAAGTAGAATTTCAACCCCATAGGCATGGAGAGCTTACTAATGATGTGAGATTAACCACACGAGTGACCACTAAGAGTGAAGGAAAGAAAAGAAAGAAGAAAGAAGTCACACTAGAAGAGGAAGAATCTTTGTTTGAGGTCCCAGAAAATTTTAAGAAGTATGAGATAGATGACAGGAGAGTCATGATCAGAATGCCTAAGCGAGAGGCGCAATCAGGGGAGGCCTATGATAACAAAGAAACCACCAAGAAAATAGTAGTGGCCATAGAAGAAGGAAAAGAGAGGTGCACTTACATAGGACATGACCTCACTGAGGAAGAGGAGCATGATCTGATAGCTTTGCTAAGAGAGTACAGAGATGTATTCACTTGGAGCTACAAAGATTTGAAAGGTGTAGACCCTAACATATGCGCCCATACGATTCCCATGACCACAGAGGCCAGACCTTCTAAATAAAAGCCATACACATACAATGACAACTATGCTGCCAAGATCAAAGAAGAGATAGACCGCTTGGTCGAAGCTGGATTTATCTATGAAATTGAGCACACTGAATGGGTGTCCCCCATTGTAGTGGTGCCCAAAAAGAATGGTAAATTACGTGTATGCATTAACTTGAAGAAGGTTAACGCAGCCACTATAAGGGATAGTTATCTGCTTCCTATCACCGAGCATTTATTAGAAAGGGTAGCCGGCAAGGAAGTGTACAGCTTCCTAGATGGGTTCTCTGGCTACAATCAAGTAGCCATTGCACCAGAAGATCAGCATAAGACGGCTTTTGCCACAGATTGGGGCATATTCGCTTTTAGGGTAATGCCATTCGGGCTTACCAATGCTCCCACAACCTTCCAGAGATTGATGTGCCATGTGTTTAAAGAGTTCCTGAGAAAGAATTTGGAAGTCTATGTTGACGATCTCTGTGCTCATTCCAACATTAGACAAACACATATACCTGAACTCAGGCAAATCTTTGACAAATGTAGAGAATATCAAGTCTGCTTGAACCCAGAAAAGTGCGTTTTCATGGTCAGGCAAGGCAAGATTTTAGGACACATAGTGTCAAAGAACGGCATCTCCACTGCCGAAGAGAAGGTGAGGGCTATTGCAGAACTACCTAGGCCAAAGAATGTCAAGGAAGTGCAAGCTTTCATGGGGCATTGTGGTTATTACCGACGTTTCATTCACATGTATTCCATCATTGCAAAGCCTCTGTACGGACTTCTGACAAACTTTGAGTGGACTAAGGAATGTGAGAACTCTTTCAATGAGCTCAAATGGCGATTATGCTCAACACCAATCTTGACTACACCAGATTGGAATAAGCCCTTCCATGTGCATGTGGATGCGTCCAATTATGCCATTGGATGTGTGCTTGCACAACCTATTGGTGAAGGTAATATAGATCTTCCAATTGCCTATGCGAGTAGACAGTTGAATGCAGCTGAACGAAACTATACCACTACCGAATGAGAGGGATTAGGCATGGTATATGCGGTTAAAAAGTTTAGACATTATTTGCTTGCAAATAAGTTTAAATTTTTTTACTGATCATCAAGCTCTACTTTACTTGGTGAACAAACCATGCAATACAGGCAGATTAGTAAGATGGTTCCTCTTGTTAATGGAATACAACCTTGAGGTAGTGGTGAGAAAAGGGAAGACTCATTTGAGAGCAGATCATCTATCGAGGCTCACATCTGGAGAAGCCCAGAAGGAGTATCAGATGATCTTCCTGATGCTTACTTGTTTAATTTGGAAGTAATACCTCAGTGGGCCAAGCCATTAGTGCCAGTATTGACATACGGGCCTAACCACCCAGTAATGAACACACAGGATAGGGAGATAGTAAAAAGCTCAAAAGTACCATATAATGGCAGGAAGCATGTACAAACATACCGATCAAGGAATATTAGCCTGTTGTGTGGAAGAGGATGAGTATGCAAAGTGGTTGCAATTAGCACATGTGGGTGCATTAGAGCAACACTACTCGAGACAAAGAACCTTACAAACGTTGAGGAGACTTGGAATACACTGGCCAACCATGGAAGCTGATGTCCATAGGATGTGCAAAGAATGCCCAATCTGTCGCACTAAACCACCAGTGGAACACGCCACTCTTTATCAAGTGTCTTTAGTGCCAGATTGGAGTGAACCGTTAGTAGCATTCCTAAGAACGAAAACATTCCCTCAAGAGATGACATTGGCTAGACAAAGGAGCCTAGAACAAGAAGCTATAGACTATGCTCTCATTGGAGATAATCTATACAAACGAGGAAAAGATGGGTATCTTAGAATATGTGTCCACGAGAGCGAGTACCTCAAGATATTGGAGACTGCTTATCAAGGTGTAGCAAGAGGACACTTCGGTCCAGATAGGGTGATCAAGGCCATTCTATTTGCAGGATTTTGGTGGCCCACCCTTCACATGGATGCACAAACCTATGTGAAGAGGTGTGAGGTTTGTCAGCAAACCCAGTGCCCCATACGCAAGGATGAGATGCCATTGAAGCCTATGATGGGTGGACGTGCGTTCTCTAAGTGGGGAACAGACTTTGTTGGTCCTATTAATCCCCCAGCTAAGGGTTCACATGCTGAGTATATCATTGTGGCCACGGATTATCTAACCAAGTGGGTAGAAGTGAAAGCCACATCGAAGAATGATGCCCAAACAACCGCTAAATTCTTAATTGAGAATGTGTTCACTCGATACGGGCTACCCATAGAGCTAGTAAGTGATAGGGGGACTCACTTCTTGAATGAAGTCATTGAAAATCTTCTTCAAGAGTTCTTGGTGATACACAAAAAGTCTGCCCCCTATCACCCACAAGCTAATGGACAAGCCGAAAGCACAAATAAGATTCTATGCAATGTGCTAACCAAATTAGTGAATAACAAATGCTCTGATTGGGACAAACAACTACACCATGCTGTTTGGGCATACAGAGTTGCCTATAAAACGGTACTCCAAGCCACGCCCTTTTAGATGGTTTTCGGCCAGAATGCAGTGCTACCATTGGATTTTTTGATACCAACCTTGAAAGTAGCACAAGAGCATGATTGGACAGGCCATGAGTTGTCCTCTAGAATCTTCGATCTTGAACGACTAGGTGAAACACGATTGAGGGCTGCAGCAGGAATTTATGCAGCCAAGAAGAGGCAAAAGGCATATTTCGATGCACACGACAAGGATAAAGGCTTGAAAGTAGGAGACCTAGTCCTAGTCTACACCTTGAAGCAACATGCACGGAAATTAGAGAAGAGAGGTTACGGGCCAATGATTATCAATAGAATCTCCACAAGTGGAGCAGTTCAACTAGCCACTCTAGAGGGTGATATTCTACCAAGTTAGATAAGTGGATGCAGAGTCAAGTTATATCAAGAACCCCTGACTGAAGAGATCTTAAATCGACTCAACACTACCAAGAAACGTAAAGAAGAAGAGAAAAGAATTAGAGAAGAAGCACAGACAGAAGTGTTAGAACACATCCTACGAATGAAATTGAGGAGACAAGGTAGAGACCAGCCTGTGCTTGACACTCAAGAACCTCTAGGCTATCCCATGGCCATGTGCGAGGCTTCAGGTGGACAGTCCCATAGAATAATCGACCGACAGCCTTTTGTAACCCTAGAAGTAGGACAAGGAGAGAGTGTAAGGACAGTGAGAGCTTTAATTGATTCAGGGGCAGCCACTACTGCAGTTCGACTTTCTTACTGCCAAGAGCTACAGTTACAAATCAATCCTATCAAGGCATATCTCATAGGATTGGGAGGTGTGGAAACCCCTTGCATTGGTGAGGTGGAGCTTCCCCTCTACATTCAAGAGGTGCTAATGGCAGTCAAAGTGCTAGTGTATGAAGACGAGGATCTTACCAAACCTCTTGTCCTAGGCCAAGACTGGATCTATGATCATGCAGTCAGCCTCAACCTAAGAAGCGGACTTCTTCAGGCATGGGTAGGCCAAAACCACATCACGATTGAATTAGAAAATCAAGCACATAGGCCACTAGAAGAGGCACCGAATCCTGGTCCTTCTAGGAGTCCACCTGAAATGAACCATGCTACTCTTGACCAAAGTTCTATGGTGCAAAGGATTGCCACTCATGATGAAGGTACACAAGTCAACAAGGAGTTCCCTTCTTTTCCAAAGAGAATTCGAGGAAAGCAAGCCAGAAAATACAAGATACAGAGGAGCCCGAGGACCAAGAAGAATGAACACCAACCAGTACAATACAAAATACTCCATGGCATGAAGCAGATTTGGATACGCAAAGGTGACCAACCCTTGTCTTTGGAGACAGGATTCCAAAGAGGCATCAAGCAAGCTACAGTGTCGAGGACTACAGCGAAGGAGTACCCTAGGCATCAATCTAGACAAACCATTTCTATTTGGGTTCCAAAGCAGTCAATGAAGGCTATCCCAAAGGCTAGACAATTATGGGTGCCCAAGACCTGCTTACCAGCTCAAATAACTTCACCTCCAATCACTAGATCAAACCAACACTCACGCGTCCTATTGGCTCCCATCCAAAGGCAAACATCTACACTCCACACCACCACATTCTCGGTCACGCCTCGGAATGTTTGGAAATGGATACCCAAAAGGCCCCAAACCCAACACACTCCGGTCCGCAAACCTTCACACATCATTTCCAAAAAAAGCAACGATTCCAACATCAAAGTTTGGAGACCTAAACCCCATATCAAACCCCCTGACCCACCTTTGTAAATCCTTTCCCTTTGATGTAGGTGCATTCTGAGAACTTTGCACAACCAAAGTATGCATCTAGAGTGAACCCTAACCTACTAACCCACTTGTACACACATCACAAAAACTTCACCTACTAATCTCTAACCACTCGGAATGTCATGTTGGTATTGTGGAGGGAACACCATAACATCCTGTTTCCAATGCAATGCTAATGTGCCTCTCTCTTCTTCTAGCAGATAAGCATCAGCAACTACAAGCACTCTCATGGCAGAAGCAACAGGTCCGAGCTCACAGGCAGGAATAATTACTGCAAGAATTGATGTGGATAGTCTACTTGTTGATGTGCCACCAATTGAACGACCTGTGGAGCTGCAACACCTTCAGCAGATCTCGGTACCGGATCCACCCACAGGGATCACAGAAAGAGTCCATGCCAATTCTCATTGGTTCAATGGCATGCCAGGCCCATTAGGAGAGGCCAAGTATATATGGGAGTCTAAGTGCGAGTATGACAGATCTTGGGTCAGATTCCAATTCTTCTCCAAGGAGTTTGAGACTCTACAGACCACACAAGATCTTCAGACCATATGGCAACATGCAGGGCTAGCTGAGTACTTCGAGGCACCATTACCAAAACCAGACCTCCTTTGATGCTACTATCTGGTCTCAACATTACAGGCTAATGCAGAAAAGGACAAGCCAGGATCGTTTGTTCTTCCTTCCTTGTTGGGCAACAACGAGTTAAAGAGGTTTGAACTTACCTTGGAGTTGGTGAGCTCTGCTTTGAATATGCATGGCACACATGTACCTTCTGAGAAGGAAGCTCTCATTCCTACTAACATGAAGGATAGGAAACTACTGAAGCTTAAAGATATGGCAGCACTCACACCAAACGTGTCCATCCCTCTCCGTATGTGCATGCAACATTTTGCTTTCCCCGGTCAAGACCGCTTCACACAACCGCACAAAAGAATTTGGTTTGCTCTCTACTTAGCGGAGACAGGTGCGTTACCAATCAAGCTTCCTGTATGGATTATAGAGCAGTTGTATGAAGCAAATAAAAGGTCTTCTAGGAAATAAGTGGTGAACGGTTGCTGTGCAATCACACACATTATCTACCGATGCTTAGCATACGATGTTCCCATTGAACGTGCCTTAACTTGGGCACAATTACAAATGTTTAAGAAGCTCAAGACGTCCACACATCAGTCCAAGTGCATGAGGGGTTCGATCCCTTGTGTCCAGACACGTGAAGTTCTGACTACTCCTGAAGTATCGCCACAAGGGGAGGCCACTGTACCTCCCTTTACCATTAGAATACCCAGATCTGGATCTGAAACTACAACACAAGCAGCCCCTTCGGCTCCTCCTTCTCCTTCTCCATCTGAATTTGAATTTGCTACAACTGGAGATGCTGAAGGGATGGATCCACATGACTTCGAAGCATTCTTACAAAGTACACAACTCTCTGATGTAGAGTTTTATTCAGATACAGAAGAACAAGGCACATCTTCACAAAGAAGGAGAAAATACACAGAAAGTCGCCATGTACATTGGGGTGACAATCAGCAAGGTCAACAACAAGGACACCTAGAAGAAGAAGGAGCATACGAAGAGGAGACCACTGAAGCCCCAGCTTATACAACAGAACTCCGAAGGCTGTATCAAATCATGGAACGAGTGCGCTCACAACAACTGCTCACCGAACAGAGTAGTAGGGTACTCATGACTCAGCTGTTGGAAGAAGCAGGAGTTGACTCAGAATATAGTGAAGGTCTCTTATTAATGGCAGAGACTTATGGGGTAGTAGAAGCAGTTCGGACCGCCATTAGGAGGTCTCCAGTTCAATATGATCCATGAAGATTCCAAACACGAACATGGTCAGGTAAAAATATCCAGATCCCCATTACAACGGCAGAGGGGCTGATTATTACATCCGAACCCATCGGGACAACCTCCCAAGCAACAGAAACCGCTAGCCAAGAGCACCCAGTCACCCATGAGGAATCCACCGAGCCACTACCACCCACACCCCCACCATCGCCTCCTAGAGCAGAAGCCATGGAGATCACCTGGACCACTCAACCCACCGAACAAACCTTCCTCTTCCGTACTCCCATCTCTAGTTCAACCCTATTCTCCACCTCTGATAACCCAATCTATGAGGCAACCATCATCACTACACAATCCACCAAATCGCTCATAGAGCCTGCCCTAGGACAACCATCCCCCATGCCCTCAGCCATAGGTCATCCTGACTCGAGATCCATATTCATGGGTTTCCCTACTACCACACCACCCTTCATGACCTCCCCGCCTCTACGACCTCAATCCCCAACCCCCATCAACCCACTTCTCCAATCCCTCCATGCCTTTCTTGCTAGAACGTTTCAACCTAGGTCTCAACCATTCCCTTTATTTTCAGCTCCCCACCCCACTTCTCATCTATTCACCACTTTCACACACCCACCACCTACCATTCCAATGTATATGGTAGACACAACTTGCTTCCACTCCTGAAAGCATGGACATTTCACCATTCTCCCATTCCCCCTCCACCAATTTCACCCACACACACATCTCCATTAGACACATCATTCACGCTTCCCATTCCCCAATCCCCTCCCCATGCATTCTCCATTGTACAAACAACACCATCATCTATAGGTAATGCATTGGACACTATGCTAGCATGTATTTCACAGTTAAGGACAGAGTACAATCAGCTCCAGCAACATAACGCACGACTGCAAGAGCACTCGGAGGTGCTACAAAATCGTCTTGCTGCAGTAGAAGAGGAGAATGCTCGCCTCCATACACAATTCCAAACTTTACAAGAGGCTCATAGTGTATTGGAAGTACAGTTACAGAATACAGACCAAGAAGCAATACAAGATGTAGAAGGCCATCTAAAAACACAACTAGAACACAATTCAAGACTTCAACGGAATATGGCACTTCTTAGAAGACACCTTGCAGCTGCTCACGAGGAGAATCGATGCCTACAACAACAGAACCAAGAGAACTTAGAAGCAGCCATCAAAAGCACACCAGGGGCACCAATCAGCCCATCAAAGTTTCAAGCAGTGACCCCCGACAATATCAAGATCATATTGGAAGACTATGCCATGCTGCTTGAAGCACATGACCAGCTCTTGGAGGAATTGAGTCAACTGAGGTAGAAACAACAAAAAGACACAACGACTGCCCCTCACACCAACTCATCAGCGGCTTCACTTCTCACAGACTCAGAGGCCCTACAAGATCTCCAGACACAGGTCACAGAGTTGAAAGCATGCCTACTACAATATGAAAGGCCACCTTCCCCTCCAGAAGCTCCCACCGACGAAGACATAGTACAAATTCCTGTGGAACAAACCTTCGAAGAAGAATACGACCCACAACCCTTCCCAGGAGGTCAACAAACGGAAGAAGCTCAGGACACATTCGAAGCACTGCGGCCCCCATGGCTACGACAAGTGGAGGAAATCGAGAGTTCTCATGAAGAGCGCACAGTAGTGCAAAATTAGGCCATGAGGGTCATAGAGGAAACTGTGCTACAATTTGCTTACTTCAAGAACCTGTCATCGCGACACCTTATCCTCTCATCTGAACTCCAATACAGGCCTTACTATATTATTCTGGCTGATTATAATGCAGAAATACAAAGAGTCACGGGTAAGATTCCTACCTTTGCTACCCAATTTCAACCCGAAGACCTTCCTCCAGAGGTGCAAAAAGGCAAAATTTGTCAACCAACCTGGCGGCAGAAACTTCTAGAGACATATCCACAAATGCTACGCACATGGAACAATGCGCCAAAATCCATGCTACGGTCCAGTTCCACGCTGCACGTCTTGGAAAGCATTCAACATCAAAGTGCAGAACAATGCGCAATGCAAGGAATGGCTAAACTACCCGTACATAGCGCCACCACAAGGGCCACCATCAGTAGCCTACATGATGGCCACAATTCGCCATTGGATGCCTCGATTGAAGCCCATACCGGATGTTGCGGCCTAGATGATGCTTATGATTTTGGATATGATGCAGGTAGTACTCAAAACTTTCCGAAATGTTGCAGCACCACAGATACGGCTACCGGGGTTTACTAATGGAAACTATGATTTGGTGTACGACATGAGCACCACCCCCAGTATTCGAGTAGCTTATGTCTGGCATGCACGGATAAAGTATCTTCTCGCATGCTACAAATAGACATTCGAACAAATGTTCAGATCAGGTTTCTGGGAGTATCACTCGGAGGTCTTCGCACCAAAGCCAACACACCTGCTCCATCTCTTTGCTTGTGAACAAGCCATGTACTCTGAGTACTACACAACACCACAACTAGATGCCCCTGGTGCAATAAATTGGGATGCATTGGAAGCTGATCTAGCATGAGGCTTAAGAATAGGAGAACACGAATTAGCCACCAATGTCAAACAATACTATATCGACCACCCTATAGAACAGAGGTCTGTCAGGGGCGACAGACGCTAGGAAGGGGGGAGTGTTGGCATACAAGTCAGATGAAGAGCATACTAGCACAACGGAGCAGTCATGCACAATACGGCAACAAGGCCCAATCATTTTTTCCATGGACCATTTACAACTCAAGTGATTTTAATCACTACACAAACATTGTAAATTCTATTTTTGGTAGAATAGACTCCATTTTGTTCAAGCCGAGGAGTCCTTGAGCTTGAGGAGTATTAGAATTAGCTACATATCAATTTTCATAATTTTTAGACTCTGTTCAAGCCGAGGAGTCCTTGAGCTTGAGGAGTATTAGAATTAGCTACATATCAATTTTCATAATTTTTAGCCTATTTGAGCCCTCAAATAGGCTCTAGAACCTAATTTTTAACTAGGCCGGACACTAGGTCTGGACAAGACCAAAGCTAGTTAGAAAACTATAAAAAGATCTAGAGAGCTCATTTTTGGGGTTAGATTGTTTGTGAATTGAGCTTATGTAGAGACTTTTTGACTAATTCAAAGGACTCCATTGTTCCTCTCCTTGTTCTTGCCTTGTGTGCGCGTGTGTGTGTATGTGTGTGCATGCTTGTGTGCTTGTCACTCACACACTTGTGCCTTCACTTGCTCATAGTCTTCATACTAGTCCTCACGTCTCCATGGATTGACAATTAGGAGGTGAATCTTCTCACGTTGGTACTCACCATTGTGCTAGAGTGACATGAGGGTAGTCCAAAGAAAAAGAAAAGAAAAGCAACGACACAAGAAGAGGAGGAATCATTGTTTGAAGTACCAGAAAACTTCAAGAAATATGAAATTGAAGAACAAAAAATTTTGGTACAAATGTCTAAGAGAGAGGCCATTATAGGAGAAACATATGACAATAAAGAAAAGTGTGTATTCATGGTACGACAAGGTAAGATCTTAGGTCATAGTGTTTCTAAAAATGGAATATCAACAAATGAGGACAAGGTAAGGGCCATAGCAGAGTTACCGAGGCCAAGGAATGTTAAAGAGGTACAAGCCTTTATGGGCCATTGTGGATATTACTGAAGGTTTATCCACATGTATGCTATCATAGCTAAACCTCTTTACGCCTTGCTGACAAATTTTGAGTGGAACGACGAATGTGAAAAATCTTTCAATGAGCAGAAGAGATGTTTGTGTACAACACCAATATTCACAACTCCAGATTGGAATAAACCCTTCCATATCCATGTAGATGCTTCCAATAATGCAATAGGATGTTTGCTAGCACAACCCACAGGTGAAGGAAATGTAGATTTACCCATCACATATGCTAGCAGACAGTTGAACGCAGTTGAACAAAATTATACCACAACAGAAAGAGAAGGCTTAGGCATGGTATATGTTGTGAAGAAGTTTAGACACTATCTATTGGCCAACAAGTTCAAGCTTTTTATAGATCAACAAGCTGTGTTCCTCTATCACTCACTATTTCTACAGGTAGTCCAAATCGAGTGAAGATATGCTCAAAAAGGAACTTAGCTGTGGTATGAGCATTGTTTCTTCTAGTAGCCTTAGCCTCTACCCATTTAGTAAGGTAATCCGTGGCTACTATTATGTATGCCGCATGTGATCCTTTGGCTGGTGGGTTAATGAGTCCTATGAAATCAATATCCCATTTAGAAAATGCTCTAGCGCAAACTATAGGTCTTAATGGCATGTCATCTCATCTAATCAAATATTTGGCTCTTTGGCATGTCTCGCAACTGCGTATATAGGTATCTGCATCCATATGTAGAGTTGGCCACCATAAGTCTACAAAGAGGATCATTTTTATGGTTCTTTCAGCTGAGAAATGTCCTCCTGCGGCACCCGCATGAGCCATCTCTAATATGGATAAGTACTCTCCTTCATGTACACATAGCCTTAGGTGATTATCCTTCCCTCTCTTGAATTATTGTCTTCCAATGATAATGTAGTCATTACTCATTTTCTGTAGAGATCGTTTCCTTGCTAAACTGATTCCTTCCTCATGCTTCCGTGTCCTTAGGAATTTCACTAATGTCTTACTGGTGGTGGATTCTTAGACAAGAACGAGTTTGAGGGTTTGTAGGAGAAAAGGGAAGAAACAAGAAGAGAAAATACACCTGAAGCTTCTGCCGATTGATTACAGTAAGACAATTACAATGTTTGAAGTACAAGACAAGCCAATACCTCTGTGCACAATCCCACAGAGTGCCCAATTACAAAATACCAAATATCCCAAAGTCTTCTTGCCGCCGGCCTCCTCTGCACCAGACCTCCACCTGCTTCAAGCTTATCCTTGTGCACACCTTGCACCAAGCTTCCACAAAGGGGGAGGAGTGAATACCTTCTGTCGGCACGCACCCACTGCAATGGGACCTTGAGATACTTGGGGGGACTAGCTTAGCACTCTCTGCACAATCCCTTAGGCACTCCCTATGCACTCCTTCACTTCCACTTCTCTGCGTTGTCGCACAGTGGTGACTCTTGCACTTCTCTCTCTTGCTTCCTTTAGCCTATGCTCTCTTGCTTACTCTAAGATTGGTCCAAGAATTATCCTTGCCTTGATTTTTAGTGTGTCGATCACGTACGCTCCTAACTGCAATAGCATCTTGGTGCTCACTTTGATGTCCCAAGATTGTCTTTACAAGTGGCAGCCAATGACTCACTGTTTTGTCCTGTAGTGACTTTAGACTAAAACCAAAAATTTAATGGGGGGCCATTCTTTCACCTGTGCGTACACTTTGCCGCTTCACATACCTTCATGTTTCCTTTTAAGTCTTCACTTTTGCACATAAGAGGGGGTTCACCTGAACCTTCCAAAACATTTTAAAACACACTTTGAACCTTAGGGAAATTAGAGAAAATACCTCTGCAACGTGCAACCCACTTTCTCCAATTTACCCTTTGTGGACAATTAATTGTGCACTACCTGTGCACTTTGACACCTGCACTTACACACTTTGACTTTGCACTTGTTGACTTTGACCTTGACCTTGTTGACTTTGACCAGTTGACTTTGACTGCAGTTGACTTTGACCAACATGACTTTTATGGGCTCAACAGTTGCCCACCACCTAATGTGCTCTCCGTCCCAGAGAGCTACAGCCAAAACTTTGAACATAGAGGACACCATGAGAATAGAGCTGCAACAATTTGAAGAGAACATCTGAGCAGCAACCAATTCCACCAGAACAAGCACCAGAAAAGAACAAGAAGTGGGATTTTGTTATGGAAAAGCAAAAGAGGGGCAATGGGAGGTTAGAATGGACTGGGAAGGGAGGGCTGAGGGTATGAAGATGGATGGGGCAGGGAGGGTGAAGGATGTGGCTGGGAAGATTGGTAAAGGGAGGGTTTGGAAGTAGGAATCAAGGCCTGGAGGGGGGGCTAAAATGAGCAAACTGGAGGGCTACAGAGGGTATAGATGGAATATTATTAAAAATAAGGAAAGATAAGGTGAGAATAGACCATGTGGACAATGTTGATAAATAAAAACATGTGATAAATGTGTGCAAATAATGAGGGTTTTGACCAAAACTCAGAGAAAATGTGGGAATTTGGAAAAATAAAGCCAAAACCTGAGTCTAGAGGTGCCAAAAAACATGAAAATGACTCCTTTTTTGTAAAAAACGGCCAACCGAGGCACGATCCAGAGCCAAAAGGTTTGAGCCATAAAAAATAAAATATATATATATATATATACATATATATATATAATAATAATAATAATTTATAAAGTATTAGTTTTTTTTTGGCACGCTCAGATCGAAAAAAAATAAAAGAAATAATAAAAATAAATTAAAAATAAAATAACATACAAAAAATAAAGGAAATAAAATAAAATAAAAGTAAATAATTAAATTAAATTGGGGGGAGGGGGGATGGCTATCAAAAGCATGGGGGGGGGGGGGGGGGCTTTCAGAACCGTGGGAGGGGGGGGGGGGGGGGGGGGGGGGGGGGGGGGGGGGGCAGGCGGGCGGGCAGGCGGGCAGGCGGGTGGGCAGGCGGGGGGGGGGAGGCGGGCGAGCGAGGGGGGGGCGGGGGGGGCGGGCGGGGGGGGCGGGTGGGGGGGGGGAGGGGGGGGGAGGGGGGGGGGAGAAAGGGGGGGGGGAGGGGGCGGGGGGGGAGGGGGGGGGGGAGGGGGGGGGGGAAGGGGGGAGGGGGAGGGGGGGGGTTTTTTTTTTTTTTTTTTGAATTTGGAAAAAAGGAAACGCCTAGGGGGGGGGCCCTTTTATTTTTATTGTTTTTTTTTTTTAATTTGGAAATAAGAAAACGCTTAGGGGGGGCCTCTTTTTTTTTAAATTATGAAAAAAACTGAAAAAATACATAAAAAATCCAAAAAATGGCAAAAAAAATCCAAAAAATCTTCAAAAAATTCTAAAAAAATTTCCTTCAAGTTTAGGCCAGTTTCTTCACTCAAAATCACAGAGAGCTTCCTTTATTCTTCAAATTTGGCAAGAAAAAGACACATGAAAAACGAGAAAAAATGCTAGAAAATTCTAAAAATTGCTTGAAAAATTATGAAAAACAAAATCCTAAAAATTGCTTGAGAAATTATGAAAAAAAAAATTTCCTAAAAATTCCAAAAATTGTACCTTTGCAAAGTTGATGAAATGGCTAATAAATTTGCTAAAAACTCAAGAAACAAGCATGAAATGGATAAGAAAAACTACTAAAACTTAAGTAAAGATGAGGAGAAAAGACTATGTACAACCTGGACAAATATTGCAGGTTCCAGGTGATCCATACTTCTTCAAGTGTGTTGAAGATAGGCCTTGAGCCTGGATATGTTGACCAGTGGCAAGGCCTCTCCTTTCAGCGTCTCTAACTCCAGAGCACCCCAATTTAGCATTGTTTTGACTCTGTAAGGTCCTTCCCAATGTGGAAGCCATTTTCCTCTCAGTTGTGTATGAAGATGAGGTCTATGGAGAAGAACTAACATGCCTGCTTCAATGTTGTTGCACCACAGATGTCGATCATGTGTCTCCTTCCTCTTCATCTGACTTTCTATCAATTGTTTTGTTGCTAGTAGACGAATCTCCTCCACTTTATGTAGTGCTCCGAGCCTCTGAGAGACATCACAATCCTTCTTGCCCTGCATGAATGCTATCTTAGGTGATCCATGTAAAAATTCAAAGGGCTCAATGGGCAATATGCCATAGACTAGTTGGAATGGAGAATATCCTGTGGCCTCTTTGTAGGCTAACCTGTATGCCCATAGGGTACCTTGATAAGCAATGCCCCAGGAAGTGGGCTGTAACATATACTCCTTTCTTAACATTGAGATTAAAACCTTATTTGTCGACTCAGCCTGTCCATTGGCTCTTGGATAGTAAGCACAAGAGGTCCTATGTAGAATTCTATACCTGTTGAAAATTTCCTGCAGGACCTTATTGACAAAATGGGTACCTTGATCTGTACAAATTTCAAGTGGGCATCCAAACCTGCAAATGATGCTACTATAAATGAAATCAGCAACAGTTTGGGCAGTGCAATCGGGGGAGGCAATAGCTTCAGCCCACTTTGTCGCATAATCTGTAGCTATCAAGAGATATTTTTCTCTTTTTGGAATTGCGGGAGGGTAGATGGGCCCTACAAAATCTAGCCCCCACTTCTCAAATGGTTGCCAGGAAGTGGAAACAACCAAGGGGTTATGCCTCTGCTTTGTTGGCTTAGGTCCACGCCTCTAGCAAATGTCACATGCCTTTCCCCATTCATCTGCATCCTTAAATAGTGTAGGCCACCATAGACCAGCATCCAGTATCCTCTGACTCATAATATGCCCTGGAAGGTGCCCACCACCTGTTCCTTCATGTGCAGAGTGAAGGACTTCCCTCACTTCTTCTTCTTCCAAACACTTCCTGAACCTGTCATCCTTGCCCTGTCTATACAATTTATCTTCAATGAAGGTATATGGTCTACTCTTGATTAGCAGTCGCTTCTTTTGCACAACACTAGCCTTTTCTGGATACAACCCAGTTTTAATGAAATTTTTGATATCATAATACCAACCTTGAGCTTGTACAGCAAACAGATGAGCATCTGGAAAATCATCATTGATTCCACTAGTTTGATTCATCATATTGATTCTAGATAGATGATCCGCCATAACATTTTCTTTACCTGGTTTATGGACTACAGAAAAATCAAACTCTTGGAACAACAATAACCACCTCCATATTCTACCAGTAGCTTGTGGTTTGTTGAGTAGGTATTTTAGTGGTTGGTGATCTGTTATAATAATAAATTTTACTCCTAGTAAGTAATGATGGAATTTTTGGACAGCAAAGACCATTGCTAGGGCTTCCCTTTCTGTAGTACTGTAATTCCTTTCAGCCTTGGTCAAGATTCTACTAGCATATTGAATTGGTCTGTCCAATTTAAATTCTTCACTAGGTTGGGTCAAAACTGCCCCCACTGCATAGGCACTGGCATCTACATGTATATGAAAGATTTTTAACCACTCAAGTGTGACCAAAATAGGAGCAGACACTAACCTTCACCGTAATGTTTGATATGCTTTTTCCTCCTCTTCTTCCCATTTAAAAGGTACTTCCTTACCTGTAAGTCTAGCCAGAGGTCTGGCTATCTCTGCATACATTTTTATAAACCTTCTATGGTATCCAGTATGCCCCAAGAAACTCTGAATCTCTTTAGGGGATTTAGGTTTAGGCAACTTTAATATAGAAATGATTTTTTCAGGATCTAGGGCCATACCTTTAGCCGACACCACATGTCCTAAGAGAGTTCCTTCTATCACAAGGAAATGACATTTGTTTGGATTGAGCTTTAACTTAGTCTCCTTGCATCTTTTGAAAACATTCTGCAGCTGCCTCAAGTGGTGGTCCAAACAATCTAGAGGAGTTTCTTTGTGAGATCCTGAAAACGAAGAGAAGTCATCCATGAAGATTCTAAGTGATTCCAGCAATAGGGGGCCAAAAATGAGATTGACCGTTCTGTTAAAGGTGGCTGGAGCATTTCTGAGCCCAAATGGCATTTTTACATATACATATGTTCCCCAAGGTGTGATAAAAGCAGTCTTTTCACGATCCTCTAGATGTATTGATATTTGGTTATAGCCACTGAATCCATCCATAAAGCTATATAATGCATGCCCAGCCACTTCTTCAATGACCTGTTCTGCAAAAGGCATTGGGAAACCATCTGGAATGGTCACCTTGTTGAGTGCTCTAAAGTCAACACAAATTCTGATTTTATTAGTATTCTTCTTTGGTACTATAACCATAGGTGAGAGCCACTCTGAGTGTTCTATAGGAATGATGATTCCTGCATCCTCCATCTTCTGTATTTCCACATAGACAGCTTCAGCATATTTTGGATTAAGTCTATAACTCTTCCCTCTTATGGGTTTGGCTCCATCAGCCAGAGGGATTCTGTGCTCTCCATAAGATGCAGGCACTCCTTCTAAGTCTTTATAATGCTAGGCAAAAACATCTATATACTGGGTCAAGAATGATTTTACCTTTTCAAGGAGCCCTGGGTGGCTCCACAACCAAGTGGCCACCAAAACTGGCCGATTATTATCTTGATTGCCTAATTGTATTTCTTGGATAGGATTTCTCTCTACCATATTATCTTCGTGTGCATCTTCTTCCTTGTCTTCTTCTACTAGCTTTTCGTGCATTGCTTCATAAGCAGGTGTATTTTGAACTTCAATGTGTTCCTCCTTGTCCTGCATCCATCCTGCAGGGATTTCTTGAATTGGGAAAGAACATTCTGCACTAGAATTTTTTACCTTGCCTTTAGCTTGAGTAACCTCTTTATCTGTGGTTGTCATATCCTCCTCCAAGTTGTATTTGAGGGGTGTCTTCCTGCCCCTTCTGTGGTCTGTGATGGGCTCTCCCAATCCATCAACCTGGACTTTTTCCTTATCTTCATCATAACCTTCAGTCGTGCAAGAATTATTAAGAAAAATTCCAAAACAAGAGGAAGAGTTGCCTGCTTGGAGCCAATTTAGAATATCCTCTTCTTCCTTGAAATCTATTTGGGGTTGATCCTCTGATTCTGTTTCCATGCAAATGCCAACTGTTTGCATCATGCTAGTGTTTCCTTGATTATCTGGTCCCTCTTCTAAATGAATCGTTGTCAGCTCCTGCCCTTTCTTTTGTACCCACATAGTGTCCTTGCCCCAATCATGAATGACACTTGCATGCCTCAGCCATGGTCGTCCAATTCAGAGAGGAAATCCTCCTTCAACCTGGGGTAATCTTAAAACCACAAAATCCAGAATGAATAGATTACCTTGTACTTCAAGTGGAACTTTTGGGATCACTCCCAAGGGCCTTACTTTGCTCTGATCTGCCAAAGTAACAGTGAAATTTGCAGGCCTTGAAAGGTGGAGTCCAATCTTTTCCATTGTATGTTCAGGCATCAAGTTAATGCCAGAACCACCATCCACAATAACTCCTTGAAATTCATGACCCTTGATTGATACTGTAAGCCGAGGACTTTTATAATCTGTAAGGGGTGCTTCCCCTACAATTTTTCCTTTATGTAAAACAGTAGTCTTTGCCACCAAACTTGTAGTGGAAGCTTCATCAATTATCTGCAATAACTCTGATCTAAATTTCCCATCCATCTTTATTAATTCAAAAATACTAACCTCCTTCTTCATGGACTTGAGTAGTTTTGAAGCCTCTGATTCCTTGAGAACTTGGACTCCAGTTGACTTATCAAACTCCTCATGAGCCCTGTTGAAGGCATGCCCAATGGCATCACTGGTGCATATGAGATCTCCTTTTTTATTTGAATCTGCACCTATGTTGACTTTATCTTCAGATGTTTCTCTATTTTGATTCCCTTCCTTAATGTTTGATTCTTGTCCTATGTCTGCTTGAGCCTTCCCCTTGCTTCTTGTCTGCACAGTCAAAGATTCTATTTCTTCTAATTGCACCACCCTGGTAGATGGAGATGGCTCATTGATTGGATCACACACTTCTTCCTTGTGCACAAAAATCATTTGAATATGGGGCCCGGAGGAAGAGGCTTGATTCTTAGGACAACAATTTGTATAATGGTCTCTTGCATCAGGGCAGTTCCTGCAAGGAGGGGCATTTTCTGGTAGGGTGCACCTACTTTGATAGTGCCCACATTCTCCACATCTGAAACAGATGATTGGCCTTCTAGGCCCATTTCCAAAGTTATTCCTCTGTCTAGGATTATAGTTGTTACCTTGATTCGGTGCAGCAGCCATCACATTTGCTGGTGTTGGGGGTCCTCCTTGTGTCTAGTATGTCGTTGCAGGCATTCCTCTTGATTGGCATTCATGGGCCTCATGGCCAACCTTCCTGCATAATTGACAAGTCACACTTAACAGAGGACATTCACTTACTATGTGACCTTGCTTGCTGCACATGGAACACCAAAGTCCACTCTTGATGCCACCTCCTTTGAGCTCCTGCAACTCCTGTCGCAGCTGAGCCAATTCCTCTGCCTGGGCCTCCTCCTCCTTTTGGAGCTTTAGTGCTTCAATCTCCCTTCTCAACTGAGCAACAACATTCTCTTCCTCTTTGTAGGGCTTATTTCTTTTTAAGCCCTCCAGCTCTTTCCTTAGCTGTATCACTCGATCCTCCATTTCTGTACCATATGTTGGTTGGGAAGAGGTTGCTCCATACTGGTACCTTATCTGCTCCAAGCGTGTGGCTGTGCTGATGAACTCCTCTATGGAGGTTGTAGGTAGCACTAATTCCTTTATTTTGCATTGGGTGGCCATTGGTAGGGGCTTAGCCAACCATTTCTTGACAAAAAAAGCGTGTGGTGGATCTGGCAATTTAGCCATTAGTGCTTTGGCCCAAGTCACAAACTCTGGGAACTTTTCTCCTGGACCTAATCTTAAATTTTCTAGCTCTTCTATGATAATCTCCGCAGTGTTGCCATGCTGGAACTGATTTTTAAAAGCATCTTTCATCACATCCCAAGTGGTAAAATGGTTTTCAGCAAACTGGCTGAACCACTTATCAGCTAATCCCTCTAATGTGGCAGGGAAGAGAATCAAAAAGGCATCCTCCCTACCCATTAGGCCTCTAGTCTTACATAGTGCCAAGAACC